>BSBK01008657.1:0-496482 GCA_027943335.1 Chamaecyparis obtusa | reverse complement strand
AGAGAACTTTTAGCCCCTAAATGATTGGTTTCTTTTTTGAATTTAATTCCAAAATAATGGATATGAACTAATTATATTGTTGATTTTTTATTTTAAGAGAACCATACCAAAGTATATGGCATTACTCTTCAATAACCTAGAACCTTTCCAAAGTTTTCCAAGCAAAGCTATAGGATAGCATTACATTTTAATTGCACTATTGAAAGATTGACTGAATAGACGTCTAGTATTTAGTGGTGCTGGATATATTAACAATTAAAATACAATATGTATTTGGTGAGGGCATGGTGCCGGAGGATGGTGGTAAAGGGGAGAGACAAGTTAGGAAGGTGATTTGATATCAATTAATTCGGACTGATAACGGCCATGAGACATTCAGGAAAGTAAAAAAATTTAATGCACCTCTTGGTCAATGGTATGGACTCCCCGATTCCCGATATGGTAGATATATCCATCTTGACAACAGCCTCAACATGGATGCAAAAGCCATGAAAATAAAGGAAAATAAATTTATGCACGGATCCTACTCATCCTACTATAACTTACGTAAATAAGATAAGAAGCGAAGTTTGATTTCGATTAAAAACATAATAAAGAGATGTCCTTGCCTTCTGTGACTAGAATTGATGCATGGATTTGTCATAGGTCGAGTTCCGCTAGGATTAGAGTATTAATTATTAGCCGATTGGCTTTCTCCCGGAGGCACGCCCGTCGGTTTGTTCAGACTTTCCGGCAGTCTTACGCCGGAAAAAGAAAGCGGTTGCCGCAAAAAGAGAAAAAGGGGGTTAGACTCGACGTGTTGTTGTTAGGCTTCCTGTGCAGACTACCAGATGTGGCCTCTGCATGTTGCCTTCACATCCATGGCATCGGGAGGATTCGTGTGGCATCCTGCATGTAAGCTTGGTTATTTTCCCTTCCCTTTCAAAGTTGGCGCCTGAACTAAATGGAGGCATATGAGCACACAATCTCGAATGCCATTGAAGAACAATCGCCTTTCTCTGCACTTCCTCGCGCTGCCTCGCTCTTGGGGCTTGGAATTTCCGTCATTTGGCGTGTGATGGGGGAGGATGATAATACAGCCGAGCCGTCTTCTTTTGTTTGGATGATTTTAACAAGCAGACGAATTAGCAGGTTTTGGAGCATATTTCTTACCTGGTTGCTAAATTTTGGTAAAATGTTTAACATTTTTGCCAATGAATTGGAGATTGTATTGGCATCTTTACTCTCTGCAACTCTGTTGACCGATGTTTTTGGATTGAACGATCTTAATGGAGCTGGATTTACTGTGTTAGGAAAGGTAAAATTATTTCAACTTAATGTTGTATTTCACTCCAATTCTTTGTTGGATTTGTTTTTTGTCAGGATTTAACTAAAAAATATCCGTTTTGCATTGGAAGTAACACTTGATTTTATCTTTTGTGGTGGAGAGTATCTATAGAATTGATCTTTTATAGTAGAAATAATTATTGAATTTGTTCTTGCAGGATGAACAAGATCAAATATTGAAATCAAATGGCAATAAAAAAAACTAAGCTGGGACGACTATAAATCAATGAAATTCACTCAACATGTTCGTACAACTTATTAAATTTTTTTCTTTTCCCAATACAGTTGTTCTTAAACTAGAAAGTGTATTATAAGACTGAAAAACGTTAAAATGCTCAGGTTATCAATGAGACTCTTCGTCTGGGCAAGGTTGGGACAGTACTTGCTCAGAGAAAGTACTAAAGACATTGAGATAAAAGGTAAGAAAATTAATATTTCTATATGTTCTGACAAATGGGTTGTGGTTCTTCTATTAAATTACATATCTTTTTCATTGATGTGAATCATATTCAATAATCCAGTTGTATCGACTCTAAAACCATTTTTTTGTTTTCCAAAATCTCGATGCTATTGTTTTTCTTAGATTATTTACGATGGGCTTCTTTTTTAACATACTTAAAAGTCTTCCCAGATGCTGTACGGCAACATTAATGAATATTACAGTGTATTGATCAATATTTTGCTGTTGTATTATAGGTTATCAATTTCCAAAGGGATTAACTTTCCTACTCTTTTTGTCTGGAGTGCACACGGGATGAGAAAAAACTGTGCTGAAGCCTCCAACTTCAATCCATGGCGTTGGGAATCATGCGATTATGTAAGAAAAGTTTATATTTTTTTTTATGAAAATTTGAGCTAATTTGTCAATTAACAGTTGTTTTGCAAACACTGCAGAGGGTCACAAATAGTCCAATGTTTATGCCATTTGGAGGTGGGTACCAGACTCTGCCCAGGGCACAATTTGGCAAGGCTTGAATTGGCGCTCTTCTTACACCATTTTGTTACTAAATTTAGGTAAGTTATGCAAGGCTCTTATTCTACAATAGAGATAATAGTTTTCATTTTGATTGAATTGTTTGGATTTGATTTGTGAAGTTTTCTTTAGGCTTAGGTTTAGTTAGTATTGGCTGTTAGATTAATACAATTGTAATCAAATTTAGTTTCATTAATTCTATTTCTATCAATTAAAAATAAAGATTTGTTTATTTTCTAATGTGACATGGAAACGATATAGAATGATATAAATACATAAATTAAATTGATCAAATTCTATTGTAGATAATCTTCTAATATTATTTCCTACTTTTTCAAAACTATCTTTTTTTAATGAACTTTCATATTAAATCAAACATATAAAGCTAAATCATTAGTTTACATATATCTCTCTTGTTCCTAAATTAGGAATAAATTGGCAAATTTTAATGAACGGGTTCATATTAAATCAAACATATACACCTAAATCATTAGTTTATATATATATATCTATATATATAATATATATATATATAGTATATATATATATAATATATATAATATATAGCATATATATATATATATATATATTATAATATACTATACATATATATATATATATATATATATATATATATATATATTATATATATAAATATATATATAGTATATATACTATATATACATATATATATAATATAATATATATATATATATATATATATATACTATATAGATATATATAGATATATATATGAGGAATGTCTGTCTAGCAGGTGGTTCCCACCCATGGCAAATAGTAGGGGCCCCTACAGACTCTTAAATTCTCAATGTAACTTAAATATAGACATTTATTCAACATAAATTGCATTCTAGAATTTTTATTTATTGAAATATTTGGTTTTCAAAAGATATTTAATAATATCTATGTTATTGCAGGTGGAATCCACTAATGCGTGATAGAATATCATATTTCCCCTTTCCTCACATTGTTAATGACTCCCAATTCAAATTTATTCTAGAGTGACATATTTTAAAGCTTAGAAATTCTTAGGTAACAAAATAAAATTTTGTAATGCTTTCTTTTAGGCAATAACTATTTTACTTTTGATGGGTGATCTCATATTTTCTTTTTTGTTTTTGAATAGTGTATTATTAACTTGTATTACTGGAAAAAGGTGGGAGGGTAGGTCAGTAGACCACTATCCCTACTATCCATGGGCGTTCTTTTCGCTGAATTTAATATTTGGCATTTTGTATTTGGTCTTTTAATTTTTAATATTTTGGTTGACTATGAATGAAATTGAAAATTTTTTAAATAGGTAGGTAGGTCATTTAGCTTTGTGCAAAAGCGACATATGTAGTTCACGTAATGAATGGTTTTTTGTTTTGGAATTTTATATGTTTTGGTTCACACTGGTACTAACAATTTTTAGAATAATCAATTGAGATTCTGGTGTAGCTATTGTTTTCTTTACTTAGATTGACTGGTTCTTGTGGTTAAGGGAACTATTTTTGTTTGTTATTAGAACTAATTTTGTAAGTATGTACCAGTCCATGGAATGGGTAGCCAATATTTATTGGCAGCCGTTAAGTTTCTTACAAAAGTATTAAAGATTAAAAAAAATTCTATATTAGTGTGTTTTCAATTTTTTGGAGTTTAGTTCATTTTCATCTTCCATACAATTTTCCTATAGGCTTCTCCCTCCAGCTGCCCTCTTCAGATTTATTTTTCTATTTTTTGCTCATCACAATCTAAATTTCTTCCCCAAAAGTTGTCTTCGCTCTTCTGAAGGTCTCAGAAAAATCTAACCTCTTGTGAAATATTACATCGCATCTCTTTGTAATTTTTTTTTTCACGGCGATGAAGCTTAATTTGTTTGCGCACATCGAACTGACAAAATGCTTTGATTTTCTCTTCGTCTAACTTTGAACTACCAAATAAAACATTTGTAGGGTTTGAAGTTTGCTTCTTACTTTGAACCATCGAATAAAACATTTGTAGGGTTTGAAATTTGTAAAGATAGGCTACTGTTCATATTAGCTTAAGTTTCGTCTTGTTTGTTAAAAAAAAATGTAGGTAATGTTTTTGCTTAAAAAAAATGTTAAGAAAGCAAATGGATTGTTTTTTACTCTCCTTTAGTTAGATTAAAATATCGGTTCGTCCCCATAGTATGTGGCATGAC
The DNA here is from genome assembly GCA_027943335.1 of Chamaecyparis obtusa. Lineage (NCBI taxonomy): Eukaryota > Viridiplantae > Streptophyta > Pinopsida > Cupressales > Cupressaceae > Chamaecyparis > Chamaecyparis obtusa. The sequence goes on along the minus strand of BSBK01008657.1, from coordinate 491,998 downwards.
TTAGTTGTATATTATATAGGAGAGAAATTTAAAATTCTCCACAGAGTAAGCTAGGTCAAAAAATCAAGGGTTTTGGGAAAGTTTCGATTATTACAACATATTGTTGTTGATCAGACTTTAAATGAAGAGATATTTTGAAGGGTGGTTTGAATCATAGATAAATATTAAAAAAGATCTGAAACAACAATAGAAGATTTAAATCACAAAGTAGGTGAAAAATCTAATTGCAGATTTGAGGTGTAATGCAATCAAGAATCAAGGGTTTGTGAAAAAGGATTCATTGAATTTGGATAGAATCGGGTTTAAAATGAGGGCATTTTTAGACAGTGAGATTTAGATTATACAGATTGTAAAGAAAAAGTGAATAGTGAAGGTTTTGTCGAGTATGAGGGAATTGAGATAATTTGAGGAACATGTAGAGAAATATATCTACCTGTAAATAGTATAGGGGACTTTGCATCATTCAAGTCAAATGTGATATTCTTGGGTCTGAGTGATGTTAATAATTGAGATAGTAGAATGGCATGAATACGAGTGCCCTAATTGCCCAACAATCGCGTATAAAATAGAGTGACAGGAATGGGAATAGTTAAAAGATTTTAGTTTTAAATTTGTTTAATTTTAATGATTTCATTAGCATGGTTTGGTAGAAACTTTTCCATTTCCAAAATGATTGAAAACTTATAGGGTGGTTTAAGTCTGTAGTAAAGAACTGTTCATTATTAACGTGAGATTATAGGTCTTATAAATTTTGAAATTTTGAGGTTAAATTTACTAACAAGATATATAGCTCAAAAAGTAATAGAACAAGAGTAACAATCACATATAAGATGAAATATTTTTCTAATTATCTTAGGATGAAGTGATTTTTCCCTAAATTAGAAAGTCAGATGAAGCATTGCTCCAATCTGCTCCTTCCTACTTCAACCCACCTTATCCTACTCCAATACACCTATATAAGATGAAATATTTTTCTAATTATCTTAGGATGAAGTGATTTTTCCCTAAATTAGAAAGTCACCTATACATGTACAAATACATGTACACAGACTGAAATTGTATGGTAGAGAATGGAAAACAAGTAAAATGCAAGCCTGAGATTACTACACAATGTAGTAACCAATGTACAAAAAGAAATCTGTATATAGGAAATGATAGTTACAGTGATATAGGGAGAGATAATAAAAGATAGGTTAAGAGAGAGGGGGAGAGTGAGTAACAGTTAGAAAGAAATTTGTATATAGGAAATGATAGTTACAGTGATATAGGGAGAGATAATAAAAGATAGGTTAAGAGAGAGGGGGAGAGTGAGTAACAGTTAGAAAAAGGGAGGGAGGGAGGGATTCACAAAGATAAATTATTCATTTCATATATATATATATATATATATATATATATATATATATATATATATATATATATATATATATATATATATATATATATATATATATATATATATATATATATATATATATATCGGCATAACCCTTGAACCCTTCAAAGGTGCAAGTGCTAGTTTTAGGTGAGCCTTTGATTGGTACTCTTGCATTTGCGGATGATAAATGATTAATTAGTTGGGGGGGGATTTGGCCTTTCGCTTCTCAACTATATTCAGTTGAAAGTTTCAAATACCATATCAGTAAATCTATTTTTATACATATCATGCAATCATAATGCTCCTTGACATCACATTTTCTTGAAGAACCCATTCTTGTGAATGGAGATAATATCTCTTTTTCAAGGATTTGGAACCCCTACAAACAAGAACATGCTTGAGTTAAAAAATTACAAAACATCAACAAACTAACAAGATACACATGCAAAGATAGGCCGAAGCCTCAACATTCTCATGCATGATTTTTTCAAAAAGGCTCCCTTAACCTTGAGCAAGAAACTAGAGTTTTATCAGGTACCCTTAACTTTATAACATGAAACAATGTTTTTTTCATGCACCCAAAATTTGACAAAATTGATTTTAGCAAGGCTAAAAAAACCTTAAAATCTAGAGACAAGAGAAATCTTGAAGCATAGACCATAGCATAGTGTGCCAAGCCATCCAAGCAAGGAAGTGGATCAAAGAGTTTTGAAAGTCTCCCCAACCTTAAACTTTGATTTTGAATTGGATCCCAAAACCAACGTGGGTTTTAAATTCACTCCCAAAGCTACCGTACAACAAGAAGAAAGAGCATTGCAACCTAAATTAACTTCTTAAATGTAACACTCCTCTCCACCTCAAATGGAAATGATCCCATCTCAATAGGAATAGCGAAGGAAGAGAAATCAAGCTAGAATGCCAACACATGACACAGTCCCTCTTCCTTGTAACTAACCATAGGGATCAACCACAAACAACAATACTCCACCTCTAAAGTAGTACTATATGAATAGAATCACGTAAAAAGACAAAGAGCCCATAAAAGAAGAGGAAATAAGAAGCAACAAGTTCTAACATGGGACAACAGAGTAATTGAAAAGGAAAAAAGACCCAACAAAAAACACCCAAAGGTCAAGCTATGGCACCCAAATGGCCACAACACATGAAAGTGCCACCTATAAAGAATTTAGAGAAATACTAAATTTTGGAAACACACAGAATGATGCTCTGTTTCAGCAATGGATAAAATCAAAATCCCCAAAACATGGTAGACACAAGAGCTGGAGAAATGAGCAAGATTCTTTTTGCTTCTATTCAAACTAAAAACACTTCTACAATAAGAAATAAACTTGCAACTACTGTGGTTGCATACAAACATCTACGAGCTTCACAAAGCTCTTACAAGATTATCTGAAGCAATCACTACTTAACAAAATAATCATTTACTTCTCTAATAAAAAATAGAGTATTCAAAAACTTAATCTATTTGTTGCTGCATACAAAAGAGAATTTCTACATTCATTCTCACCGTGGAAGAATAAAGATATTCATTCCTTTATAGAAAAATTGATGTCCAAAAGAAGAAGGAAGAAGTCCATGGAAGAAATCATATTTCTCCAAATTTGATTTGAACTTTTCTCCCAAAAGTTTACGCAAAAAATATCAGATTTAACTTTATAAAAAATAAAGTCAAATATGGAGGCTTCTAGACAATAAGATTTGATTCTGAAAATCCAACACTCCCCCATTGTCTTGAGTTGACAAATAAGATCATGCTTGATCCAAACTAACTACACCAAGATTTCTCCTTAGGCGCTTAAAACTTGCAATGCCCAATGGATTGGTGAAAATGTCTGCTAGCTGCTACTCTAACCTACAAAACTCCATTTTTATTTCACCATTCTCAACTAGTTCTCTAATAAAATGATATTTGATTTCAATGTGCTTGCTTCTTCCATAAAACATTGGATTCTTTGACAAAGCTATTGAGGGAATATTGTCACAAAATATTGTGGTTCCATCCTCTTGTTCTTGCTTCAAATCTGCCAAGATCCTTCTTAGCCAAATAGCTTGACATGCTGCTGCATTCACTACTATATATTCACCCTCTATTGTAGATTGAGAAACTATGGGTTGCTTCTTAGAAGCCCATGAGATTACACCTGAATCCATGTGAAAGACATGTCTAGAAGTGCTCTTCCTATCATCAAAACTCCCTACCCAATCACTATCAGTGTAGCCAATAAGATCAAAAATATTTGTTGTAGTATACAAAATACCATATCCCTTGGTGCCTTTTACATACCTTAGGATTCTCTTTCCCGCTTTCCAATGAGAGTCCTTTAGAGTTTCCATAAATCTAGAAATCAAACATACTCCATGCATAGTGTCTGGCCTAGTAGCTGTTAAATACATCAAACTTCCAACTAAACTTTTATATAAAGTTGGATCCATATTGTTGCTGCAATCTTGCTTGCTTAACTTTAAACCTAGATAAGTTGGTGTTGGGGTAGGCTTGCTATTTTGCATTTTAAATCTCTCCAAGATCTGATTTGCATATATTTCTTGAGAGAAGAAAATACCATCACGCATTTGTTTTACTTGTATGCCTAGAAAATATCTCAAGAGGCCTAAGTCTGACATTTCAAACTCCCTTTTCATGGCCTCTTTAAAATCAGAAATGAGGAAATCATTATCCCTAGTAAAGATTAAATCATCAACATACAAGACAACAATTAAAATATTACTATTAGCTGCCTTGATGTAAAGAGTGGGCTCACCATCGCTTTTGCAAAATCCATTGCTCATCAAATATGAGTCAATTCTGCTATACCATGCCCGTGGAGCTTTCTTAAGCTCATAAAGAGCCTTCTTTAGCCTATACACTTTACTTTCATGGCCCGAAACTTCATAACCAAGTGGCTGCTCCACATAAACCTCTTCTTTCAATACTCCATTCAAGAAGGCAGACTTCACATCCATTTGATAAACCTTCCATTTGTGTTGGGCTGCAATTTCTATGACAGCACACACGGTTTCTATTCTAATAACATGGGCATATGTCTCATCATATTCTTTACCAAACTACTATTTGTACCCCTTGACCACCAATCAAGCCTTATGCCTATCTATTTTTCCTTCAGCATTGTTCTTGGTCTTGTAAACCCATTTAACTCCAATAATTTTCTTGTTTGGAGGTAAATTAGTGAGCTCCCAAGTTTCATTTCTTTTTATTGCATCCATTTCCTCATCCATGGCCTTACACCATTTTTCTTCCTTTTTAGCATCTTCAAAATAAATTGGATCACTATGAGAAAATAATGCAAAATTGATATTTTCATAAAATTCATTTTCATACTTTCATCTTGGTATATCTCCCTTAGACTCTTGGTCTTTCTTGGCACTAGGGAGGCAAGAGTGCGATCATAACTCTCAGTATTGCTGCTTCTGCTCTCCGTGGGGCCAATTTGTAGCCTTCTGGAGCCTTCTATATCTGTTGTTACATCATTTTGTTGATCATTAACTTCACCATCTTCAACAATAATAGACACTTTACTTGAAGTGCTTCAAAATGTGTCCACCAAGCCATCCCATGACTCATTTTCAATGAACTCCACATCTCTTGAAGTGATGATCTTCTTACCAACTGGATCATACAATCTATATACCTTGGATTCTTGACTATAACCAGTAAAGACACACTTCACACCCTTGTCATCCAACTTTTTCCTTTTCTCCTTTGGCACGTGTGCATATGCTACACACCTAAACACTCTCAAGTGTTCAACCGTTCATCTATGCTTTGTTCATGCTTCCATTGGAATCTTGTCACACACTGCTTTTGTAGGACTTCTATTTATTAAATAGACTGTTGTTGCTATAGCTTCTCCCCAATATTCAATTGGGAGCCCTTTTTCTTTCATCATGCTTCTTGCCATCTCAACGATGGTTCTATTTTTTCTTTCAGTCACTTAATTTTGCTGCGGAGTATAACTGGCTATTAGCTCCTTCTTTATGCCATTCTGCCTACAAAAATTTACAAAAATATTGGAGGTATATTCCCCCCCTCTATTTGACCTTAGGACTTTAAGATTTTTTCCACTTTCATTTTCACCCCAGGCTTTAAATTCTAAAAATTTATCAAAAACTTCAGATTTATTTTTCATAAAGTAAACCCATGTTCTACAACTGAAATCATCTATGAAGGTCATAAAATAAGTACTCCCCCCAATGGAAGTGATTTGCATAGGGCCAACTAAATCAGTATGCACCAACTCTAATGGTGCTCTTTCCCTTCTAGAGTTTCCAGAATTAAAGGGCAGCCTATGTTGCTTACCCAAAATACAAGCTTCACACTTGCTACTCAAATCTTTAATACATGGAAAATCGTCCACCATTATTTTCTTGGACAATAAATTTAAACCAGCATAGCCAAGATGTCCATACCTTAAATGCCATAGCTTGGAGGGGTCTTCAATCACGCTCTTGAAGGGTGATTGTTGTACTACTGTACATTCTTTCTTGTGAGGTGCAACTACTAATTGTGAAGAGAAACACATCTCTACCTTCAAAGGAGACATTCAATTCTTTGTCATTTGAATTGGTGCAACAATTTTCTTACTCCCATCCTTCTTATAAATGACACATTGGTCATTCTCCATCAACACTTTATAACCATTTTGAGTAAGTTGTCCAACACTCATCAAATTGTTATTTATACCTAGGGCAAAGTAAACATTCTGATTTTCTTATTTGTCACCTTGCTTAGTGTGGATCATAATAGATCCTTTGCCCACAATTGGAACAAATCCATTGTTCCCCATTCTAATTTTAGACTTTATATTCTTATCAATGAAAGAAAAAAGACTTTCATTACCACTCATGTGGTTACTACAACTGATGTTTGAATACCAAACTTCGGGGCTGCCTTCTTCACCAACATTGCACATGATGAAGGCTGTGGGATTATTTCCATCACCCACTTTCATGTCAGCAACATTTGCACTTGGCTTTGACTGATTACTTTTCTTTTTCTATCATTCACTAGAATAATGCCCAAATTTATGACAATAATAACATTCAACTTTACTCTTGTCAGAGGTATATTTCTTCTTACCTCCTTTGGAATTATTCTGAGAGCTGCTAGCTCCCTCATTTTTGGTTGCTCATTTTGAGCTTTCTCCTCCAGCATTTTGTTGTCTGGAGTTACCATGACCACTGCCTCTTGAAGCTCTTTCCAGAGTCGTTTCTTCCTCTTCCTCTGCCTCTTGCATTGGCTTGAGCTCTTAAAGCATATTCTTGAGAAGAATTTGCAGACCTATTAATGTGATGCTCATGGGTTTGTAAAGAACCCATTAACTCATCAATAGTCATTACTAAAAGATCCTTTACCTCTTCAATGGAAATTACAAGATTATCAAATTTTGAGGGCACACTTCTCAAAACTTTCTCTACTATTCTTTTCTCCTCCATGGTTTCTCCATTGGTTCTCAACTAGTTTATCAAACCAAAGAGTCTTGAGCTGAAATCTAAAATGGAATCATTGTCCTTCCTGAGAAGAGTCTCAAACTCACTTCGAAGCATTTGAAGCTTCACTAACCAAAAATTTTCAATCCCTTTAAAACTTGTATGAAGAATATCCCAAGCTTCTTTGGAATAATTAGGTCCTACTATTCTAGGAAAGATTGCCTCTATTAAGACAGCTTCTATCAAGCTCAAAGCTTTTTCATCTTTCCTCCTTGACTCCTTCAACTGGGTCTTTTGATTGTTTGTGAGGCCAGAAAATTTAGTTGGGTCAGTTACAACCATAAATCCATTGACCACAAGCTCCCACAAATCATTTTCTGTCATAATAGTCCTCATCTTCTTTTCCCAAACATCATAATTTTGTCCACTGAAGGATGGTGGCTACTGCCAGCTCTTTCCTACATCTCCAGCCATGTCTCTTGTGTAAGAAAAAAAAATACCCAGAAAAAACAAAAGCCCAAACTCACAAGGATTGAGGGCCAATCAGCTCTGATACCATGTAAAGAATTTAGAGAACTACTAAATTCTGGAAACACATAGAATGATGCTCTATTTCAGCAATGGATAAAATCAAAATCCCCAAAACAAGGCAGACACAAGAGCTAGAGAAATGTGCAAGATCATTCTTCTTGCTTCTATTCAAACTAAAAACACTTCTACAATAAGAAATAAACTTGCAACTACTGTGGATGCATACAAACATCTATGAGCTTCACAAATCTCTTACATGATTATCTGAAGCAATCACTGCTTAACAGAATAATCATTTACTTCTCTGATAAAAAATAGAGTATTCAAAAACTTAATCTATTTTCTGCTACATACAAAAGATAATTTCTACATTCATTCTCACTGTGGAAGAATAAAGATATTCATTCCTTTATAGAAAAATTGTTGTCCAAAAGAAGAAGGAAGAAATCAAATTTCTCCAAATCTGATTTGAACTTATCTCCCAAAAGTTAACACAAAAAATATCATATTTAACTTTATCAAAAATAAAGTCAAATATGGAGGCTTCTAGACAATAAGATTTGATTCTAAAAATCCAACACCACCAACAAAGAGGAAGAAGAAGCCAAACCATTCAAACAACACCCACCATCTACCAAACCATGCAAAAAAAAAAACCTATAGAAGAGCACCTACCGCTCCATTAGACCAAACAAAACAAAGAGCTTTGCCTGTAAAGAAGACCCGAACCAAAGGGAGAGGAAAGAACCCAAGATTTGTAGTGAATCAAGCCAAGATAGGGGAGAAAAAATGAAGCTAGGTAAGAAAATACCTGGAAACACCCATCCGCTACAATCCCAAAGTGACTAGAAACACTAGGAATCGACACGTCTCTATCATGTTTCCACGCTATAAAGAATGTATCGACCAAGAAGCTGGGAGGGAATAGAGGCCTAAAGGGCGATATGCAAAACAAACCACTAAAAACCATCCTCCATAGTGAGCAAAAATAACTCTCCCACATGAAACACAAAAGCACCCACCACCACACATAGCATAGAGGAACCACCAAAACCAGGCAAAGTTGAAGACAAAGAGGAAATGCAGAGAACAAGACCTCTGCCATAGAAAACATTGCACCATCGATCCTCCAACATGGGAATATACGAGGAAAATTCTAGTAGTTGAACCCCAAGAGAAGCTCTCCACCACCCATCTCTTTCATCTTTATTATCCTCTAAGTCAATGACCTCCCCTTCCCCTCCCATGCAACCCAAAACCCTAGCTCTTCCTACTCCATGCACTTTCCTGCTATGCTTAATTTTAGAAAACATTGTAGAACATGTTCATAAGTGATGTTATAATTGATTGACACAAAAATTATTAATGTTAAATCACGTAAGAAAAATGAAAGTATAATAATAATTTTAATGGAGTAAGTAGTATGAGTCGAAAAGGAATTCTACAAAAATACAACACCACTCATAGACCCTCTCCACATCTTTTATCATTAAAGAATACTCTTGGCCATTGTCTATCTTCTTTCCTATGCCATTGTAAAATTCATATATTACATATCAACTTCTAAGATGAAAGAGTGGCATCATTACAATAATGATGTCATGATCTCTCTCTAAGAAAATTAAACTAAATATAGATATATTAATTCTCTTATAAAATTTAATTGCATTGTATATCATTCTAGTAATGATTTTTTTTTTTTTAACAAAGGTGGTAGAGCCATTTGATATATATATTTATTTAATTTCAATAATTTACAATAAACTGATTCAAAAGCTCTTAGAGAAAAGAACCAGGAAGAAAAACTCTGATCATCACTAAAATCATGAGGAAAAATATGTACATGATTAAACCCTCTAGCTGAAGCTAGTTACAAAGTAGAATTGCCCACCTAGAGTTCCAAATAAAAACAGGGGCCCTTAGGCAGGATACAAATAGCATTGGATGTCATCCTGTAGACAACCAAAGAGAGGATAGATGAACTAAAATAGATGACTAAACTAAGACCTGATGCCCTTGAGCTGCAAATCACTAAATCTTCACAACACCTAAAAAATTGTTAGAAGGCACATAGAAACTAAGAACATTATACTTCCATGAAGCTCAAACCAGCATCACTTTGGCCGAGACTCAAATTGAGATCCAGGATGGAGTGTTCAACCACAGGGGCTGAAGAAGGGCAAACATAGAGGAGTCTTGCTCAAGGAGATCTAAGAGACCAAAGACCACTTGATGAATGTTGTTAATACAGTCCCTTGGTAAGAATCCCCCGAGCTATTGTAGAGCCGCTTTAACTGGTCTGAAGGATTGGCATTTGAGAGATCTTTTAATACTTTCAAGAGATGTATAAACAACATGATTATTTAGAACAACATGATGGTGAAAGAAACCCCCAATAAGGATTGGGCCACCCCAGAGATTGTACTTCTGGATGGCCCTAGAAAGCTTATTTGCAGGAAGAAGCTTGGGCTTCACAAATTGAGAAGCAAGTAACTCCAAATGAAATGGGGATTGGAGTAGATCAAATGCATTTGATAGAAAAACTGATACAATTTGTGAGGGGAAGATGATACGTTTACTAGGTGGGAAGAGGACCTCATGACCCATGATTCTCTTAACAACTCGGCGAATGTGGGGATGATCACAAATGAAAATAGTAGACAATATTTCATCCCTAATGCAAATGGTAAAAAGCTTTTCCCATACTTTGACCTCCATAAATATCCTATAATTCCTTGGTTAATAATCCATGTGCAGCGAGGCACATGACGAGCATGGCTCCACACGAGTACTGGTACCCAATAAAAAGCTAGAGCGGGTAGACATTATATGGTAAAATGAAAAATAGAAGAAATAGCCAGGAGTAAAACAAATGAGGGTAGGAAATCACTAGTGGAACCAAAAAGGAAGGAGCTATAAATAGAACCAACCCATCCTTTGAAATAAAGCTTACAGAAGAGGTGAAGCAAATTAAACTAGGCAATGCCAAACAATGATATGCCATCACATGGGAAAAGATACATGGAGAAAAGATGAGGATCTTATAAGGACAAAGAAAAGAGGGAGACTTAACTCAAAGCGAATGAAAAATTGTACAGAGATGCCAGCTCACAAAGATCAAATGGAAAGGGAAGACAATGACAATAAAAATGTTGCATTACAAGAGAGTCACAAACATGCAAGGAGATATGTTGATGCAATACCAAAACATGTTGAGAGTTTGGAACAACTCTCAATACCCACGTGAGCAAAGAGAACCAGATATACCTGTCAAGGGAATATTAAAAACCAACTGCAAATGTCCTTGTCTAAACACCAACCAAGGATGAGTGTACATAGACATAGGTACCTTTCTAATGATAAAACACTTTTAACAATGCATCGATGAATATGCACACTCATGCCTGGTAGGAAAATTAAATTCAAAGTGAGGTCCAAAGTGTATAGAGATGCCAATTCAATGTCTAACCACTATCCAAGGATGAGTGTGCATATACATAGGTGCTTTCCAAATGACAATTAACAATGCATCAATGAATATGCACACTCATGCTTGGTAGGAAAGAAAAAATTGAAGGTATACATTGCAACAGCCAAAAAACATAATAAAAATAGAAAGATGAAAGGAGGCAAAATATGAGAAGCTAAGAAGATGAAGCATGGGATTCCTTCTGAATGATAGAGAAGGGATGGGAAATCAAAAAGAGGGAGATTTGAAGAGGAGGTGTCAAGAGAATGGTTATCAAAGCCTAGATTTGCTAAACAGTCTGCCAGGGAATTTCCCTCCTTATAAGTAAGAGAAAAAGAACAATTGTGCAAAGAGTCAATTAGATCCCAAATTCGCTCAAGGATCTATTGTAGGTGCCAATTATGAATCTTTTTCTTGATGAAAGAATTAATCATGATTGAGGAATCACCTTCAACATGGAGGAATGAGATGGACATTTTTTTAGCCAAGATTAAGCCTTCAAATAATGCTACTACTTTCACCAAGTTGTTAGAACCTATGGGAATAGGGGAAGATTTTAAAGCTAGAATTCTCCCTAAGTGATCCCTGAAGGTGATACAAATGCCTAAAAATCCAAGGTTACCCCTTGAAGAACCATCAAAATTAAGTTTAATGAAGGGTGGTTCGGAGGGTTGCCACTTAACTAAAGATCTATCTACAGGCACTTTCCTAAGACGGGGAAAGATAGGCGAGGAAGGAAAGGATAAGAGTTTACAAGATGAGGCAATATAGCTATTTCATGAGGAAAAAATGACATTAGGGTTAAAATAAGATGAAATAAAAGAATTAACTTTCTTAGAGACATGATTTTCAATATAAGAGAGGACAGAAGGAAGATTAGAGGGCAATTTATGAAAAAAAAATTCTTACATTCCCACCAAATGGACCATAGAATAGTAGATGGGATGATCTACCATAAACATGCAAAAAGGGAGTTATGAAATAGAACTTTCTAGGATTGAAATAACTCCCAAAGAGAGGTGGGGAGAGGGAAGGAAATTGACATTTTATCCATGAAAAAATTCCAACATTAATAAGAAAAGTTACATTGAATGAAAAGGTGGTTCACGGACTCTAGACAAGCCCCACATAGAACATAGTTGAAAGGTGTGCTGATATGAAGCTTACTCAACCTGTCACTAGAAAGAATTTTATCTTGCAAGGCAAGCCAGAAAAAAACCCCAGCTTTAGGGAGGATAGCTTTGTGGCAGCAGAATACAAAAGCTCTATGAGAATTAAACTGGTATTCTAGTTGAAGAAGAGCAGCATACCCATCTTTAACATAGTACTTTCCATTCTTGGTGGGACACCACACCAAAGCATCTGAGTTTTTAGAGAGATAAAATAATCTTTGTGATAAGACTAAGTTAAACTCCCTAACATGATGAAGAGCCAAAGGAAGAGAAGAAGGGTCTTTCCAAGAGACTTTATGGGACAAAATATCTACATGATCTACATAGTCTATCAAATTGTTAGCCTAGAATTGGACAAAAATATGCTTAGCATCTTAAAGGATGGATGACATGGACAAAGGAGGAAAGCCATTTGAGGAATCCTCCCAGAAAGAAACCTGATCCCCATTATGGACTTTCCATGACAAAAATATGGATACAACCTCCCTAGATTGAATCATGAAATTCCAAGATGAGGACCCATATGGGGGGTTAGAAATGGAGAAAATTCTACTTAAGTTAGGGGAGTCAAGATACTTGGCTTGCATGATTTGGCACTAGATGGATCTTGTTGGTTCTTCAAAAGATTTTACACTCCATGAGATACTAATATGCTTATGACTAATGTTAAGGAGTGGTTAATTCCAAATATGGGAAATCTATAAGCAATTGGACCAAATATAGGACAAGACTACCCTCTTCACTTTTGGCTTTGCAAAACTAAGGTCGGTACACCTGATCCAATAAATTCAACTCTATTCTTCACTTAATACTAGATCTTACAACAGATGACAGTGAGAAAGTACTAAATAACAACCTATTATTCATCGACTCTCCATCACTGGGAAAAATAATTCATATAAAGTAAATAAAATGTAAAAGGCTGGCATTGATTAAATGTTTTATGATTACAAGATTTTGATCATTCCCCACAAAGCAAAGATAGGAAAATATAGGCCAGTGCCCTATCCATTGGGCAGAATATCAGAAGATAGAGTGAATATAATGATGTTTTGTAAAGAACTTTCCTTTAAACATAAATACAAACACCTCAACTCTTTCCTACTTATAGAAAATCCTCAAATAGATTCGGTAAACATGTATCCCACCCTGAGCAATATTTAATCCAATCCTAGATCAGAACTCAAAGCCAAACACATACATATAAATCTTAGAAAGACTTAAAGATTTATAGAATAAACTCAAAGGAGAGACAAAGATTTGAGATTTGTATTAAGTATAACCTTGAACATTGTACACCTCATATTTTGAACAATAGACTTGCAAAATAGCAGCGGCAACCTATACTTCTTCTCTCTTTCTTTGATAAAAAAAATACAAAAAGTTACAATCCTCGAATGAGGGCTAGGGTTTCAGAATCTCTATCTTTTTAACACCTAAACCCTCAATGCCTAGAATGATCATGGAAAATCCTTTATATACAAGGAAGTGCAACAAGCTACTAATCATTCTAGGGTTTACAAAATTCCTAACCTAAAAACTTTACAACAACCCTATTGGGTTTATAATAAATGCACTAATCAAACAAGTGAGATGTTATGTGGATGAGCCACCTTGCTTTATGTCTTCAATGTTGTCCTTGGCTTCTTTCAATAAATCTGATTGCAATATCTCACTGTCCATCCTGCAATAAATGTCTTTCTTCTTCTCAACAACTCCAATTTCTCAAAAAGTAACTATTTTACTTGTTTCAAGAGGTTGGTGGAGTATTTACTTTTTCAACATGAGGTATGTACTAATACCTCCACCTATTGTACACCTCTTTGCTTGGGAACTAAAAACTTGCAAATTCTACATTTTTGATAGACAATTGTCCCCACCTAACTTCCAATTGACTAATCTCCTGTTGAATGAAATCAAACTTAGACTTAGATGAGATTAAAGTCTCAATAGTATGAATAAAGAATAAAGTGTTTTCCAGGGTCAAAATGCTAGTCATCCTAGCAGAGAAATCATCATCAATCTGTGCTCGCCACTTGATTAATTCTTTGAAATCACCATTCTTCCTGAAAACCCCCAGAATCAAGTCATAGCTGGGAAGTGTTAATTCCTTGTTTATTAAATTTGACTTCCTCTCAAAATCACCTAAGAGTATGTCATGTTCCACTAGCTTCTTTACATTTAGGTGTAATGGCTTGATCAGTGGATCAGGATCATTTTGAGATTTAGATAACAATCTGAATAATCTCACATTTGGGGATCTCTCAATCCATTTCCTTAAAATTGATTCAAATTCACTTTTGTATTTATCCATTAACACAAGTAATACCTTCAGGCTTCTAGCATGATCAAACAAGATAGTGGGGGTCAGGTTTATAGCAAACTGCATAACAGCTTCTGTCACCTTGTCTTCATATTCCTACTTCAACAAGCTCTTATCCTTCACATTCTCCTCACTTATCTTGTCCAATTCTTTCCTCTTCCTCTTGAAGTGATTGGTTTCCTCTAGCAATTGTTTTTTCTCCCAACTTAGTCTTGCATCTGAATGTGTCTCTGGGTAGGGGGATGGTGGAAACTCAACAATTGGGCTAGAGGATGAAGCCACTGCAGGTTTGTCAGCTATCATCAGTTGTGGTGACCTATGATCTTGTGGTCCTGATAGGTCAACAATTAATTTATCCTTTTGAATCAGCTCTATCTTGAGCTCATTGTAAGACTTGAGGACAGTTTCAAATTTGAGCCTAAGCTCTTCTTTTTCTTGGGCATCTTTCTCAGCCACTTTGACATTGAACTTGGTAGTCTCCAAAATTAGGGTTGAAGCTTCTACTCTAGAAGTCTCACCTACTCTTTTTACCAATAAATTTGCTGCATACCTTGCAGAGAGAGCCTTTCTTTTTCCTTTATCTTCCTCCCTCTTAAGGGACCACATCACCAGGCAACATGATCCTCTGAAAAAGAAATTCTAATAGTATCTTGTTGGGCCTGTTCTGCAGTAGAAAGAGTCTTCACCTTGCTCTTCCTGACTTGATCAAAGACTATTGCATTAGCAATATCCCACTCTGGCAAAATCAAGACCCCTACAGTATGGACCATAGCCCTCCCTTCCTCAGGAGTAATCTTTTCAAATTGCTTCACCATTTCTACCTTGGTCTCATTCTCTATCTCTATTATGTCCCTATTAGGGAACTCTTCTTTCTTCTTTTCATAGATGTCCTTAAACTGGTTTATTTTCATTCTCCATGAGAATTGGAAGAATGTCCTTGTTCTAACAAAATTATCATCGACAACAAAAGAATCACTGACTTGTTCTAAAATAGGGTCCATTTGTTTACCCTCAAACTCAGCAACAATAAGATCCCACCTCCTTAGGTGCCTCCAACATTCCTTCTTGCAACTCATCATTTAAAACAAAAATGTTTCCCTCATTTCTCAGTTGTACCAACTATTCTGCTAACCCATGTTCATCTAAATGTAAGGGGGATTGAGAGGGAGAGTATACATTTTGTTTTGATCCTAACCCTTCTTGTCTTTGCCTCTTTGGAGAGGGTCCTTGCATTACTAGATCATTCATGGGCCTCTTTCCCCTAGAAGTAAAAGGAATATCCTCTCCTTTTTGCTGTGATGGTAAGAGAATAGTGTACCCACTTCTCTTCTGCATTGTATAAACTCCCCTTGGGGTCAATTTCACATATCCTGGCTGGCTCAAAATCTACCTAGCCCTCTCAGGGTCTATCTTTCTCATAGAAGCCCTCTTCTCATTTACTTCATGCATAATGCCTTCAAAATGCTCCATGAGAGCCTCTGTTTTTCTTTCCCATGGCTCAAAGCCCTTTAATGGGTCATAAGCTCTATCAAAATTTTTAATGAAATCTACAGTCTTCTTGTAGATCACCCATTTCTCTTTCTTTATTTCTTGAGTTTGGAGGTCAAACTCATTTCTTATTATATCTTTAGGAAAATAAAATTGGTGCTCCATAAGAGCACACCTAATCTTATCTCTAAAAATTCTTGATAGAAAACCCTCATTGTCTGCACACCTTGCTGTAGTTGTAGGCATTCTGTAGGGCTACAACACCTGGTTCAAGTATACCCATCCTCCTTTAGTTATAACAAATTGATGAGCAATTGTTATATCAGGGGAAAAAGTCCCTCTTCCTTTACCAGTAAGAGCGCTCTCTTGTAGGTCACCAATCTGTCTCAAAATTTTAGCATATCCTACCTTCAATGGAACATGGTAGGGCAAAATGTAAGGTGACTTTCTACAACCATAAACTCTAAAAACTATAGAAATAGGATATAAAATGATATCCCAAAAGTTATGGACAATAGTAATGTCCTGATAGTATTCCTTTGGTCTGATTAACCTCAGTAACTCCCTTGGGATTCTAGGATTGTCAAAGAATAACAGTGTCCTAAGTCTTGAAGAAAAAACTCTATCAAATACCATGAAACTGGCATCAACTCTATCCCATGACAAAGCTGTGGTCCACAATTGGACTGGAAGGGTTTCTCCATTTCTCTCCTTCACAATGTTGACTATTGAGCTGAAAAACTGCTCACCCTTGTACAAGAACATATGCATACGCAATCAATACCACCCAAAGGGCCTACTAACCTTCATGTTCTTAATTCCCATTAATCCCTCATGGATTAGATCAACCAAATGAGATTCAAAGTCAAAAATTAATGCCAATTGAGGATGTAGTGATTGTACCATCATGAACATATATGGTATTGGCATATGAGTGGCCTCATCATGCCCTAGGATTAATGTCAAAGACTTGTAGAAACCTTGTGCTCTCTTATTGAATAAATCCATCCTAAAGGGTTCTAGTGTACTTGGACTGATGACACACATGGATCCAACCTGGTCTATGAAATCCCTCAGAGGCCCTACCCTTAAATAATCCCTTTGAGCTTCATATACCTCTATAAATTTTGTAAAATCTATCTTCTCCAAACCAATAGAAGGGTCATTTAATGAGAAAACCTCCCTAATTTCTTCCTCTGTGATACTAATAAAATCATTTCCATTTACATCCTTGACACACTTGGTCATAGGATCATAGCACTTAGCAATTTGAATTAATAATTATGCATCCATAAAAACTCCAGGGTCTACCAACTTCGCAATATCAAATTGCCAAATGTTACTGAGGGGGGCACATGAACTCCTCTATGAGTAAGTTGTTTTGAACAAAATGAGACCGTTATGATGTTCACCCACCCTAGCATCTCTCATTTGATTCCCTCTATCATGGAGTCCACTGTTAACATAATCCCTAGGGTTTCTCAAAACTTGTTCTTTTAATCTAGCTACCCCATTATCTGAATGTGGTAGTAGCTGCATTAAATCTGCAAAGACACCCCTGTCTTTGTATTTTGTCTTCCCAGACAATCCTCTCTTTTGCAACATTTTAAACTAGGGCTTTTTAGAACAATATATAAATATCCAAGGAAAAACCCTAAAAATATCAACAAGCCATAGGATTCTTCCCACAATTTCTTTACAAACTTCAAACAATTTTGGAATTCAGAAAAATTTGATGTACCAAGCACCTAAAAAAACTTCACTTGATATCACTCTAGAGGAAAATCTAGCTCACCAAAATGCTTATGAGAGTGGTAAAGAGAAACAATGATGAAATTTTGATATATAATGTTCCCAACCATTTACAATTCATCTGCACGTAGCTCATTAAGTCCACCATTACTGAAAGTTGGCAGCCTCAACATTCATAGGACGTGAACAACGTCATAGAGTAAAAATTTGAATTCAGACCGTTGATATTATTTCCCTTTGGTGCATCAGACAATCAACAAAAATAGCCACACAACCCTCATTTTTATTTTCCCAAACAAGTTCCTAGCCAATGAGAATAGTTCAAATTAACCATGTGGGGAAAGAAACAACTTAACTTTATCTTGATCAGAGTGGACATGTGTCATTTTGTCGCTAAAGCATGAGCATAGAAAATGAGAATCTTCATCCAGCGGTGTAATGACAACCACAATATTTTTTCCAACTCATATCGCTTTATCCTTTCCCAAAGTAATGACCCCACCTTTCCCTTTGAAACTTCATCGAATTAGGAAATGCCAAGTCAGACAGATCAGCAGGCGAAAAACCCTAACTTTATCCTTAGTGTCAAGTATACTGACAACCTGACATGTCATCACTGCCCTTGGCCAATCAGAAATGATTGTGTCATCAAGAACTAGTGACAAAGGACCCACCTTCTAGTCCTCATCTTTAAACAAGATCAACAGTTGTTGCTATACCATTGACCTTAAAAATAGTGCACTTTATCCCAGTGGTATTGATGCAGGAACATCCTGGGTGTAAGAGCAATCTTGCATCACCCAAAAATATTTATGTTTTTATTCAATAAGGGTTATTTTGTGCAGAGCTGCTATTTATGGAAAGTTACTATTTTTGGTAATTTTTGCATGTGCTCAGAATGATCAGATTTCTTTCTTGGAGGTTCATTTTGGTCATGTAAGTCTGCCAGTAAAGGTTCATTGCCAAATCAAGTGTATATTGGAAGATATTGAAGATTTTCGGTATTGGCAGCAGGGTACAGAAACTTTGAACTCAGTTTTGAAGGCTTTAGAGGCCCCGGATGAGGTCAAAAATTTGGGTGACGGGCGCTTGCGTGAGTCAATCCTGTAGAGTGCTTCGTGGTGTTTCCGAAATGGGGTTATAATAGCCGATCGGGTCAACTGGTGATGACTTATGGTCTTCGGAAGTTGGGCCACCTGAAATGGCGAAAAATAATTTTCTTCAAAATTTATGTTCGGGTTTCAAAGGTTATCTTGAGCCGACTATGATGTAATGAAATGTAAAATAAAATAATTCTAAGTTTGGTCAGCCTTATTGGCTAAAATTCTGGAACCTTCCCAGGCGGTGGATAATTGCCTATATAAGGAAGGCTGTATTATTGTCTTAGGCAGTTCAGAATAGTTCTGGGTAGTAGATCTGGGTATTGATTTGAGGCTTTGTCCTACAGAATATTGTAAGCAATGCCCATGTGGCTTTGCATATTGTAATTCTGAAAGTTTGTAATTCTACATTTGTGGAGATAATAAGAAGCCAATTTTCTATTCTTGCATATTATTGTTGTTGTTTCTCTATTTCTGTTATGTGTTTGTGGTATTAAGGGGAGCACCCTTCATCAAGTGGTATCAAAGCAGGGTTTCTTGAGTGTGTAAACAGATCACCGACTGTGAGGCAGTTTGCACCAGGACCGTGGTTAGGGTTTCAGTGCGCATCGTGAAAATGCCTCCACGAAGAGAACGTGGCGGAAGACCCGGTGTTGTGACACCTGAGGTTAGAGAGTTGCAGAGACAAGTGTGAGCATTGCAAGAAGAGATTCGTAGAGGAATGAATCTTAATGTCAGAGACGAAAATGAGGATGAAGCCGAAGAAGAATATCAAGAAGGAGAAGTTGAAATTGTGAACCAGGAGGAAGAAAGACTTTTTCGGGCGATTTCCAAGATTGTGAAAAGACCTAAGATTGAGGTTCCTACATTTTTTGGAAATCTTAACCCAAAGGAATTGATCGACTGGATCAATGAATGTGAAGAATATTTTGAGTATGAAGATGTTGAAGATCCTGATAGGGTCAAATTTGTGAAGGCCAGATTGAAAGGTCATGCGAAGATCTGGTGGGAAGAAATTCAATTGGAGCGAAATAGAAGAGGGAAAGATAAAATCACAAGATGGGATCGGATGGTGGATAAATTGAAGCGACAGTTCATTCTTGTTGATTATGAGCTTGACCTACTGAAGAAAATGCAGAGTTTGAAGCAAGCAGGAAGATCTGTTCAGGAGTATATAGAGGAGTTCTACCGACTTCTCATCAGAACAGGCCACGCAGAAGCTGATAAGGAGAAAGTTGCCCGATACCTTAATGGGTTAAGGCCAAGCATTCAGGAGGAGCTGAATCTGGTTCGAATGAACAGTATTGAAGAGGCATACCAGTTTGCCCTAAAAGTAGAGGAAAAGCTGAACAAGAAGTTTGAGAGCAGACAAAACGGAAGAGGTCGCGGTGGACGATCTGGTGGATGATCATATGGTGGCCGAAATGAAGATCCGAAAAAGAAGGATGAGGCCAGTAGTAGTCAGAATCAGCGAGGAAATAATTCCAATCACTTCCAGGATCAGAATAATAGAGATCAGAGAGGAAGAGGAAGAGGACAAGGATCTGGAAGAGGTGGCTTCCGTGGAACATGTTTTCACTGTGGAGAAGAAGGTCATAGGGCATTTGAATGTCCTCAGTGCCAAGGCAGAACAGATAGAAGAAATGAAGGCCAGGCCAGAGTTGCACATGTAGATGAAGATGCCAGATCATCAAATTCTGAAGATACTGAAAGAGGAGAAACATTGATTAACAGAAGAGTCCTGTTGAGTGGTGAGAATGAACCGGAGCAAAGGAGGAGCCTGTTTCGCACTATGTGCAAGTGTGAAGGTAAATGTTGTGATGTGATCATTGATAGTGGAAGCACTGACAATTTGGTGTCAGAAGAGATGGTGACAAAGTTGAAGCTCAAGAGACAGAAACACCCACATCCATATCGGATTGCCTGGGTACAGGATGACCACAAGGTCATGGTCAATGAACAATGCTTGGTGAAGTTCAAGATTGGCGGATACCAAGATGAGGTATTGTGTGATATCATATCTATGGATGCATGTCATATGTTGTTGGGTAGACCATGGCAGTTTGACAAATGTGTTGTACATGATGGTCGTACGAATACCTATTCCCTGACAAAGGATGGAGTGCGACATAAGCTAAAACCATTGAAGGAGACTGAAGAAAAGGTATGTGGTAATGCAAGGATAACTTTTGTTGATGGAAGAAATTTTTTTAGATGGTATGAGGCATGAGCATGTATTGTTTGCTTTAATTCCAAAAGCTGGTAAAGAGGAAGTAGAAGATGTTCCTGTAGAAGTTGCAGATTTGTTGAATGAGTTTCAGGATATTGTATCCGATAACGTGCCTGATGGATTACCACCAGTCAGGAAGATCAGTCATCAGATGGACTTGATCGTAGGAGTGAGTTTTCCAAATAAGGCAGCACATAGAATGACACCTACAGAAAGTGAGGAGTTGAACAGACAAGTACATGAACTGTTACAGAAAGGATTGATCCGTGAGAGTCTGAGTCCCTGTGCTGTACCAGTGGTATTAGCACCAAAGAAGAATAGAGAATGGAGGATGTGTACAGATTCCAGAGCAATAAACAAGATCACAATCAAATACAGGTTTCCATTGCCACGAATGGATGATATTATGGACTGTTTGAGTGGAGCTGTGTATTTCTCAAAAATAGATCTGAAGAGTGGATATCATCAGATTCGGATCAGAGAAGGAGATGAATGGAAGACTACCTTCAAGACAAAGGAAGGACTATATGAGTGGTTAGTCATGCCTTTTGGGCTAACCAATGCACTGAGCACTTTCATGCGGCTCATGAACGAGGTTCTGAAAGAATTTCTGGGTAAGTTTGTCATCATTTACCTAGATGATATTTTGATTTTTAGCAAGACATTGGAGGAACATATGATGCATATTCGTATGGTGTTTGAGAAGTTGAGAGATGAGAAATTGTTGATTAATTTGAAGAAGTGCAGTTTTGTGAAGAAAGAGTTAGTGTATTTGGGATTTGTAGTTTTAGCAGAAGGTCTAAAAATGGACCCAGAGAAGGTACAAGCTATCCTTGAATGGCCTACTCCAAGGAGTGCTACTGAGGTAAGATCTTTTCATGGTCTAGCTAGCTTTTATAAAAAGTTTATCAGAAATTTTAGCAGTATTTGTGGACCCTTGACTGAAACAATGAGAGGGGATAGAAAAGAGTTTAAGTGGACTAATGGGGCAGAAAATAGTTTTAAGTTGTTGAAACAAAAAGTTACAGAACAACCCGTTTTAGCACTTCTAGATTTTAATAAGGTGTTTCAAGTAGATTGTGATGCTAGTGGTACTGCAATAGGAGCTGTTATGAGCCAAGAAGGTAAACCTATTGATTATTTCAGTGAGAAGTTAAATGATGCGAAGAGAAAATATTCTATTTATGATCAGGAATTTTATGTATAGTTCAGGCATTGAAAAAGTGGAGGCATTATCTTCTTCCTAAGGAGTTTGTTTTGTATACTGATCATCAAGCTTTGCAATATTTGAATAGTCAAGGAAAATTGAATCAAAGGCATTTGAAATGGGTTGAGTTTTTGCAGAGTTATACATTTGTTTTGAAACACAGGAGTGGAAAGTCTAATAGGGTTGCAAATGCTCTTAGCAGAAGGAAACTATTGCTGATAGAAATGCAGATTGAAGTGGTTGGGTTCAAGGAACTCAAGAATTTGTATCCAGAGGATCCTGATTTTGGTGAAGCTTGGAAAGCTTGTGGAGAACCTGTTACTCTAGACAGGAAAAAATGGTTGGATTTCATCATCCAGGATGATATGCTATTCAGAGGGAGTTAGTTGTGCATTCCACAAAGTTCTATGAGGGAGAATCTCATCAAGGAGAAGCATAGTGGAGGATTGGCTGGACATTTTGGTCGTGATAAAACCCTTGGTTTGGTTAGTGAGAATTATTATTGGCCACAGTTGCAGCAAGATGTGAAGAAGTTTGTACAGAGTTGCAGAGTATGTCAGATGGCGTAAGGAGTGAAGCAGAATACAGGGTTGTATCAGCCATTATCTGTACCAGAGAAGCCTTGGGAGGATATCAGCATGGACTTTGTTCTTGGCTTACCGAGGACACAGCGGGGACATGATTCAATTTTTGTGGTAGTTGACAGATTTTCAAAGATGGCACATTTCATTCCCTGCAAGAAGACTAATGATGCTATTCATGTAGCTGAATTGTTTTTCAGAGAAGTAGTGAGACTTCATAGTTTGCCAAAGACCATAGTTTCAGATCAGGACACTAAGATTGTTGGATATTTCTAGCGTACATTGTGGAAGAAGTTGAAGACAGATTTGAAATTCAGTTCATCACATCATCCATAGACTGATGGACAGATAGAGGTGGTGAATAGGAGTTTGGGAAATTTGCTGAGATGTTTGGTTAGAGATAAGCCAACAGGATGGGATTTGATTTTACCACAGGCAGAATTTGCATACAATAATTCTGTCAACAGGAGCACTGGTAAATCACCATTCCAGATTGTATATGGAAGTAGTCCAAGAAATGCATCTGAATTGAGGAAGATAGATAAAGGAGAAATAAGTAGTGCTGAAGCTGAGGATTTTGCAGAACACTTGAAGAACATCCATGGGGAGGTGAGGAAGCATATTACCAAGATGAATGCACAGTATAAGGCTAAGCAGATGAGAAAAGGAGGTATAAAGAATTTCAAGTTGGTGATGAAGTCATGGTTCATTTGCGGAAGGAGCGGTTTGCGGAAGGAGCGGTTTCCAGTTGGTACATATAACAAGCTGAAAATGAAGAAGTTTGGACCATGTAGGATACTGAAGAAACATGATTCAGGAAACGCATATGAGGTAGAATTGCCTACTGAGCTAAATATTTCACCAGTGTTTAACATTTCAAATCTGACAGAGTATCATGAAGGAGGTGTTGAAGATGAGATCACAGCAGCACAGTGGAGTATTCCAGCAACTAGTTCAGACACTAAGGAGATCGAAGATATACTGGATAGTCGTGTTGGCAGAAGCACAAGGAACAGGACATATGAAGAATATCTGGTCAAGTGGAAAGGATGACCTGTTGAAGATTCATCATGGCTAACAAAGGAGGAGGTTAGCCGTCTTGGTTTTCCTCTGCACACCTGAGTTGTGACAGGGTCACTTCTCAAATTACCCCGGGTGTCTGATGCAGGAGCATCCTGGGTGTAAGAGCAATCTTGCATCACCCAAAAATATTTATGTTTTTATTCAATAAGGGTTATTTTGTGCAGAGCTGCTATTTATGGAAAGTTACTATTTTTGGTAATTTTTGCATGTGCTCAGAATGATCTGATTTCTTTCTTGGAGGTTCATTTTGGTCATGTAAGTCTGCCAGTAAAGATTCATTGCCAGATCAAGTGTATATTGGAAGATATTGAAGATTTTCGGTATTGGCAGTAGGGTACAAAAACTTTGGACTCAGTTTTGAAGGCTTTAGAGGCCCCGAATGAGGTCGAAAATTTGGGTGACGGGCGCTTGCATTGGTCAAGCCTGTAGAGCACTTCGTGGCGTTTCTGAAATGGGGTTATAATAGCCGATCGGGTCAACTGGTGATGACTTATGGTCTTCGGAAGTTGGGCCACCTGAAATGGCGAAAAATAATTTTCTTCAAAATTTATGTTCGGGTTTCAAAGGTTATCTTGAGCCGACTATGATGTAATGAAATGTAAAATAAAATAATTCTAAGTTTGGTCAGCCTTATTGGCTAAAATTCTGGAACCTTCCTAGGCGGTGGATAATTGCCTATATAAGGAAGGCTGTATTATTGTCTTAGGCAGTTCAGAATAGTTCTGGGTAGTAGATCTGGGTATTGATTTGAGGCTTTGTCCTACAGAATATTGTAAGGAATGCCCATGTGGCTTTGCATATTGTAATTCTGAAAGTTTGTAATTCTACATTTGTGGAGATAATAAGAAGCCAATTTTCTGTTCTTGCATATTATTGTTGTTGTTTCTCTATTTCTGTTGTGTTTGTGGTATTAAGGGGAGCACCCTTCATCAGGTATAATGACAACCACAAGATCCTACCAAACTTAACCATCCAAGAAGGCCGGCCCTACTATGACACTTCATTTATCTTTTTGATGAATTAAAATATTCCATGTTTGCAAGAACAAGTGAGCAGGCCCTCCTTCCATTTCTTCTTTAATATCAAATATTCTATCAACTGCCAAATCACATTTATTTTAACCAATAAAAAATGCACATGTCAAAGTGACTTGGTAGTTTAAGGCCCCACTTACCTTTCGTCCATCATATAGCATCGAACGGTCATCGCTATACCATGGATCTTAAATAGTCCACATCTTCCATCTGTGGTATAACAATAACCATAAGATCAAACTGTGCTTTACCCCTTTGAAAAGTTTGACCCCATAAATGTTACGTCACCAACGATAGGTGTCAACCTGGAAAATATACCATTGAGACTATCATGTCATAAATCCTACTATTGTTAGTAAAGTTTGATTGGACGCTTGTCGCTATACCACTATGCTTAAAAAGGTATCTCTCGACCCAATGGTATAATGACAGTTGTTGATGCACTATTCTATTTAATTGCCAACACAACAACAAAGATGGGCTTGCCAAGCTCTTGTTGCTAGATCGCATGTTAGAGATTTTGACAACAGGGAGCTGTGAGATTTAATGACAGCCACTCATTTTAAAGCGTGTGTCACTTAGGAAATTTTATAGGGAACTTAGGCTTTGGGGGAAATATTAAAAAGGGTCGCGATTTTTTAACCTAACCACATGTAAAGTGGTGAATAAAAAGGGGTAAAAAATAGCACATGTAAATTTGGAGAATTAGTGACCCAAAAAGGTAACACGAAATTAGAATAAGGCCTAAGACTAGCTAGGGATTCCATCAAACCTAGGGTTTTCACCATAAAACCTTACCATCAGGTCTAAGAACCAGATTTTTCAAAAATTCTAGCATGAAGCTGGAAAAATTTAATATAGTGATAACAGTGGCTCATGCTTGGGGATGTGTATCTCTTGTAGATACAATGAGAAAACTAGAATCTCCTGGAAGAGCAGACTAGAACAAAACTTTGACTGGGAAACATAAATGCACAGAAACCCTAAAATTAAACCTACATAGGGACTCACAAAATTATTCAAGAGAAGTAAAATTTTAAGAATTGACCATGAACCGGCAATTCCATGAGCTCTCCTGTTAGATTTTTCAATAAATAAGAATTTTTTCCCCATTTTTCTTCAATGATATATGGTCCTAACCAGATGGGGTCAAACTTCCCATGCTTTCCTTTATCTTCTAACCTTGCATTCCACATCAGAACCAAATCACCACTTGCAAAATTTCTTTGAGTATTCCTTTTGTCATACAGGACTTTGCACTGGGCCTGCATCTTTTCATTTCTATTATGTGCATCATTTCTTACCTCATTCAATTGAATCAAATCATTTATTCTGACAATCATATCTTCTTCCACATCATCATCATATGCTTGTATGAACTGATACATCTGTAGTAAATTGTTCTAGGGTAATCTTGCATTAATCCCATATACTAAGTCAAAAGGGGCACATCCTATTGCTCTCTTTACTGTAACCCTATCAGCCCATAGGGCTTGTAACAATTTGGAATCCTAGGCCCTCTTGTTTTTATCCAATACTCTTTTCAAAATTTTAATCAAACTCTTGTTACTGGATTCTGCCTAACCATTGCCCTGTGGATGGTAGGGAGATGAATATGAGATTTTTATACCATTGTTTTGACAAAATTCAACAAACTCCTCTAACCTAAAACACATTGCATTATCAACCACCATGGTTTTTGGGCAACCAAACCTTGTAAGGATATTTTGCATGATAAATTCTATTACCACCTTACTAGTTTCTCTCCTTGAAGGGATTGCTTCAACCCACTTGGTGAAATAGTTAGTTTCCACTAGGATATAAGAATGTCCACCACTGGACTTATTAGGGTTTTCACCAATGAAATCCATAGCCCAGTTTTGGAAAGGAGCCTTAATAGTAACAAGTTTGAGAGGCAAATTTCCACTAAATTTCAATTTCCCTGCAAACTTTTGACAAGGATCACACCTCTTTACAAACTGGTGTGTATCTTCAAAGAGTGATGGCCACCAAAATCCTAATCTGATGATCTTATGGGTTGTAGTCTTTTCCATATAGTGTCCTCCAAAAATCCCATTGTGCATTTCATCCATCAAAATCTTGGCCTTATCTTGATCTACACACCTAAGCAAGACACCCTCATTGCTTCTCCACCATAATTCACCACTTATAATTGCATATCTGATGGAATGAAGCTTAATAGTTCTTTTCTTGTTATCATCTAGTCCAAGGGGTAAAACCATATTTGGCAATATCCTTGTACCACTCACAACAATCCATGTTACATACAAAAGGTCTCTGATCTTCCTCCAACATATTTATCTGGTTTGCATTTAGATTGCTTTGGGCCATCAACTTTTCTAGGCCCAACCCTCTTACCAACTTTGTAATGTGAATGTCCATATTAAACTCTTGAATCCTATTAATCCACCTACATCTTCATCCTGAAACTTCTTGTTCTGCCAAGATATCCTTAACTGCAGCACTTGGAACATAGGCAACCACTATGGCTCCAACTAGATAACATCTAAATGTTTTAATAGCCTTTACCAAGACATAAGCTTTCTTCTCAATGATATCATAATTCAATTCTTCTGCCTGCAAGGTCTTGCTAAAAAAAGAAATAGGCTGTTCAAAACTATCAACATTTTTTTGTAACAGTACTGCTGCAATAGTATGGGCAGATGGAAAGGAAAAGATCTGCATAGGTTTACTATAATTTGGTATTTTCAAAACTATGGCATGCTTGATAGCCCTTTTTATATCATTAAAGGCATGTACTGCCTCCACATTCCATTCAACCTTTGCTCCCTTTTCTAACATTCTTGATATGGGAATGCTAATCTCTGCAAAATTTGTAATAAATCTCCGCAAGAAATTGACTTGTCCTAAAAAGGACTGAATCCCCTTGATATTCTTTGGTAAAGATAGTTTATCAATAGCTTCCACCCTGTTAGGGTCTATCCTCACCCCATCCTTTGAAACAATATGCCCTAAAAGTTTTCCTTCTACCACACCAAAAGCACACTTCTTTGGGTTCAAAGAAACTCCATACTCTAATGCTCTGACGAAAATTTTTTCTAAGTGTTGGCAATGTTGTTCCTCCTTGGTTGAGAAATCTGTTAGATCATCTTGATATACCACCATGAATCTATCAATGAAATCTGCAAAGGCTACATCCATAGCCATTTGAAAAGTGGCACTAGCATTAATCAACCCAAAAGGCATCCTTACATAAACATATGTCCCCCATGGGGTTGTAAATGTAGTTTTAAACTGCTCTGTGCCCTTAACCATAACCTTATTGTAACTTGAAAATCCATCATTCATGGACATCAATTATGACCCAATGACCTTCTACAACATGTTCTCCATATTTGGTAATCCATAGTTATCCTTCAAAGAATTTATGTTAAGATTTCTAAAATCAACACAAAGCCTGATGTCACCATTCTTCATTTTGACAGGCACCAAATTTGAAACCCAAGTGGAGTGCCTAATAGGCTTGATTATTCCAGCATCCATCATCTTCTTGAGTTCCCCTTGCATTTTAGGTGCCAAGGTAGGGTTAATAGGTCTCAATTTCTATCTAAAAGGTTTTGTGCCATCTTTAACTGGAATCTCATGTTGAAAGAGGTCCTCCCTATAAGCTTTGAGATCTTCATAAGACTACATAAAAACATGTTTAAATTTTCTCTTTGAGATCTTCATAAGACCAGGTAAAAACATGTTTAAATTTTTTGAGGAGATCAATCAAATTTTTTCTAGTTCTTGGGGACAAACATTTGCCTATATAAACCTTCTTGGGGACTATTCTTGTGCCTAGGTTTATTTCTTCCAACTCATTGGTTTTATCAATACTAGTAGAAAAATATTTGTCTTTATTGTCAAACGCCCTTTCAAGAGAAACTAATCCTTTGGGAACTCTATTTGATTTTAACTGCAAAACCTCTTTCCCAAAAATGACATCTTTACCATTCACTGTATCAACATAAGTACTAAAATCCATTTCTTTGTCACCAAAATGAGATTAACACTGGAGAAATCTTAATATGTCTTCATCATCAAAGAAAACCTACCAATTATCTACATTATCAGGGATGGAAGGCATGGCTTGCACTTCTATATTGGAAATATCTACAAATGTAACATCTTTAGGTCTAAGGGCCACATTAGCCAATAAGTCTGCCATTCTATTTTGACTTCTTTCCATCCAAAAAATGTTAAAAGCACTGAAGCTTTCAATCTCATCCCATATTGCATTCCTATACTGCTTCAACTTCTAATTTTTTGAGGCATACTTTGATCTAACTTGGGAGACAACTAACTCAGTCAACCACTACTTTTAAACATTTTATACCATGCCTTGATGCCAATCTTAGACCTATCAATAGAGCTTCATATTCTGAAACATTATTTGTGCATGAGAATAGAAAAGTGAAGGAGAATTTGAAAGTTTTACCATTTGGAGATATGAGCAATATTCTAGCTCTAGATCCTTCCTTACTATTTGCACCATCAAAATACATAGTCCACAAACTGTTAAGATCAATCCATCCCTCCTGGCTTTCTGACTTATGTGTATTTTCAACATTCTCATCATTATCTTTATCTTGAAACTTGAAAGCATTAATGTTAGTGTCCAAAAAGCAATTCATGGTGTCTTCTTCCTCTTGAATCATATGTAGAGTTCTGAGTTCTCTAGAAACTTTAATGTTCTGTCCCTCCAAGTTGAAAGTGGCAAATGAAAAATGATAGTGTATGCTACCTCCCATAGAAGGACTCCACTTTCTTGATAGTAACATCCCATATTGGGGAGGAATATCCACTACCAAGACACTCATGGTCAATTGTTTACTGGGGTATGCAGCCAGTCTGTAAGGTAGAGCCTTGATAGTACCCACAACTGGTACTTCCCTTGAATCCATTACTTGACACCTACCATGAGGTGTGTCCATCTTTAAACCTAATAACTTCACAACCTCAATAGGCATAACAATGTTTGATGCACCAGAATCAATCATAGAATGTTTTAGCAACTTTCCATTTATCTATAGGGTTAAAAATAAAGGATCAACTATTCTTGTTGTAGTACTAACAACATTTGCATCCAAATAAATTTGGGGATTTCATAAACAATCTCCTCATTGCCATTCTCATTTTCATCATTCATAGTTGCTACTTATTTCTCAACCTTTTCTATTTTTTGAGAATCCATGGATAGCACACCATTTACCCAATTTAGGGAATTTTACTTATGTTCTTCTATTCTCATCATTTCCAACAAAGGGACTTTGACAATAATCTGTGACAATAATTTACTCATATCAACTAGGACATATTTTGAATCAGAGACATCCAGCTTCATATTTACAACTTCTTTATCAATGTCTTGGATGGATATGTCTGCAG
The DNA here is from genome assembly GCA_027943335.1 of Chamaecyparis obtusa. Lineage (NCBI taxonomy): Eukaryota > Viridiplantae > Streptophyta > Pinopsida > Cupressales > Cupressaceae > Chamaecyparis > Chamaecyparis obtusa. The sequence goes on along the minus strand of BSBK01008657.1, from coordinate 461,772 downwards.
GTTTTTTAATATGGACTCCATCCTCTTTCTACAAAGCTGGAACAACTTCAACTATGGGCTTGGATTCTACCTTATAAATTGTTGGTTGTCCTTTTGGTTTCAACTTCCAAGTTTACACTATGATTGACAATTTAATGTTACTGACTCTATCACCACTCCAAATTCTGCAAGTAAAAGGGCCAATTAACAAGGATGAAAGAGATCCTCCTTCACTTTGAGCCAAGATGCTCACACGGGCGTACCCTTGATTCACTTCTTGAAAGGAATCACTAACTAATAGAAATTTATACCCCTTACTAATTGATTAAAGATTTTATCATTTATATGTGTGTGTATGATTGATGATGTTGGACTGCTTCCAAAGAATAGATCAGTGCCTTAACCCAGGGAAAAGAGTCACTTGATAACATATATCAACTAAAACCTTAACTCAAACACACATGAACTCAGAGTAAGTGCTTTTCCTATTACTCCCCTCGCTCCCAAACCTGATCATCAAATTCCAATCCAACAATGAACCCACTGAAATCACCCTAAAGGATTTAATCCCCACTTTGTTAGGAGCTCCAAGCTGATCTCAAAATACTCTTTGTTTACCATATGCTAATCCACCTTATGACATTAACATATATGAGTTCACAATCAAAACAAGAAGACAATCATCAATTTGAGATAGGAATTCAGGTGTATTCTTATTAACTTCAAAATCAATACATTGCCAAAATGACAAGTGCTAGGAACAAAACACAATATCCAAGCTCTCCTTGTTCAGTATAATACCATCAACAATCAGGGACCAAAAAGAAAGTTTTGGAACCCCCACTAAGTAAAAAATACAACAATATATACCCCCCTAGTCATCTTGAAATCCGAAAATAGGATGCAACAAGCTACAGATGACTAGGGTTAGGGTTTCACCCACTAGACCAACTAGAAACAATCAAACATTTATTACAGGGGAAGAAACCCAGGTGACCAGGAGAAGCAAGATCCTGGAGTGATCCTCAATCATGACAAATTCCCTGAGAAAGTACTCAGAACCATTAAAAATGCCCACATTGTAAACCTATTCGGCCACCTGCAACACACCTTGGGCACAAAGAACACAGTACAGATGCCTGCAAACGATCATGGAACACCCTGGACCACACTGCAATAGTTGAAAAAATCAATTCTACCAGATTCGGTCACTTAAACAATAAATTTTAGTCCTTTCTATCATTGAAAACCCTCTAAGAAATTTGAATTTGAATTACAACGGTTATTTCCATGGCGCCAGCAGCAAATCGGCGGTTGACATTTAAACTTAGGTCAACTTTATATCACGACTGTTGGATCTTTCCTTTTTGTGGGCTCTATGATTTATCTTTTAAGAGACCCCAGTCAAATTAGCAAACTGGTGACTGAAAACCTTTTCCAGTTCACAGAAAACTTTATCTCTTCGCCATTTAGTTTAGCGGTTACGCGAACGCTTGTTCGTTGAATCGCCAATGATTTTTGAGCACCGCCATCTTTCTTCATGAACAAGCAAACGATTTGAATTTTGTTGGGCTGCTAAACATATTTATCAGGACCATGAAACCTTTAGACCCCTACCTAGGCCTACTTATGCCACTTGTCAGCAAGCCATTCACTGCTGATGCTCGGTCATCTTTGACATAGGACCCACAATCAGTAAGCCTTCAAATCGGATGATAGGCACAAGATCTCATGGCTCTAACACTACCCATGAGATCATATGCCAACCGTTGATTTCATCCTTGTCACCAACTTTTTTGACAATGTCCCCACCCTGCTTTATCATCCATGTCGACCAATGAGGAGATGCCATTTGTTTACACATAGAAGTGGACCCACAATATTTTGTCACCTCTAAAAAAGGTAAAATTGAGAGTTGTCTGAAGATCTCATGCATCTGACACATTCGTTAAGAACTTATGCCCGTCGTCGATTCTCTGCAAATGTCAGGACCCTCTGACAAGCCGAAAACTAGGTCCCACTGACAACTGCTAGCATATTGCATCATGGACCAATCACAGATTGCCAACTGTACCTACGTGTCACTTTGGACCCACCGTCTACTATTGACATAAACACTTGGTTGATCAAACGGATGACGGATGATTTGAAGGCCTCAAAAGATTCTATGCACTTATATGCCAACCATCAATCTGGAATCTTAGCCAATATCATAGAGCGTCACCCCGCCATGCTACATAGGATATTTCAATGAATGAGAGACCCCCACATCATAGAATCTGGCAAGTGGACATGTAACTTTTTCTTAGCTCACAGGTCACTCTGACAACTCTGCCACTTCATTGTTTATCTTGGCCAATGAGGAGATGCCACCTGAGCCTACTTGACAGTGGACTCGCCTGCATTGAAAGGGTACATCATAAAAGAGAATCAGCGACCATCTTAAGATCTCATAGGTTTGACAGACTCAATGAGAAGATGCACCCACTGTTAGATTGAGATGGTGTTAGAGAGGCTGGGCTCAGGAAAATACAAAGCTAGAACATTAGGAAAAATTAAGGCGCAGGACTTAGGAAAATTAATTTTTGCCGAGGACTTGGACTTAGGAAATATTTAAAATGGGGATTGACCAAAAATATAAAGCATGTGCATTTTAGGAGTTTTAAGTGGCCCAAAAAAGTAACGTTAAAATAGAACAGGGCCAAGGTAAAACAAAGGGTTTTTAATGCAACGACTAGATTTTTGAAATTTCGCTTAGGGTTTAAGGCTAGAGGCATGAAAAATGTTGCATAGACCACAGGGAAAGACCAGAAGCCATGAAATTTTTTACACGTGCTAATAGTGGCTCTGTCTGGGGATGTATGCCTCCTGTAGGCATAGCAAGGACTTAGAATCACTGGTTAAAGTAGACCATCCCATTGGAAAAACTGACAACAAAGAGCAACAAGACCAAAACCCTATAGACCAGAATAGGGGCAAGCAACTTTACAAAATTTACAAAATGTACAAACCTAACTACTATTCATGGAAATAAAATACCTTCAATTGAAGTATTTCTTCAAGAATTGTCCATGAACTAGAAATTCTTGAACTTCACCATTTAACTCTTTCACAACATATGAATCTTGGCCCCATTTCTCATGAATTAGATATGGCCCTAACTAGAGTGGATCAAATTTTCCATGTTTTCCTTTATCCTCCAATCTAGCATTCCAAACTAACTCCAAATCACTAGGCACAAACCTTCTATCAACAGCCCTTTTGTCATACAAATTCTTAACCTGCAACTACAATTTGGCATTTCTTGCAACTGATTCTCTTCTAGTCTCATCCAACCTAATGTCTTCAATCCTCAACTACATTTCATCATCTATATCATCATCATATAACTGAACAAAATTATACATTTCCAATAAATTATTCTAAGGCATCCTTGCATGTATTCCATATTCTAGGTCAAATGGTGCACAACCAATTGCCTTCTTCACATTTACCCTATCAGCCCATATAGCTAATGGCAGATTTGAATTTCATGCCCTCTTATTCTTTTCAAGAATCCTCTTTAGGATTTTAATCAAACTCTTATTAGTAGATCCTACCTATCCATTTCCTTGTGGATGATAAGGTGAGGAGTAAGAAATTTGAATTCCTAAACTTGTGCAGAATTCCTTATATTCAGAAGACCTGAAGCACATGGCATTGTCACTTACTATCCTCTCAGGGAAACCAAACCTTGTAATAATATTATTCAATAGAAAATCAATTACCACCTTACTAGTTGCATTTCTTGCATGTATAGCCTCTACCCACTGTGTAAAGTAATCAGTGGCAGCTAAGATCCATGAGTGTCCTCCACTTGACTTGTTTGGTATCTCTCCTATGATATCAATTCCCAATTGTTGGAAAGGAGCTTGTACCTCAACTAGCCTCAAAGGCACATTGCCTAAAAATTTAAGCTTACCAGAGAACCTTTGACAAGCATTACACCTCCTTACCAACTATTCTACATCCCTGAAGATTGTGGGCCACCAGAATCCTACTCTCAAGATTTTATGAGTAGTTGTTTTACCCATGTAATGCCCACCACAAACTCCCTCGTGCATTTCCTTTAACAACTTGTTAGCCTGATCCTCATCAACACAATTCAAAAGTATGCAATCTAAATTCTTTCTATACAATTTACATTTCACAATTACATACTTGATGGCCTGTAATTTTAATGTCCTCTTCTTATTGTCATCCATGTCTGTTGGACATTTCATATTTCTCAAGTAATAGATGATATCTTGATACCAGATACAATCATCCATATCACATGTATAATCAATTTTAGCTTGATTTATTTGATTTGCATCAAGATTGGATTGAGCCATCAGCTTTTCCAATCCTTGTCCTCTAACCAATTTAGTAATTTGGATATCAATGTTGAATTCTTGGATACTATTGATCCATCTGCATCTTCTCCCAGACACCTCTTGCTGTGAGAAAATATCTTTGACTGTTGCACTTGGCAAAAAAGCAATCACAACTGCTCCCATTAGATAACATCTAAAAGCTTTCATAGCCTTGACCAATGCATAAGCTTGTTTTTCATTGATGTGACACTTCAATTCAGTAGCCTGTAAAGATTTACTGAAAAATGCAATAGGCTACTCAAAACCATCCTTATTTTTTTGTAGCAACACTACATCAATAGTATGAAAAAATGCAAAAGAGAAGATATGCATTGGGATACTATAATTAGGTGCCTTAAGCACAAGTGCATCTTTAATAGCTTTCTTGATGTTCTTGAAAGCCTCATCAGGCTCACCTTCGCATGTAATAGCATATCCTTTCTTTAACATCTTGGATATAGGTCTAGTGACCTCAGCAAAGTTTATTACAAATCTTCTCAAGAAATTTACCTGACCAAAGAAGGACTGAATTCCTTTAATATTCTTTGGCCTTTGAATTTTATCAATGGCTGCCACCTTTTCAAGATCAATTCTAACTCCTTGCTTTCCAGTCAAATGGCCAAGCAACTTACCCTTAGTGACACTAAAAGAACATTTCCTTGGGTTTAATGAAATGTCATATTCCAAGGCCCTCACAAATATTTTTTCTAAATGAGTATAGTGGCCTTCTTCCTTCTTAGTATAGGCAGTTAAATCATCTTGATAAACAACAAGGAAATCATTTATAAAATCTAAAAAGGCAACATCCATTGCCCTCTGAAAATTTGCACCAACATTTGTGAGACCAAAAGGCATTCTCACATAAAAATATGTCCCCCAAGGTGTTGTAAAAGTTGTCTTAAACTATTTTGATTCTTTGACAATTACCTGATTGTAACTAGAGAAACCATCCATCATAGACATCAATTCTGATCTGGTCACTCTCTACAACATAACTTCCATATTGGGAAGACAATAGTTATCCTTTAATGAGCTGATGTTCAAATTCCTAAAGTCTACACAAAGTCTGATGTCACCATTTTTCTTTCTGACAGGGACAAGATTTGACACCCAAGAAGAATGCCTAATGGGCTTGATAATGCCAGCATCTCTTAACTTCATCAGTTCTTCTTGCATCTTAAGTGCCAAAGTGGGATTTATAGGCCTTTTTTTTTGTCGAAAAGGTTTAGCATCTCCCTTCAAAGGAATTATATGTTGAAATAAGTCCTCTCTATAAACCTTCAAGTCATCATATGACCATGCAAAAACATGCCTGAATTTTCTCAATAACTCAATCAAAGATTTTCTCACATTGTGAGACATGTCCCTACCAATTTATACCTTCTTAGGTGCCTCATGCGTTCCAAGATTTATCTCCTCTAAATCAGCATGATCTTCTCTCTTGATATTCTTTTGAACTCTATCCTAGTTATCAAAGACAGTTTCCAAAACAACAAGCCCCTTGGGCACCTTGTTAGTTTTAAGTTGAATGACCTCATTGCCAAAGACAACTTCTTTTCCTTCTATAGACTTAACCAAAGTTGATCAATCAAATTCCTAACCATGATACTAATCCTCACAACTCATAAACTTCAAGATATCATTATCATCATAAAAAACTTGCCATCTTGTTGTTACTCCTATCCTTCCACTCAATATTGAAGGCATCAAAATGTTTAATTAAATCCCAAACTGCATTCCTATATTGTTTTAACCTTTTGTTCTTGGAAGCATATACTGACCTGACTTGGGACACCACCAACTCAGAATCACCAACAACACTTAAGCACTTCATACCATGTTTTTGTGCCAACCTCAGTCCTAACAACAATGCCTCATATTCTGCTATATTGTTGGTACAAACAAAATTCAATGTGAAAGAAAATTTGTAGGTGTTTCCATTAGGAGAAATAAGTAAAATACTTGCTCTTGCTCCCTCCTTGCAATTTGCACCATCAAACTACGTTACCCAAAAATCACCCTTCAGAGAATTAACACTTACCTCAACAGAGATAGCTGAGAAAATAGGTTCCTTCTCAAGTGCAGGGATCTCTGCCCTAAAAGAATTAATATCAGTATCCACAAAACATGTAGTTTCATTATCAATACTTCTCTCAGTCATGTGGCCTACTCTTGGTTCTTGCTCAATCTTGACAAACTGATCATCAATCTTGAAAGTGGCATAGGACAGATCACACTATAAACTTCCACCCATGGCAGTAGTCCACCTTCTAGATAGCAGCATCCCATAATGAGGAGGGATATCCACCACCAAAACACTCATTGTCAACTCTTTCTATGGATATGCTGCCAGCCTATATGGCATTGCATTGATAGTCCCAATGACTGGTACCTCCCTCTAATCCATTGCACAACATCTACCTTGAACTGTATCAACTTTAAGGCCTAATTTTTCCATAATCTTGAAAGGCATAATAGTATTAGAGGCACCACTATCAATCATACAATTTCTTATTTTCATTCCATTCACAAGGACACTTAAAAAGAATGGATCAATGTTTTCAAGGCTAGCGTTGATAGAACTGTCCAAATATATAGGAGGAATTTGAGATACAATTCCCTGAGTAGCAACACCTTTCAAAGCTTTATCCTGAGATCCATTGCATGGAACATCATTATTTTGAACATTATCTATCCATTCCATAGCTCTGTCTTTGTGCTCAGGGATCCTCAACAATTCTGACAATGGAACCTTAACTGTAATTTGGGACAATACAGATAACATATCAACAGGAGTAGAGTGAGGAATCTCAATCTACATAGCCTTAGTATCCTTTCTCTTATCTGATACATTAGGTGTATTGGCCACCCTCATTTTTTCAATCTTAGCCATTGTGTTAACTAGCTTCTCAATCTCACTAGAAAATATTTCAACTCCAACTCCCTTAGGCTCACAATTCTTACCTTTTACATTCTTGAATTTCACCATGTGATCATCTTTTGATTTGTTCTCATTAGGCTCTCTAGAGTTGGTACTCTTTATAAACATTCCTATATATTTTCCATTGATATCCCTTGCCACCATGCCTCTAGTTTTCACTTGGGCAATCATTTTTGCAGTAATCCTATCCATCTCTTCTCTAGAAGGTCTTCTTAAATTTACTAGCTCAGAAGAAGAGTTCATGTTACATGTCTTCTTATCAATGTCTTCACTATCAGAAAAAACCTCTTGATGAAAAAGGGCCTGAGTGTGTCTCTTCACATTTACATCTACTTCTTCATCAAAATTAGAATCATCTTCATATCCTAGATATGAAGTAGCCATGTTGCATCCAACATCATCTTGATCTTCTTCTTGATCTATCTCCTCATTGCCATAATCTTGATTTGCAGCCATAGAATGTGCAACCACACAATGCTCTATAGAATGAGGGGATTGGTATGCAACACACCAAGGTATGTCCTCCATGACATTTATTGAAGCTTTTTGTAGAGGTTCAGGGACACCTCTATCATTATTACCTCTTGTAGTAGGGACACTAGGCTTGCCATCCTTCCATTGGGTGTTGTAGGGGTAGTTCTGCAATCTATTCTGCTTATTGAAATTGTTGTTGAATTGAGGCCTTTCATTGGTAGGAGCAATGATGTTCCTATTTGCAGGTGCCCTCAAATCCTTCAATGCATTAAGAACCTTATCTAATTTATCTTCTTCTTGCCTCCTAGTTCCAACATTCCTATCATTTTCTTTTTTTTATTTCTTGTCCCCAAACAACTTAGGGTCATCTCTTTTCCCACCCAACTTCCCTGATATCTTCATATTGTTGTCAATATTGATAGCAATCCTAAAAGTATCTCTGAGGGTTCTTGGTTCTTTGTCCCTCAATAAGTAACCCATATTTCCATCAAATGCATTGAAGTATGTGGTCAAGAAAACATTGTCATCTAACCACATAACTTGAAATAACTTATGCATACCCTTCTAAAATCTCATATTGAATTCAACTGTAGATTCATTCTAATTTTTCCTTATGGTATTGAACTCATTCAACATGAAACTAGCATTAGGCCTGTCACCATACTGCTCTTTGAGACATCTCTCAAAAGAATCCCAAGTATCAATACATTTATCAGAAATCCTCTTAAACCAATCTCTAGCATCCTCCATTAGAGATTGAACAAATAATTTCATGACTACATCTGCATGCTCTACCTCATAATCATTAAGCATATCAACAAATAACCTAAGATTCTCCTCACAACTAATAGCATTATTACTAGAAAAATTATGATGAAGGGTGCTCCCCTTAATACCACAAACACATAACAGAAACAGAGAAACCACAACAATATGCAAGAACAAAAAATTGGCTTCTTATTATCTCCACAAATGTGGAATTACAAACTTTCAAAATTACAATATGCAAAGCCACATGGGCATTCCCTTACAATATTCTGTAGGACAAAGCCTCGAATTATTGCCCAGATCTACTACCCAGAACTATTCTGAACTGCCTAAGACAATAATACAACCTTCCTTATATAGGCAATTTTCCACCGCCTGGGAAGGTTCCAGAATTTTAGCCAATAAGGCCGACCAAACTCAGAATTATTTTATTTTACATTTTATTACATCATAGTCAGCTCAAGATAACCTTTGAAACCTGAACAAAAATTTTGAAGAAAATTATTTTCCACCAATTCAGGTGGCCCACCTTTCGAAGACCATAAGTCATCACCAGTTGACCCGATCGGCTATTATAACCCCATTTCAGAAATGCCACGAAGCACTTTACAGGCTTGACCCATGCAAGCGCCCGTCACCCAAATTTTTGACCTCACCCGGGGCCTCTAAAGCCTTCAAAACTGAGTTCAAAGTTTTTGTACCCTACTACCAATACCGAAAATCTTCAATATCTTCCAATATACACTTGATCTAGCAATGAAACTTTACTGGCAGACTTATATGACCAAAATGAACCTCCAAGAAAGAAATCAGATCATTCTAAGCACATACAAAAATTACCAAAAATAGTAACTTTCCATAAATAGCAGCTCTGCACAAAATAGCCCTTATTGAATATAAAAATAGAAATATTTTTTTGGGTGATGCAAGATTACTCTTACACCCAGGATGCTCCTGCATCGAATTAGGTACCTTATCTCTTATATCATTTGGAAAAGCATTTGGGTAGCCAGGAATCCCATCAAAACTAATTTTCCTATAGCCTTCTAATTGCATAGGTCTTCTTTGAAAACTTGAACTAGTGTTAACCCTAGGATCAACATTTACATTTACATTTTCATCTACGTGTGCATTTGACTGTTGTCTAGGATCAACACCTATCTTAGTAGATGAAGAAGGAATTGAACTAGTATTAGCATTACTAAGTGGAATAGTAGTAGTCATAGATGGAATACCTAGTTCAGAAGCAGATGGACCAAGAGCATTTGTAGATGAAGCCTTCAAGAATTGGATCTTTCTTCTCTTTTCTACAATGGAGGCTTTAATTTCAGCCTTTTCTAATTCCCTTGCAAGGTCCTCATCTTCTTTTCTTCTTTCTATCTCTATGTCCTTATTTGAAATGGGTGGTGGGATCCCTAGTATTGTCAATGATCTACTTGTTTGATGTCCCACCATCTTTTTCTTTCCTTTCTCACCAATGGCAATAGCAGGCCTAGTGATCTCATGCCCATCATTATCTTTAGGGAGGGAAGCATAACTTTGAACCTGTCTAACCACAGGGCCCTCCTTATCAAATTCATGATCTTTCAGTAAGCACTCCTACTCACTCCTCAAAGCATCAAGATCACCAAAGACATCATGTTGCAAAGTCTTAGGAGCAAAAGCAAGCATCTTGTTTCTCTCCTTCATTTCATTAATCTTTCTAAGGAGAGACTATCTTTCTATTAGAGCACTCACCTTTTCAGCTTCTCTCTCCTTTTGTAACCTCTTATATATGGCATCCTGCTCTGCCAACTGCAACCTTAGTGCATTTAAATCATCTAGGTCTATCATAATGTCATCAGAACTTGATGACACATCCATATTAGTGAGATTTTGATATGGGAAGTGGACTTGCCTTGGTCTCATGGGTTCCCTTCTGAAATTATCCTCATCAAGATCTAAATCAATCTCAAAACCCACTTCTCTCGCTTGTTCATCCTGACCTGCAGGCAATGAACCCTTGTCTTGAAATACAGCCTCTAGGGTATCATAAAATTTATCTTTAGAGCGACCACCATATGATCTAGAAACTCTATCTTGTGAACCTTCCTCACTTGAGGAAACATGTGGTGCTCTACCTCTAGTATTTCTTTGTTCTCTTATGGGAGCACTAGTACACTCAACATTTCTTCTGATCCAACTCTTCTTCTCCTATCTAGGTAATTGTTCCAGAGTGACCTCTAGATTTTTTTTGACAAAAGACCTAGTATTCCTCCTTTTGTCCATGATTTGCAATCTATAGCATTGGTTCTAAATTTTTTGAGCCGCCACCCACCAAAGTGGGAAATCCTTAACTGAATACAACAGGAAAACAAGAGTGCACCTTGAAAACTTTTATCTCTAGACTCTCCCCAGTAGAGTCACCATTTTGTTGGTGACTCGAATGGGTAAATCAATCTGGTCAATAAGATTTTGAATTTGCAAGATAACTACAACCAAAGATTCTAAAAAATATAATTCTTCATTGTTGTTCTCCCAAGTAGACTCACCATTTTTTTGGTTGTCCTTTTGGTTTCAACTTCTAGGTTTACACTATGATTAACATTTTAATGTGACTGACTCTATCACCACTTAAAAGTCTACAAGTAAAAGTGCCAATTAACAAGGATCAAAGAGATCCTCCTTCACTTTGAGCCAAGATGCTCAGGCGGGTGTACCCTTGATTCACTTCTTGAAAGGAGTCACTAACTAATAGACATTTATACCCCTTACTAATTGATTAAAGATTTTATCATTTATATGTGTGTGTATGATTGATGATGATGGACTACTTCCAAAGAATAGATCAGTGCCTTAACCCAAGGAAAAGAGTCACTTGATAACATATATCAACTAAACCCTTAACTCAAACACACATGAACTCAAAGTAAGTGCTTTTCCTATTACTCCCCTCACTCCCAAACCTGATCATCAAATTCCAATCCAACAATGAACCCACTTAAATCACCCTAAAGGCTTTAATCCCAACTTTGTTAGGAACTCCAAGCTGATCTCACAATACTCTTTGTTTACCATATGCTAATCCACCTTATGACATTAACATATATGAGTTCACAATCAAAACAAGAAGACAATCATCAATTTGAGATAGGAATTCATGTGTATTCTTATTAACTTCAAAATTAATACATTACCAAAATGACAAGTGCTAGGAACAAAACACAAAATCCAAGCTCTCCTTGTTCAGTATAATACCATCAACAACCAGGGACCAAAAAGAAAGTTTTGGAACTCCTGATAAGTAAAAAATACAATAATATATACCCCCCTAGTCATCTTGAAATCCAAAAATAGGATGCAACAAGCTATGAATGACTAGGGTTAGGGTTTCACTCACCAAACCAACTAGAAATAGTCAAAAATTTATTACAGGGGAAGAAACCCAGGTGACCAGGAGAAGACAGATCCTAGAGTGATCCTCAATCATGACAAATTCCCTGAGAAAGTACGGAGAACCACAAAAAATGCCCACCTTCTCAACCTGTTCGGCCACCTGCAACATGCCTTGGGCACAAAGAACATAGTACAAACCCCTGGAAATGATCATGGAACACCCTGGACCACACTGCAATAGTCGGCAAAATCAATTCTACCAGATCTAGCTGCTTAAACAATAAATTTTATTCTTTTCTGTCATAGAAAACCCTCTAAGAAATTTGAATTTGAATTACAACGGTTATTTCCATGGTGCCAACAAAAAATTGGTGGTTGACATTTAAACTTAGGTGAACTTTCTATCATGACTATCGGATCTTTCCTTTTCATAGGCTCTATGATTTATCTTTTAAAAGACCCCAGTCAAATTTATCGAACTGGTGACCGAAAACCTTTTCTAGTTCGTGGAAAACTTTATCTCTCTACCATTTAGTTTAGCGGTTACACGAATGCTTGTTCACTGAATCGCTAGCCAATTTAGAGCACCACCATCTTTCTTCATGAATGAGAGAATCCTTTGAATTTTTTCAAGCCCCTAAACATATTTATCAGGACTGCCAAACCTTTAGACCCCCACTTGGGCCCACTTATGCCACTTGTCAGCAAGCCATTCACTTTTGATGCTCGGTCATCTCTGACACAGTACCCATAATCAGTAAGCCTTCAAATTGGATGGCGGTTGCAAGATCTCATGGCTCTGACACTACCCATGAGATCATACGCCAACCATTGATTCTATCCTTGAACTTTTCTGACAATGTCCACACCCTGGTTTATCATCCACGTCAACCAATGAGGAGATGCCATTTGTGTACACATAGAAGTGGACCCACCATATTTTGTCATCTTTCAAAAAGGTAAAATCAATAGTTGTCTAAGGATCTCATGCGTCTGACACATTCCTTAAGAACTTATGCCCGTCATCGATTCTCTATAGATGTCAGGACCCTCTGACAAGTTGAAAACCAAGTCCCACTGACAATTGCCAGCATATTGCATCATGGACCAATCACAGATTTCCAACTATACCTACGTGTCACTTTGGACCCACCATCTACTATTGACCTAAACACCTAGCTGATCAGATGGATGATGCATGATCTGAAGGGCTCAAAAGATTCTATGTGCTTATACGCCAACTGTCGATCTGGAATCTTAGCCGATATCACAAAGTGTGACCCCACCATGCTGCATAGGATATCTCGATGAATGAGAGACTGCCATGTCATAGAATCTGGCAAGTGGACATGTAACTTTTTCTTCACTCATAGATCACTTTGACAACTCTACCACTTCATTGTTTATCTTGGCCAATGAGGAGACGCCACCCGAGCCTACCTAGTAGTGGACCCACCTGCATTGAAAGGTTATGTCATAAAAGAGAATCAACAACCATCTTAAGATCTCATAGGTCTGATAGACTCAATGAGAAGATGCACCCACCGTTAGATTGAGATGGTGTCAGAGAGGCTGGGCCTAGGAAAATACAAAGTTGGAACATTAGGAAAAATTAAGGCGCAGGACTTAGGAAAATTAATTTTCGCTGGGCACTTGGACTTAGGAAATATTTAAAATGGGGACCAACCAAAAATATAAAGCATGTGCATTTTAGGATTTTTAAGTGGCCCGAAAAAGTAATGTTAAAATAGAACAGGGCCAGGGTAAAATAAAGGGTTTTTAATGCAATGGCTAGATTTTTGAAATTTTGCTTAGGGTTTAAGGCCAGAGGCATGAAAAATGTTGCAGAGACCATAGGGAAAGACCAGAAGCCATGAAATTTTTTACATGTGCTAACATAAATAATTTTAGGATTAGCATTTTTCTTTATTTTGACCTTATCAATAGGATTAGCATCCTTAGACTTATCTTGTGATGTTTTTACATCTTTGTCTATTTTCTTGTTGAAAATTCCAGCAGGCTTCTGATTTGGATTGCCAACCACTCTATTTCTTAGGTTGTAATTTTTTTTAGCTTGAGTAACTAAATCTACTATTATCAAGGCAATTTCCTCATCAGAAGACCTCCTTAAAACAACTATCTCTTTACCCTTCAAAACATTGCACTAGATGTTATCAGGCTCACTATCTTCATCTGAAAAAACTTGTTGATGGTATGATTTAGTTTTGGTTTGAGAGTTGAAGACATCCTAATTTTCATCCTCTTTAGCAAAGTCAACCTCATCCCAAAAATGGGAGGAAATCATTCCACATCCCTGGTCATCATAAGGTTGTTCCTCATTAGACTCTTGCTCCTCTTGTGAAGAGACACTTTGGGATATGACACAATAATTGGGATCATGTGGTGACTAAAAAACAATACACCATGGGACATCTTCCACCACATTCATTGAGTGAATTTTCAATGGATTAGGGGTCCTATCATTTGGTTTATCCTTTCTTTCAGGAAGAATAGGTTTCCCATCTTTCCATTGAGTATTATATGGGTAGTTCTGCATTCTTGGCAATTTGTTGAAATTATTAAAGGGAGGCTTATCCCCTCCTATAGATTTATTATTTATGTTCTCACTAGGATTTAAGTCCTTTTTTTCCTTTAAGATCTTCTTTAGGCTATCATCATCCCTAGGTTTTACACTTATAGGTTTTCTTGGATCTTTCCTATTCAACAATTATGATTTGTTATCTTCCCTTCTTCCCAACTTTCCTAAGATTCTTCGGTTACTTTCTATGTTCATAGCTAGCTTGTAAGCTTCAACAAGACTCCTTGGATTTTTATCTCTCAAAAGGTATCCCATCTTAGAGTCGAAAGCATTTAAATATGTGACAAGACATACTCTATCATCCAATCTGATGACCTACAAGAGTTTATGCATGGCCTTTTGAAATCTAACATTAAACTCAACAAAATCCTCATTGAAATTATTCTTTATGTTATTAAATTAATTTAGCATAAAACTCTCATGCATTTTATCACCATACTGTTCCTTGAAATAATGCCTAAGCTGATCCCATGAGCCTATGCTACCATGTGGCAAAGCCCTAAACCAATCCCTTGAATCTTTTGTTAAGGATTGTACAAATAATTTCATGATAACATCATCAGGCACAATGTTATAATCATCAATTACATCAATAAAATTTTTTAGGTGCTCCTCGCAAGTAACAACATTACTTCCAATGAACTTGGGAAGTTTCTTCCTAATTTCTTCAGGAATGGGGTTAGGATATCTAGGGATGCCAGTAAAAACCAATCGTTTGCATCTTTCATGTATAACCCATGTGTTAAAAATACCAGGACCTTGAGATGTAGATGCATTAGTATTTTTCATGGCAAAAATTTTGAGTCCTCATGGTGGGGGAACACGAGTTTTCTGATTTGCTAAATTTGCAACATTTTCCCCTTGTGTAACAGTAGAATTAGTAAAGTTAGTGGGTCTTGTAGACCATCTAAGAAAATCAATCTTCTTTTTCATTTCTAGTGCTGAAGCTTCTAATTCTTCCTTTTTAAGTTCTTTAGCTAACAATTCTTGTTCCCTTTTGGCCTTTTCAAGATCTGCTTCCAATCTTAGAGCAAAATCTATGGGAGATTTAAGGCCTACTAGCTCATTAATTGAGACACCCACTGCTTTCTACTTTCCCTTATCCCTTGGGTTCCTTGTCTCAAAGACCTATTGGACAATGGGCTATTCACTTGTCTGTTCAAGAATGGGAACATAATTTATAGCCTCTAAATTTAACAATTGCCTTTTTAATTGGTCATCCCTTATCATGGCATGCTTAATTTTTTCTTCTCTTTCCTTTTCTCTTTTCTGCCTAATAGCTCCTTGTTCATGAATTCTCCTTTCCAATTCATATACTTCCTCAAATATCTCCTTAGAATCAGGAAAAGTTGTTTCAGATTCAACCTATTGTGCTTGAGGCTCTTCTTGTTGATCTTGAGACTCATGGAGGCCTTGGGGAAATGATGAACCAAGGGTGAAAGGGGGACAAAGTCTTGTCCACTCCTGCTTTTACTTCTAGATCTTCTCTCCCCTCCATACCATCTATTAGGGCTTATCTTCCTATTGTGGGGTAACCTTTCACCCTCTTTTTCTATGGGAGAATAATAATCCTCATACTGGTTTAAGCCTAGATCAACTACCTCCTCATATTTTGAGGCATTTCCCTCCTGACTAGGAGGAGCAAGACTTTCTTGTCTTGAGTTTCCCTTTTTCTTCCAGGTAAGAGACATGTCATTAATATTTTTTTCTCTTCTTACTTGACCTCATCTAGATGTGGCTAGAAGCTCACCCTGTAAACCTTCCTCTAGGTGTTCCTTCCTCTAGGACCTTGTATTTTTGAAACTCATAGTGATATAGTGATATAGTGATATTTTATATTAAGCACTAGTACAGAGATGTTTTAGAATCACCACCCAAACTAAATGGGGTTTTCTATGATTTTATCAAATAGGAAAGGCAGGCAAAAATTGGGAAGGAATCAACTCTGTGTATAAGGTAATTAACTGGTTTTGAAAACAAGCAGGCCAGGAGTCTAGCACAACTTGTTCTTGCGTTATTTTATACAAATTTTTACAATATCCCCACCAGAGTCACCATCTTGTTGGTTCTTCAAAATATTTTACACACCATGAGATATCAATATGCTTATGACTAATGTTAAGGAGTGCTTAATTACAAATATGAGAAATCTATAAACAATTGGACCAACTATAGGGACAAGACTGCCCTCTTCACTTCTGGCTCTGCAAAACCAAGAAAAGTACACCTGATCCAATAAATTCAACTCCATTCTTCACTTAATACTAGATCTTACAACATATGATAGTGAGAAAGTATTAAATGTTTTATGATTACAAGATTTTGATCATTCCCCACAAAGCAAAGATATAAAAATACAGGCCAGTGCCCTATCCATTGGGAAGAATATTAGAACATAGAGTGAATATAATGATGTTTTGAAAAGAACTAGCCTTTAAACATAAATACAAACACCTCAACTCTTTCCTACTTATAGAAAATCCTCAAACAGATTCAGTAATCATGTATCCCACCTTGAGCAATAGTTAATCCAATCCTAGATCAAAACTCAAAGCCAAACACATGCATATAAATCTCAAAAAGACTTAAAGATTTACAAAATAAACTTAAAGGAGAGACAAATATTGGAGATTTGTATTAAGTATAACCTTGAATGTTTTACACATCATATTCTGAATAATAAGCTTGCAAAATAGCAGCAACAACCTATACTTCTTCTCTATTTCTTTGATAAAAATGATACAAAAAGTTACAATGCTCAACTGAGGGCCAGGGTTTTAGAATCTCTATCTATTTAACACCTAAACTCTCAATGCCTAGAATGATCATGAAAAATCCTTTATATACAAGGAAGTGCAACAAGCTACCGATCATTCTAGGGTCTAAAAAATTCCTAACCTAAAAATTTTACAAAAACCCTATTGGGTTTACAATAAATACACTAATCAAACATGTGAGATATTATGTGGATGAGCTGCCTTGCTTTATGTCTTCAATGTTGTCCTCAACTTCTTTCAATAAATTTGATTGCAATATCTCGCTATCCATCCTACAATAAATGTCTTCTTGCTTCTCAACAACCCTGATTGCTCAAAAAGTAACTATTTTACTTGTTTCAAGAGGCTGGTAGAGTATTTACTTTTTCAACATGAGGTATCTACTGATACCTCCACCTATTGTACACCTCTTCGCTTGGGAACTCAAAACCTGCAAATTCTACATTTTTGATAGACAACTATCCCCACCTAACTTCCAATTGACTAATCTCCCATTGAATGAAATCAAAGTTAGACTTAGTTGAGATTAAAGTCTCAATAGTATGAATAAAGAATAAAGTGTTTTCCAGGGTCAAAATGCTAGTCATCCCAGTAGAGAAATCATCATCAATTTGTGCTCACCACTTGATTAATTCTTTGAGCTCACCATTCTTCCTAAAAAACCCTGGAATCAAGTCACAGCTGGGAAGTGTTAATTCCTTCTTTATTAAATTTGACTTCCTCTCAAAATCACCTAAGAGTATGTCATGTTCCACTAGCTTCTTTAAATTCTGGTGTAATGGCTTGATCAGTGGATCGGGATCATTTTGAGATTTAGATAGCAATCTAAATAATTTCACATTCGGGGATCTCTCAATCCATTTCCTTAAAACTGGTTCAAATTCACTTTTGTATTTATCTAGTGATACAAGTAATACCTTCAGCCTTCTGGCATGATCAAACAAGATAGTGGGGTTCAAGTTTGTAGACAACTACATAACAGCTTCTATCACCTTGTCTTCCTATTCCTGCTTCAATAGGCTCTTATCCTTCACATACTCCTCCCTTATCCTATCTAATTCTTTCATCTTCCTCTTGAAGTGATTGGTTTCCTCTAGCAATTGTTGCTTCTCCCAACTAAGTCTTGCATCGTAATGTGTCTCTAGGTAGGGGGATGGTGGAAACTCACTAATTGTGCTAGAGGATGAAGCCACTTAGGTTTGTCAGCTATCATCAGTTGTGGTGACCTGTGATCTTGTGGTCCTAATAGGTCAACAATTAACTTATCCTTTTGAATCAGCTCTATCTTGAGCTCATTGTAAGACTTGAGGACAGATTCAAATTTGAGCCTAAGCTCTTCTTTTTCTTGGGCATCTTTCTCTGCCACTTTGACATTGAACTTGGCAGTCTCCAAAATTAGGTTTGAAGCTTCTACTCTAGAAGTCTCACCTAATCTTTGTACCAATAAATTCCCTTCATACCCTGCGGAGAGAGCCTCTCTTTTTCCTTTATCTTCCTCCCTCTTAAGGGACCACATCACCAAGGTAGCATGATCCTCTAAAAAAGCAATTCCCCTAGCAGCTCATTGGGCCTATTCTATAGTAGCAATATTCTTCACCTTGCTCTTCCTAACTTGACAAAGACTATTGCATCAGCAATAGCCCACTCTGGCAGAATCAACACCCCTATAGTATGGACCATAGCCATCCCTTCCTTAGGAATAATCTTTTCAAACTACTTCACCATTTCTACCTTGGTCTCATTCTCTATCTCTATTATGTCCCTATCAAGCAACTCTTCTTTCTTCTTCTCACAGATCTCCTTAAACTGGTTTATTTTCATTCTCCATAAGAATTGGAAGAATGCCCTTGTTCTAACAAATTTATCATCAACAACAAAATAATCACTGGCTTTTTTTAAAATAGGGTCCATTTGTTTACCCTCAAACTCAGCAATAGTAAGATCCATGGCCACCTCCTTAGGTGCCTCCGGCATTCCTTCTTGCAACTCATCATTTGAAACAAAAATGTTTCCCTCATTTTTCAGTTGTACCAACTGTTCTGCTACCCCATGTTCATCTAAATGTAAGGGGGATTGAGAGGGAGAGTATACATTTTGTTCTAATCCTGACCCCTCTTGTCTTTGCCTCTTTGGAGAGGGTGCTTGCATTACTGGATCATTCATGGGCCTCTTTCCCCTAAAAGTAGAAGGGATATCCTCACCTCTTTGATGTGATGGTAAGAGAATAGTGTACCCACTTCTCTTCTGCATTGTATAGACTCCTCTTGGGGTCAATTTCACATATATTGGCTGGCTCAAAATCTGCCTAGCCCTCTCAAGGTCTGTCTTGCTCATAGCAGACCTCTTCTCATTTACTGCATGCACAATGCCTTCAAAATACTCCATGAGAGCCTCTACTTTTCTTGCCCATGGCTCAAAGCCCTTTAATGGGTCATAAGCTCTATAAAATGTTTTAATGAAATCTACAGTCTTATTCTAGATCACCCATTTCTATTTCCTTATTTCTTGAGTTTGGAGGTCAAACTCATTTCTTATTATATCTTCAGGAAAATAAAATTGGTGCTCCATAAGAGCACACCTAATCTTATCTCTAAACATTCCTGATAGAAAACCCTCATTATCTGCACACCTTGCTATAGCTGTAGGCATTCTGTAGGGCTGAAACAATTGGTTCAAGTATACCCATCCTCCTTTAGTTATTAAAAATTGATGAGCAGTTGTTATATCAGGGAAAAAGTCCCTCTTCCTTTACCAATAAGGGCACTCTCTTGTAGGTCACCAATCTATCTCAGAATTTCAACATATCCTACCTTCAATGGAACTTGGTAGGGAAAAATGTAAGGTTCCTTTCTGCAACCATAAACTCTAAAAACTATAGAAACAAGATATAAAATGATATCCCCAAAATTATGAACAATAGTAATGTCGTGACAGTATTCCTTTGGTCTGATTAACCTCAGTAACTCCCTTGGGATTCTAGGATTGTGAAAGAATAACAATGTCCTAAGTCTTGAAGCAAAATCTTTGTCAAATGTGATGAAACTGGCATCAACTCTATCCCATCACAAAGTTGTGGTCCACAATTGGACTGGAAGGGTTTCTCAATTTTTGTCCTTCACAATGTTGACTGTTGAGCTGAAAAATGGCTCACCCTTGTACAAGAACATATGCATAACCATTGACTACCACCCAAAGGGCCTACTAACCTTCATGTTCTTAATTCCCATTAATCCCTCATGGATTAGATTAGCCAAATGAAATGCAAAGTCAAAAATTAATGCCAATTGAGGATGTAGTGATTGTACCATCATGAACATATATGGTATTGGCATATGAGTGGCCTCATTATGCCCTAGGATTAAATTCAAAGACTTGTGGAAACCTTGTGCTCTCTTATTGAATAGATCCATCCTAAATGGTTCTGGTGTATTTGGACTGATGACACACATGGATCCAACCTAGTCTATGAAATCCCTCAGAGGTGCCACCTTTAAATAATCCCTCTGAGCTTCATATACCTCTGTAAATTCTATAAAATCTATCTTTTCCAAACCAACAAAAGGGTCATTTAATGAGAAAACCTCCCTAATTTCTTCCTCTATGATACTAATCAAATCATTTCCATTTACATCCTTGACACACTTTTTCATTGGATCATAGCACTTAGCAATTTGAATTAATAATTCTACATCCATAAAAACTCCAAGGACTACCAACTTCCCAATATCAAATTGCCAAATGTTGCTAAGGGGGGCAGAAGAATTCCTCTATGAGTATGCTGCTTTGAACAAAATGAGACCATTATGATCTTCACCCACCCTGGCATCTCTCATCCAATTCCCTCTGTCATGGAGTCCACTGTTAACTTAATCCCTAGGGTTTCTAAGAACTAGTTCTTTTAATCTAGCTGCCCCATTATCTGAATTCGGCAGCAGCTGCATTAAATCTTCAAAGACACTCCTTTCCTTATATTCTATCTTCCTAGATAGTCATCTCTTTTGTGGCATTTTAAACTATGGCTTTTTAGAACAATATATAAATATCTGAGGAAAAACCTTGAAAATATCAACAAGCCACAAGATTCTTCCCACAATTTCTTTATAGACTTCAAACAATCCTGGAATTCAAAAAAATTTGACCTACCAGGCACCTAAAAAAACTTTTCTTGATATCACTCTAGAGGAAAATTGAGGTTGCCAAAATGCTTATGAGAGTGGTAAAGAGAAACAATGATGAAATTTTGATATATAATGTTGCCAACCATTTACAATTCATCCACACTTAGCTCATTAAGTCCACCATTACTGAAAGTTGGCGGCCTCAACATTCATAGGATGTGAACAATGTCACAGAGTAAAAATTTGAATTCAAACCGTTGATATTATTTCCCTTTGCTGCATCGGACGATGAGAAAAAATAGCTGCGCAACCCTCATTTTACTTTTCCCAAACAAGTTCCCAGCTAATGAGAACATTTCAAATTAACCATGTGGGGAAAGAAATGACTTAAATTTATCTTGATTAGAGCGGACAGGTGTCATTTCATCACTAAAGAATGGGTATAGAAAATGAGTATCTTCATCCAGTGGTGTAACGACAACCACATGATTCTTTCCAACTCATAGCACTTTATCCTTTCCTGAAGTAATGACCCCACCTTTCCCTTTGAAAACTTCATCAAATTAGGAAATGCCAGGTCGGATAGATCAGTAGGTAGAAAACCCTGACTTTATCCTCAGTGTCAAGTATACCGACAACCTGACATGTTATCAATACCCTTGGCCAATCATAAACAATAGTGTCATCAATAAGTAGTGACAAAGGACCCACCTTCTAGTCCTCATCTTTAAACAAGATCAACGACTGTCGCTATACCGCTGACCTTAAAAATCATGCACTTTATCCTAGCGGTATAATGAAAACCATGAGATCCTATTGAACCTTAACCATCCAAGAAGGTCAGCCCTACTATGGCACTTCATTTATCTTTCTGATGAATTAAAAGATGCCACATTTGCAAGAATAGGTGAGCGGGCCCTCATTCCATTTCTTCTTTAATATCAAATATTTTGTCAACCGCCATGTCACATTTATTTTAACCAATAAAAAATGCACATGTTAGAGTGACCTGGCAGTTTAAGGCCCCACTTACCTTTAGTCCATTGTATAGCACCAAATCGTCGCCGTTATACCACGGAGCTTAAATACTCCACATCTTCCATCTGTGGTATAACAAAAACCGTAAGATCAAATTGTGCTTTACCCCTTTGAAAAGTCTGACCCCACAAATGTTACCTCACCAACAACAAGTGTCAACCTGGAAAACACACCACTAAGACTGTCATGTCAGAAATCCTGCTACCATCAGTAAAGCTGGATCGGATGCTTATCGCTATACTGCTATGCTTAAAAAGGTATCATCTCAACCCAACGGTATAACGAAAGCCTTTGATGCACTGGTCTATTTAATCACCAACACAATAGCAAAGATGGGCTCACTGAGATAGATGTCTGCTTGTTGCTAGATCACATGTTAGAGATTTTGACAATAGGGAGTTGTGAGAATTAACGACAGCCACTCATTTTAAAGTGTGTGTCACTTAGGAAATTTTATGGGGAACTTAGGCTTTGGGGGAAATATTAAAAAGGGTCATGATTTTATAACCTAACCACATAACATGTAAAGTGGTGAATAAAAAGGGGTCAAAAATAGCACATGTAAATTTGGAGAGTTAGTGACCCAAAAAGGTAACGTGAAATTAGAATAAGGCCTAAGACCAGTTAGGGCTTCTGTAAAACCTAGGGTTTTCACCATAAAACCTTATGATCAGGTCTAAGAACCAGATTTTTCAAAAATTATAGCATGAAGCTAGAAAAATTTAATATAGTGATAACAAGAGCATGGCTTATAATACATATTCCCAATTAGTTTACCCCCAAAATCTTTGTTTCTGAGAGCCAGGTTATGGAGGCCGACACCTCCTAATGCCTTAACATTGGAGAGAGTTTGTAGTGAGATAAGAGGGATCTTTTTTTCACTGGTCATATTTGCTAACCACAGAAAAGGTCCAATAATCTTCTCAATGTGAGAGATGACAGATTTAGAAGCTTAAAGGGCTGATAGATAATAGTTGGGAATGGGAGAGAGGATTGTTTTAACTAGGAGGATTCTACTAGAAAGAGACTGCCATTGGGCCTTCCAGGAAGAGATCCTACCCTTCAATCTTTGAATGATGGAATCCCAATAAGGGGGTTTTAATTTACCTACAAAGAAGGGGATACCAAGGTAAGTAGAGGGCAGTGAGTCTAAAGGGAAATTGAGAATACCAACAATTCTCTATTGGGTGAAAGTGGGGGTAAAGAATGTGTAAAGATTTCACTTAAGAGGGTTAATGACCTACCCAGAACCTACAAAGTAGAGGTCCAAGATAGATTTAATACACCTGGCCTCCTGAATAGTGGAGCTACCAAATAATAAAGTTTCATCAGCAAAGAAGTTGTGGGAGATAACTATGTCTATACACGGGATAGGAATGTCTTTCCATAGAGAGAGGGAGTTTTGGTATTGAATAGTATGACTAAAAGCTTTAGCCATGATGATAAACATGAACGAAGGAGTAGGATCACCCTGCCAAACCCCCTGGGTAGCATGAAAATAACCTGAGGAAGAACCATTGATAATGACTGAGAAGGAGGCCCCAGACAGACAATTTTTAATCCATCTACACCAATTAATGGAGAAACCAAATTTGTTAAGAACCTTTAGGAGGAAGGACCACCAGACCTTATCATAGGCCTTCATCATGTCAAGTTTAGCTACAAAGGAAGGAATATGATGAGAGTCAATAGAATGCAGAACCTCTAGGGAAACTAGTGCACCATCCGAAGTCTCCGTTCCTGGAACAAATCCACCTTGCTGGATAGAAACAATCTTAGGAATTAATAGTTTAAGCCTTAGATAAATGGCTTTAGTAATAATCTTATAAACTAGATTTCAAAGAGAGATGGGCCTAAAGTAAGAAAATTTTTGAGGAGAATTAGATTCGGGATTAGGATGAGGTTGGTTCAATTAAAGTTTTTTAGAACAAAATTCTTACTGTGGGATTCCTCCCAGGCAAGAAGGATGTCAAAATTGATGAAGTCCCAACATTTTTGATAAAAAAGAGAGGTAAACTCATTATGGCCAAGAGCCTTATCAAGAGCCATAGGGAATACTGGGCTATGAAGCTCTTCCATGGTGAAGGGCTTCATGAGTGAGATATTATTAGAATTGGAGACAAGGCTAGGAATGGACTGTAAGAGTGTGTCCATAGTAGATGGATCTTCAACCAGGGGAGCAGAGGGAGCTAGGAGGTTTTTGAAAAAGGAGACTCCTTCATCCACAATTTTCTCTTGAGCGGATAAAAGGGAACCAGACACAACATTTTTAATGGAGAAGATGGAGGAAGCTTCTTTCTTGATCTTTGCAGAGGCATGAAAATATTTAGTGTTGATTGGTATGATTAAAGTATAGGTATAATCAAAGTATTTGGGTTCTACAAAAGGTAAAAAGTATTTGAGTTAAAAAGAATGATGTGCATCAAGTAACATTATCAAAATTAGACATTAGTATGACCTAGAAAAAAATGTGATGTCTTACAAGTAATGATCATATGCTTCCTTGTCAACTTCCAAACATTTATTCTATGTCATACTCATCTTGAGGATACTTCTTACATTTTCAATTAAGGTAAAAATAGTAATGCAAGGTTTGGCATTTAACTTTAATTTCCTATCAAGTTGATTAGTTCTACATCTATGTTTAACTAAAATAATTGAGTCAAGTTTTAACAATGCAATCGAGAATAATATGTTCGTTAATTTTTTTTACCTTCCAAATTTGTCTTTATTCTTTATTTTATTATTTTGATTAAGTATACACATTTATCATTGTATTACATGGCCTTTTTTTATAAATTTAATCAAACCAATATTATAGGCCACGTGAATACTAAGATGTAATATAGGAATTGAAAATTATATTATCATAATATATATCATGTCATTAGTTAAATTAGGTCTAATTTGATATCAAGTATTTATGAGCATGGCTCACATTACTTTGATCTTGACCTTATAGTTAATTTTATACATATCATTTAAGTACTCATTTACTTTCATACAATTGTAATGATTACCTAATTTTTGGTTAGGTGGGACATTAATTTCTCATGAAAAAATTAGATATAATAGTTAAACATCATTGCATTATCATTTACCAAAATCTATAAATGTGTAGGGGTGAACCCAAAATAGTGGGTTACACGTTTTTGCCTGAACGGACACTGAAATCTACATTTTCCAAAAAAGCTTTCAGGTTCAGATGCATATTATCATTAAACAGTTTGAAATTGGAAGATTAAGTAAATTAGAGTCTTTCAATATTTTCTATCTAGATTCTAAATATATATTTTATTTTTA
Source organism: Chamaecyparis obtusa (assembly GCA_027943335.1). NCBI lineage: Eukaryota > Viridiplantae > Streptophyta > Pinopsida > Cupressales > Cupressaceae > Chamaecyparis > Chamaecyparis obtusa. The sequence continues at coordinate 436,006 of BSBK01008657.1, read as the reverse complement.
TTTTTTAATTTATTTTATTTGTTTTTTCTTTCTCCCATGAAAATTGGTCTATTGCTAAAAATGTCATTTTCAAAGAGTTACATTGTTTTCATAGAGCATAACTTTTTTTCTAAAATAGATATCAATGTGATTATTTCGAATTTAGTTTTGTAACATCCATATAGAGGGCATGCAATTGGTTTGATGAAATTATCATTATTATTGCATATTTTATTAACGTTTGAAGTTGACTAAATCATAATTTTAACATACCTTGACTACATAGCTTATAACTTGTCGTGTATTTTTCCAATTTAATTTTTTATTTTTTTTTATAGAAAGAGAACTTCAATACGTAGGGCATAGATATTTTTTAGAATTTTTTTTCTCTCATTTACTCTTTTTCCATAAGCACCAAACATAGAGGTAGACATATGGTGAAATATCTATGTTTAGTAAACTATAAAATATAAAATCATAATAAACTTAATATATATTAACATTATAATCATTGGAAAGACTTTTCTCAGTAGTACTTTACTACATAGATAGGTTTATAAAATGGATTCATTTGATCTGCCAAAAGATAAAGTCGAAGTGATTTTTTTTCAGCATTTTAATAGGTGCGAAGGAGACTCTGTTGTAGGTATGAATGAAGAGTATATATGTTATATCAATGTTTTTTTAATCTAAGAGGCTTTGAGCTAACCATTTGTAATTATTTCCTTCAAATAGAACCTCTCAAGACTTAAATCATCATATTTTATTAAAAATGTGTTATTTAAGCAAAAATCAACATGTCTAAAAAAGTGTAACCCACTATTGTGGGGTCACCCGTAGATATACATGAATGAGTAACTTCCATTGGAAGGGTGATTTAATTTAGGAGTATTACATTATTTGATACTTTTAAATTGTGCAAGTCCAATTTTGATGAATTATTTTCCAATAGTTTAAAGCACAATACCAAGTATGAACCATTTCACTTAACATTAAAGAAATAGTTATATAGCCTTACTCATTCTATAGATTGTGTAGTATGAAAGATGTAACATAGTTACATTTTTTTAATTTTGGAATTTATATATGAACATTATAGAAAATATGGAAATAATGATGAGTATGTTAGAGATTGCTAGGTTTCTCGATAGAAAGCTTGTCTACTTGGTTAAAATCCTTGATGGAAGTTATAGACATCAAGGAATTTCCTTCTTTATGATCCTATCTTTCATTACTAGTAGGTTTCCTTGTTATCTTATTACTAACATGATAGATTTTCCAACTCTTTTATAGAGTCATCAGTTAAAGTGCATACTAGAGTGATGGTATACCATAATGTATAATTTGTTGGTATTATTATCAATGAATAAATGTACAAATATTTTTACATTTGATTAACTTAAAAAATGTAATTTTTATTATATGGTTTAGAAATAACTTTCAATTATTTATCCCCAAGGGTGTCCTACCAATTAATCTCCTCTCGCTTTACCATTTATTATCCCATCTTAGATATTTACACTTCAAGCTTGGTATTCAAGTAAATATCCTTGGTGTGATTCAATATAGTTTATCTCTAATTGGGTGCTTTGTCTATATTTCACCAATAGGGTGGCAGCCAATGAGGAATTGTATAGGGAATTAGATCTTAAATATGTTTTCATGCCCACTTTTTCAATTTCTCAATGAATTATTTTAATTTAAAAAGTAAAACTATGATATATCTCTACAATATACATAGGAAAGACCATCTAGGATGATCCCTCAAGATATTAGGTCTTCCACTTTGTATCATTCCATGAATTTGTCACTCCTTCCCAATATTACGTATAATTTTATCTCTCTTTATTAAACTAACTATAATTAAATTTTTCTTGATTTAATTGAGATATGGATGTAACTTATCTTATGATCATGTGTATAACCTTCAATGGATATTACATCATGCATCTAGTTGTGCAAGAATGCATTCAAGTGCAATAATTAGAGATGTAAGGTGAATGCAATAGATAAAATGAGAAAGAGAAACTTGTGTATGAAATGCCATATTTTATTCGATAATTAAATATTTAATATAATATTATTTTAAGTAGATTCGTTATCATTTTGAATTCTAGTTAAATGATATACATAGTGCTATAATTGTTAGAATAACTGAGAGGGGGGTGAATCAGTTATCTAGTGTCCCAAAACAAATTCTTCAACTTCTGCTACTTGGTAAACATAAAATACTTTCACTGTCTTTGTTTTTACTGATTGTCAATTTAAAACTTATAGTAGTTACCGATCAAATCTAACATGTAATATGCAAAGTATGATAACAAAAAAATATCACAATCAACACATAACACAAGAGATTTAATGTGGAAACTCTGTGAAGGGAAAAACCACTTGGGACCAGCAACCCAAAATAGTTCACTCTTATGAAGTGAGGTCAGTGAAGACCCAACCCTGTTAAAGGTTTACAAACACACTGTTAGGTGTGACCTTATTAGAGGATTTTAGACTAGAAGTTATCATCAAACCAATAGTCACTCTGGGGTTGACGGGATAAAAATGTTCACTCTATGAATGAAACATCAAAAAGACTTTCTTAGTCCACTTGGTTAAGAGTTTTGAATGTGTACAATGGTTAAATATGTAACAGTAGATGATCTACCTTGAAACAACTTCAATTGTAGTTTACAAATCAATGTTCAGCGCATTCAAATATTTCTGATCAATATATCACTTTAGATTCAATACTATATCAACTTACTGTCCATCGGTAATTACTCTCTGTAGCTCGGTAATTGTTTTGTAGTTCGGTTCTCACTAACCAGTATGATCAAAATGCATGAAAACTCCTTCACGTGATAATTCTGTAGTATCTTCTTCTTCCATCTTTTTTTCAATAATGAAAACAATATCTCTTATATAGATGAGTAAATCATTTTCTTTTTGTCCATCAGATTTTTTCGCTTAATCTTATTTATTGATTTTGCCACTCTAACCTTCTTCGGCTGATGTGTCAGTAAGACATTTCAATCTACTCCATTAGATTTTTCTTGAATTATGTTAGTCATCAATTTTCATAACAAACCTTATCTGTTACCTCGATTTCATACACTTTACAGCTCATCACTTTATTAGCTAAATTGATCATTTAATTCATTTCTATTTTTCTCGGTTAACAAAGAAATGCGTCGGTGAACACAAGCTTAGTTAACACTATGCTTGGTATACACTACACTCCGTTGGTGTATACTGGAATGCTTCATTTATCGACAACACTGATTTGTGTCTTTCAGCTCTATTCTTCATCATAGATGAATGCAACATAATAATGTCGATATCATCAAGTCATAGACTCATCAACAAGTTACCCAGTGTATTCCTTATCCTCATCTGATATATACATCTTCCTCATGTAGATATTTATGTTCTTAATCTCTTTCACCTTTCTTCAAATGTGTCAGTATAGTAACTTACAAGATAAGTACTATCAAGCTAGTTAACATCAATGACAACATAATAATGATTTAATCATCTTGCATATCTAATCAAAAACTCCTTAGTGATCTTAAATCATAGATTCTTCATTCAGTGTTCTAAATCAGTTGTAGTTCATGAATCTCTCCTTTTGGCATTGATGGTAACTCAAGTAATATGAAGTGTACCATACACATACCAAACATGTATTCTAAAACTCTGTAAACAAATTCTTTTCTAAGCTCATACAACATTAATATGTTTAATCACTACGTTACTAAACAACATTATCAATGTAGCTTTGACATTCTAGAAATATGATCTTTTTAGCTCTCAGATTCCTTCTTCTGTTCTCAGTAACTAATCTTCAGTGTTTTTTTCTTTCAGATTATTTCTCCCTTAGATAGTTCTCATTAGTGCATATTGTTTCATATTATTTATCTCTCCCTTTGACAACAATGCCAAATAAACAAATAAATAATCAGCTCTGTAGTAGCCAAGTAACTCTCTATTGTCCAATACATTCTTTGTATCTCTGTATACTGATATCCCAATCTGTTTCAGTTCTTCAAACTTAATCACAACCTTGAACATTATCCAAAGTGTGAACTATGTTGCATCAACATGTGTGATCTTCTGATAAGTGTAAGTTGATGCAACATCCAGATCACATTAGTGACCGATAGACAGGGGACAGACCCCAAGTCTAATTCTCAAATATTCAAATGTGTCCTTTGGTAGAGGCTTTGTAAAGATATCTGCAAGTTGTTCTTTAGATGTAACAAATTCTAACTTCACTTGCTTCTCTTGCACTTGTTCTCTTAAGTAGTGATCCTTAATTGATATATGCTTTGTCTTAGAGTGCATCACTAGATTCTTTGAAATATTGATAGCACTTGTGTTGTCATAGTATATAATCACCGGGTTAGTGATTACCTAATTCATTCCATCCAACACTTGCTGGATATATGCATGTTAGAAAGTAAAGTCCACCAAGATAACTGCGAGGGGGGGGGGGTTGAATCAGTTATCAGATAATTATAAATTTTATCAACTTCATCAACATTAAACCATGTAAGCAATATAATTACCAATCATAGAAATATATTCATACATAATAACACAAGATATGTTGACTAGGGAACCTCTTGATCAAAGAGTAAACCCCACTGGGAATGATGCCCACAAAAGATGCACTAATATGAATATTCCTTGTGAAATGATGGACTTTGTTAGGAGTCTTATGAAATACATTCAGTACATATGAATCCTTGTTAGGAGATTTTGAATCCCTGTTAAAAGATTCTAACCCTGTTAAGAGTTATGGAAGACAGAAGAAACCACTGCCCAACCAACTTCAGGGTATGATCACTGAACACACTGTCCAAATAATATTTGTATTACCCAATAGAATAATATGTTACCTCTTCTCTGATTGTGCCAAACTGCACTCACTGTTACACCGGATCTCAATTTCAGATCTATGTACTTCGCATGTCTTCCTTCACAATTCTCTTTCACATTTAGCTCTTTTCTTCACTTCATATACATACACTACTATCCTCTTCTACCTTGCAACAAGGAAACACATTCATTCCTTTATACCACACTCAAATAATTACAAATGAGTCAGCATACAATTACAAAATAAAAGTTTCCACACGCTACATCAAAATTACACAAAACTGTCAACTTCCAAATACAATAAATCTTCATTCATGCGACCTAAAAGTTTGCACTATCATCCATGTCACTGTCAATGTGTCTTCAACTTCCTTTTAAGTATGCAAAATTGGATTCCATCCTGATTAGGAGATATCATCCAATTTCCACAAACCACTACTCAGGAACACTGCCTGAATACTGCTTCCACCAAAGTGCTCATAACCTCCATGAATAAAAGAATTACTATTGATGAAGGGTGCTCCCCTTAATACCACAAACACATAACAGAAATAGAAAAACAACAACAATACGCAAGAACAGAAAATTGGCTTCTTCTTATCTCCACAAATGTGGAATTACAAATTTTCAGAATTACAACATGCAAAGCCACATGGGCATTCCCTTACAATATTCTATAGGACAAAGTCTCGAATCAATACCCAGAACTATTCTGAACTGCCTAAGACAATAATACAGCCTTCCTTATATAGGCAATTTTCCACCGCCTGGGAAGGTTCCAGAATTTTAGCCAATAAGGCCGATCAAACTTAGAATTATTTTTATTTTACATTTCATTACATCATAGTCGGCTCAAAATAAATTTTGAAACCCGAACAGAAATTTTGAAGAAAAATCATTTTCCGCCATTTCAGGTGACGCAACTTCCGAAGACCATAAGTCATCACCAGTTGACCCGATTAAGTATTGTAACCCCATTTCGGAAAGGGCGCGAGGAGCTCTACAACACTTGAATTTAGCAAGCTTCATTCACCCAAAATTTGACCTCATCCGAGGCCTCTAAAGCCTTCAAAACTGAGTTCGAAGTTTCTGTACCCTGCTGCCAATACCGAAAATCTTCAATATCTTTCAATATACACTTGATCTGGCAATGAAACTTTACTGGCAGACTTATATGACCAAAATGAACCTCCAAGAAAGAAATCAGATCATTCTGAGCACATACGAAAATTACCAAAAATAGTAACTTTCCATAAATAGCAGCTCTACACAAAATAGCCCTTATTGAATATAAAAATAGAAATATTTTTTGGGTGATGCAAGATTGCTCTTACACCCAGGATGCTCCTGCATCAGACACCCGGGGTAATTTGAGAAGTGACCCTGTCACGACTCAGGTGTGCAGAGGAAAACCAAGACGGTTAACCTCCTCCTTTGTTAGCCACGATGAATCTTCTACAGGTCGTCCTTTCCATTTGACCAAATACTCTTCATATGTCCTATTCCTTGTGCTTCTACCAACACGACTGTCCAGTATGTCTTCGATCTCCTTAGTGTCTGAACTAGTTGCTGGAATACTCCACTGTGCTGTTGTGATCTCATCTTCAACACCTCCTTCATGATACTCTGTCAGATCTGAAATGTTAAACACTGGCGAAATATTTAGCTCAGTAGGTAATTCTACCTCATATGCGTTTCTTGAATCATGTTTCTTCAGTATCCTACATGGTCCAAACTTCTTCATTTTCAACTTGTTATATGTACCAACTGAAAACCGCTCCTTCCGCAAATGAACCATGACTTCATCACCAACCTAAAATTCCTTACACCTCCTTTTCTCATCTGCCTTAGCCTTATACTGTGCGTTCATCTTGGTAATATGCTTCCTCACCTCCCCATGGATGTTCTTCAAGTCTTCTACAAAATCCTCAGCTTCAGCACTACTTATTTCTCCTTTATCTATCTTCCTCAATTCAGATGCATTTCTTGGACTACTTCCATATATAATCTGGAATGGTGATTTACTAGTGCTCCTGTTGACAGAATTATTGTATGCAAATTCCGCCTGTGGTAAAATCAAATCCCATCCTATTGGCTTATCTCCAACCAAACATCTCAGCAAATTTCCCAAACTTCTATTCACCACCTCTGTCTGTCCATCAGTCTGTGGATGATGTGATGAACTAAACTTCAAATCTATCTTCAACTTCTTCCACAATGTACGCTAGAAATATCCAACAAACTTAGTGTCCCGATCTGAAACTATGGTCTTTGGAAAACCATGAAGTCTCACTACTTCTCTGAAAAATAATTCTGCTACATGAACAGCATCATTAGTCTTCTTACAGGGATTGAAATGTGTCATCTTTGAAAATCTTTCAACCACTACAAAAATTGAATCATGTCCCCGCTGAGTCCTCGGTAAACCAAGAACAAAGTCCATGCTGATATCCTCCCAAGGCTTCTCTAGTACAGGTAATGGCTGATACAATCCTGTATTCTGCTTCACTCCTTTGGCCATCTGACATACTCTACAACTCTGTACAAACTTCTTCACATCTTGCTGCAACTGTGGCCAATAATAATTCTCACCAACCAAAGCAAGGGTTTTATCAAGACCAAAATATCCAGCCAATCCTCCACTATGCTTCTCCTTGATGAGATTCTCCCTCATAGAACTTTGTGGAATGCACAACTGACTCCCTCTGAATAGCATATCATCCTGGATGATGAAATCCAACCATTTCATCCTGTCTAGAGTAACAGGTTCTGTACAAGCTTTCCAAGCTTCACCAAAATTAGGATCCTCTAGATACAAATTCTTGAGTTCGTTGAATCCAACCACTTCAATTTGCATTTCTGTCAGCAATAGTTGCCTTCTGCTAAGAGCATCTGCAACCCTATTAGACTTTCCACTCCTGTGTTTCAAAACAAATGTATAACTTTGTAAAAACTCAACCCATTTCAAATGCCTCTAATTCAACTTTCCTTGACTATTCAAATATTGCAAAGCTTGATGATCAGTATACAAAACAAACTCCTTAGGAAGTAGATAATGTCTCCACTTCTTTAATGCCTGAACTATAGCATAAAATTCATGATCATAAACAGAATATTTCCTCTTGGCATCATTTAACTTCTCACTGAAATAAGCAACAGGTTTACCTTCTTGGCTCATAATAGCTCCTATTGCAGTACCACTAGCATCACAATCTACTTGAAACACCTTATTAAAATTCGGAAGTGCTAAAACAGGTTGTTCTGTAACTTTTTGTTTCAACAATTGAAAACTCTTTTCTGCCCCATTAGTCCACTTAAACTCTTTTCTATCCCCTCTCATTGTTTCAGTCAAGGGTCCACAAGTACTGCTAAAATTTTTGATAAACTTTCTATAAAAGCTAGCTAGACCGTGAAAAGATCTTACCTCAGTAGCACTCCTTGGAGTAGGCCATTCAAGGATAGCCTCTACCTTCTCTGGGTCCATTTTTATACCTTCTGCTGAAACTACAAATCCCAAATACACTAACTCTTTCTTCACAAAACTGCACTTCTTCAAATTAATCAACAATTTCTCTTCTCTCAACTTCTCAAACACCATACGAATATGCATCATATGTTCCTCCAATGTCTTGCTAAAAATCAAAATATCATCTAGGTAAACAATGACAAACTTACCTAAAAATTCTTTCAGAACCTCGTTCATGAGCCACATGAAAGTGCTCGGTGCATTGGTTAGCCCAAAAGGCATGACTAACCACTCATATAGTCCTTCTTTTGTCTTGAAGGCAGTCTTCCATTCATCTCCTTCTCTGATCCGAATCTGATGATATCCACTCTTCAGATCTATCTTTGAAAAATACACAGCCCCACTCAAACAGTCCATAATATCGTCCATTCGTGGAAATGGAAACCTATACTTGATTGTGATCTTGTTTATTACCCTAGAATCTGTACACATCCTCCATTCTCCATTCTTCTTTGGTGCTAATACCGCTGGTACAGCACAGGGACTCAGACTCGCACAGATCAATCCTTTCTGTAACAACTCATGTACTTGTCTGTTCAACTCTTCACTTTCTGCTGGTGTCATTCTGTGTGCTGCCTTGTTCGGCAAACTGGCTCCTGGAATCAAATCCATCTGATGACTGATCTTCCTTACTGGTGGTAATCCATCAGGTACATTATCAGATACAATATCCTGAAACTCATTCAACAAATCTGCAACCTCTATAGGTACATCCTCTACTTCTTTACCAACTTTTGGAATTAAAGCAAAACACACATGCTCATGCCTCATACCATCTAAGAATTTTCTTCCATCAACAAATGTTATTCTTGCATTACCACATACCTTTTCTTCGGTCTCCTTCAATGCCTTTAGTTTATGTCGCACACCATCCTTTGTTAGAGAATAGGTATTCGCACGACCATCGTGTACAGCACATCTGTCAAACTGCCACGGTCTACCCAATAACATATGACATGCATCCATAGATATGATATCACACAATACCTCATCTTGGTATCCGCCAATCTTGAACTTCACCAAGCATTGTTCATTGACCATGACCTTGTGGTCATCCTGTACCCAGGCAATCCGATATGGATGTGGGTGTTTCCATCTCTTGAACTTCAACTTTGTCACCATCTCTTCTGACACCAAATTGTCAGTGCTTCCACTATCAATAATCACATCACAACATTTACCTTCACACTTGCACCTGGTGCGAAACATGCTCCTCCTTTGCTCAGTTTCATTCTCACCACTCAACAGGACTCTTCTGTTAATCAGCATTTCTCCTCTTTCAGCATCTTCAGAATTTGATGATCTGGCATCTTCATCTACATGTGCAACTCTGGCCTGGCCTTCATTTCTCCTGTCTGTTCTGCCTTGGCATTGAGGACATTCAAATGCCCTATGACCTTCTTCTCCACAGTGAAAACATGTTCCACAGAAGCCTCCTCTTCCAGATCCTTGTCCTCTTCCTCTTCCTCTCTGATCTCTATTATTCTGATCCTGGAAGCGATTGGAATTATTTCCACGCTGATTCTGACTGCTACTGGCCTCATCCTTCTTTTTCAGATCTTCATTTCGGCCACCATATGACCGTCCACCAGATCGTCCACCGCGCCCTCGTCCATTTTGTCTGCTCTCAAACTTCTTGTTCAGCTTTTCCTCTACTTTTAGGGAAAATTGGTATGCCTCCTCAATACTGTTCATTCGAACCAGATTCAGCTCCTCCTGAATGCTTGGCCTTAACCCATTAAGGTATCGGGCAACTTTCTCCTTATCAGCTTCTGCATGGCCTGTTCTGATGAGAAGTCGATAGAACTCCTCTGTATACTCCTGAACAGATCTTCCTGCTTGCTTCAAACTTTGCATTTTTTTCAGTAGGTCAAGCTCATAATCAACAAGAATGAACTGCCGCTTCAATTTATCCACCATCCGATCCCATCTTGTGATTTTATCTTTCCCTCTTCTATTTCGCTCCAATTAAATTTCTTGCCACCAGATCTTCGCATGACCTTTCAGTCTGGCCTTCGCAAATTTGACTCTATCAGGATCGTCAACATCTTCGTACTCAAAATATTCCTCACATTCATTGATCCACTCAATCAATTCCTCTGGGTTAAGATTTTCAAAAAATGTAGGAACCTCAATCTTAGGTCTTTTCCCAATCTTGGAAATGGCCCGAAAAAATCTTTCTTCCTCCTGGTTCACAATTTCAACTTCTCCTGCTTGATATTCTTCTTCGGCTTCATCCTCGCTTTCATCTCTGACATTAAGATTCATTCCTCTACGAATCTCTTCTTGTAATGCTCGCACTTGTCTCTGCAGCTCTCTAACCTCAGGTGTTACAACACCAGCTCTTCCGTCGCATTCCCTTCGTCGAGGCATTTTCGCGACGCGCACTGAAACCCTAGCCACGGTCCTGGTGCAAACTGCCTCACAGTCGGCGATCTGTTTACACACTCAAGAACTCCAGCTCTGATACCACTTGATGAAGGGTGCTCCCCTTAATACCACAAACACATAACAGAAATAGAGAAACAACAACAATATGCAAGAACAAAAAATTGGCTTCTTATTATCTCCACAAATGTGGAATTACAAATTTTTAGAATTACAACATGCAAAGCCACATTGGCATTCCCTTACAATATTCTGTAGGACAAAGCCTCGAATTAATACCCAGATCTACTACCCATAACTATTCTGAACTGCCTAAGACAATAATACAGCCTTCATTATATAGGCAATTTTCCACCGCCTGGGAAGGTTCCAGAATTTTAGCCAATAAGGCCGACCAAACTTAGAATTATTTTTATTTTACATTTCATTACATCATAGTCGGCTCAAAATAAATTTTGAAACCCGAACATAAATTTTGAAGAAAAATCATTTTCCGCCATTTCAGGTGACCCAACTTCCGAAGACCATAAGTCATCACCAGTTGACCCGATTGACTATTGTAACCCCATTTCGGAAATGGCGCGAGGAGCTCTACAACGCTTGAATTCAGCAAGCTTCATTCAGCTCAAAATTTGACCTCATCCGGGGCCTCTAAAGCCTTCAAAACTGAGTTCGAAGTTTCTGTACCCTGCTGCCAATACCAAAAATCTTCAATATCTTTCAATATACACTTGATCTGGCAATGAAACTTTACTGGCAGACTTATATGACCAAAATGAACCTCCAAGAAAGAAATCAGATCATTCTGAGCACATACAAAAATTACCAAAAATAGTAACTTTCCATAAATAGTAGCTCTACACAAAATAGCCCTTATTGAATATAAAAATAGAAATATTTTTTGGGTGATGCAAGATTGCTCTTACACCCAGGATGCTCCTGCATCAGACACCCGGAGTAATTTGAGAAGTGACCCTGTCACGACTCAGGTGTGCAGAGGAAAACCAAGACGGTTAACCTCCTCCTTTGTTAGCCACGATGAATCTTCTACAGATCGTCCTTTCTATTTGACCAAATACTCTTCATATGTCCTATTCCTTGCACTTCTACCAACACGACTGTCCAGTATGTCTTCGATCTCCTTAGTGTCTGAACTAGTTGCTGGAATACTCCACTGTGCTGTTGTGATCTCATCTTCAACACCTCCTTCATGATACACTGTCAGATCTGAAATGTTAAACACTGGCGAAATATTTAGCTCAGTAGGTGATTCTACCTCATATGCATTTCCTGAATCATGTTTCTTCAGTATCTTACATGGTCCAAACTTCTTCATTTTCAACTTGTTATAGGTACCAACTGGAAACCGCTCCTTCCGCAAATGAACCATGACTTCATCACCAACCTGAAATTCCTTATACCTCCTTTTCTCATCTGGCTTAGCCTTATACTGTGCGTTTATCTTGGTAATATGCTTCCTCACCTCCCCATGGATGTTCTTCAAGTGTTCTGCAAAATCCTCAGCTTCAGCACTACTTATTTCTCCTTTATCTATCTTCCTCAATTCAGATGCATTTCTTGGACTACTTCCATATATAATCTGGAATGGTGATTTACCAGTGCTCCTGTTGACAGAATTATCGTATGCAAATTCCACCTGTGTTAAAATCAAATCCCATCCTGTTGGCTTATCTCCAACCAAACATCTCAGTAAATTTCTCAAACTTCTATTCACCACCTCTGTGTGTCCATCAGTCTGTGGATGATGTGATGAACTAAACTTCAAATCTATCTTCAACTTCTTCCACAATGTACGCCAAAAATATCCAACAAACTTAGTGTCCCGATCTGAAACTATGGTATTTGGCAAACCATGAAGTCTCACTACTTTTCTGAAAAATAATTCTCCTACATGAACAACATCATTAGTCTTCTTGCAGGGAATGAAATGTGCCATATTTAAAAATCTGTCAACCACTACAAAAATTGAATCATGTCCCCGCTGAGTCCTCGGTAAACCAAGAACAAAGTCCATGCTGATATCCTCCCAAGGCTTCTCTAGTACAGGTAATGGCTGATACAATCCTGTATTCTGCTTCACTCCTTTAGCCATCTGACATACTCTGCAACTCTGTACAAACTTCTTCACATTTTGCTGCAATTGTGGCCAATAATAATTCTCACCAACCAAAGCAAAGGTTTTATCAAGACCAAAATGTCCAGCCAATCCTCCACTATGCTTCCTCTTGATGAGATTCTCCCTCATAGAACTTTGTGGAATGCACAACTGACTCCCTCTGAATAGCATATCATCCTGGATGATGAAATCCAACCATTTCATCCTGTCTAGAGTAACAGGTTCTGTACAAGCTTTTGAAGCTTCACCAAAATCAGGATCCTCTGGATACAAATTCTTGAGTTCCTTGAACCCAACCACTTCAATCTGCATTTCTGTCAGCAATAGTTGCCTTCTGCTAAGAGCATCTGCAACCCTATTAGACTTTCCACTCCTGTGTTTCAAAACAAATGTATAACTTTGTAAAAATTCAACCCATTTCAAATGCCTCTGATTCAACATTCCTTGACTATTCAAATATTGCAAAGCTTGATGATCAGTATACAAAACAAACTCTTTAGGAAGTAGATAATGTCTCCACTTCTTTAATGCCTGAACTATAGCATAAAATTCATGATCATAAACAGAATATTTCCTCTTGGCATCATTTAACTTCTCACTGAAATAAGCAACAGGTTTACCTTCTTGGCTCATAACAGCTCCTATTGCAGTACCACTAGCATCACAATCTACTTGAAACACCTTATTAAAATCCGAAAGTGCTAAAACAGGTTGTTCTGTAACTTTTTGTTTCAATAATTGAAAACTCTTTTCTGCCCCATTAGTCCACTTAAACTCTTTTCTATCCCCTCTCATTGTTTCAGTCAAGGGTCCACAAATACTGCTAAAATTTTTGATAAACTTTCTGTAAAAGCTAGCTAGACCGTGAAAAGATCTTACCTCAGTAGCACTCCTTGGAGTAGGCCATTCAAGGATACCCTGTACCTTCTCTGGGTCCATTTTTAGACCTTCTCCTGAAACTACAAATCTCAAATACACTAACTCTTTCTTCACAAAACTGCACTTATTCAAATTAATCAACAATTTCTCTTCTCTCAACTTCTCAAACACCATAGGAATATGCATCATATGTTCCTCCAATGTCTTGCTAAAAATCAAAATATCATCTAAGTAAACAATGACAAACTTAACCAAAAATTTTTTCAGAACCTCGTTCATGAGCCGCATGAAAGTGCTCGGTGCATTGGTTAGCCCAAAAGGCATGACTAACCACTCATATAGTCTTTCCTTTGTCTTGAAGGCAGTCTTCCATTCATCTCCTTCTCTGATCCGAATCTGATGATATCCACTCTTCAGATCTATCTTTGAGAAATACACAACCCCACTCAAACAGTCCATAATATCGTCCATTCGTGGCAATGGAAACCTATACTTGATTGTGATCTTGTTTATTGCCCTAGAATCTGTACACATCCTCCATTCTCCATTCTTCTTTGGTGCTAATACCGCTGGTACAGCACAGGGACTCAGACTCTCACGGATCAATCCTTTCTGTAACAACTCATGTACTTGTCTGTTCAACTCTTCACTTTCTGCTGGTGTCATTCTGTGTGCTGTCTTGTTTGGCAAACTGGCTCCTGGAATCAAATCCATCTGATGACTGATCTTCCTTACTGGTGGTAATCCATCAGGTACATTATCAGATACAATATCCTGAAACTCATTCAACAAATCTGCAACCTCTACAGGTACATCCTCTACTTCTTTACCAACTTTTGGAATTAAAGCCAAACACACATGCTCATGCCTCATACCATCTAGGAATTTTCTTCCATCAACAAATGTTATTCTTGCATTACCACATACCTTTTCTTCGGTCTCCTTCAATGGCTTTAGCTTATGTCACACTCCATCCTTTGTTAGGGAATAGGTATTCGCAGGACCATCATGTACAGCACATCTGTCAAACTGCCACGGTCTACCCAATAACATATGACATGCATCCATAGATATGATATCACATAATACCTCATTTTGGTATCCGCCAATCTTGAACTTCACCAGGCATTGTTCATTGACCATGACCTTGTGGTCATCCTGTACCCAGACAATTCGATATGGATGTGGGTGTTTCTGTCTCTTGAACTTCAACTTTGTCACCATCTCTTCTGACACCAAATTGTCAGTGCTTCCACTATCAATAATCACATCACAACATTTACCTTCACACTTGAACCTGGTGCGAAACAAGCTCCTCCTTTGCTCAGGTTCATTCTCACCACTCAACAGGACTCTTCTGTTAATCAGCGTTTCTCCTCTTTCAGCATCTTCAGAATTTGATGATCTGGCATCTTCATCTACATGTGCAACTCTGGCCTAGCCTTCATTTCTCCTGTCTGTTCTGCCTTGGCGCTGAGGACATTCAAATGCCCTGTGACCTTCTTCTCCACAGTGAAAACATGTTCCACGGAAGCCTCCTCTTCCAGATCCTTGTCCTCTTCCTCTTCCTCTCTGATCTCTATTATTCTGATCCTGGAAGCGATTGGAATTATTTCCACGCTGATTCTGACTGCTACTGGCCTCATCCTTCTTTTTCAAATCTTCATTTCGGCCACCATATGACCGTCCACCAGATCGTCCATCGCGCCCTCGTCTATTTTGTCTGCTCTCAAACTTCTTGTTCAGCTTTTCCTCTACTTTTAGGGCAAATTGGTATGCCTCCTCAATACTGTTCATTCGAACCAGATTCAACTCCTCCTGAATGCTTGGCCTTAACCCATTAAGGTATCGGGCAACTTTCTCCTTATCAGCTTCTGCATGGCCTGTTCTGATGAGAAGTCGATAAAACTCCTCTGTATACTCCTGAACAGATCTTCCTGCTTGCTTCAAACTCTGCATTTTTTTCAGTAGGTCAAGCTCATAATCAACAGGAATGAACTGCCGCTTCAATTTATCCACCATCCGATGCCATCTTGTGATTTTATCTTTCCCTCTTCTATTTCGCTCCAATTGAATTTCTTGCCACCAGATCTTCGCATGACTTTTCAGTCTGGCCTTCGCAAATTTGACTCTATCAGGATCGTCAACATCTTCGTACTCAAAATATTTCTCACATTCATTGATCCAGTCAATCAATTCCTCTGGGTTAAGATTTCCACAAAATGTAGGAACCTCAATCTTAGGTCTTTTCCCAATCTTGGAAATGGCCCGAAAAAGTCTTTCTTCCTCCTGGTTCACAATTTCAACTTCTCCTGCTTGATATTCTTCTTTGGCTTCATCCTCGCTTTCATCTCTGACATTAAGATTCATTCCTCTACGAATCTCTTCTTGTAATGCTTGCACTTGTCTCTGCAGCTCTCTAACCTCAGGTGTTACAACACCATCTCTTCCGCCGCGTTCCCTTCGTGGAGGCATTTTCACGATGCGCGCTGAAACCCTAGCCACGGTCCTGGTGCAAACTGCCTCACAGTCGGCGATCTGTTTACACACTCAAGAACTCCTACTCTGATACCACTTGATGAAGGGTGCTCCCCTTAATACCATAAACACATAACAGAAATAGAGGAACAACAACAATATGCAAGAACAAAAAATTGGCTTCTTATTATCTCCACAAATGTGGAATTACAAATTTTCAGAATTACAACATGCAAAGCCACATGGGCATTCCCTTACAATATTCTGTAGGACAAAGCCTCGAATCAATACCCAGATCTACTACCCAGAACTATTCTGAACTGCCTAAGACAATAATACAGCCTTCCTTATATAGGCAATTTTCCACCGCTTGGGAAGGTTCCAGAATTTTAGCCAATAAGGCCGACCAAACTTAGAATTATTTTTATTTTACATTTCATTACATCATAGTCGGCTCAAAATAAATTTTGAAACCCGAACAGAAATTTTGAAGAAAAATCATTTTCCGCCATTTCAGGTGACCCAACTTCCGAAGACCATAAGTCATCACCAGTTGACCCGATTGACTATTGTAACCCCATTTTGGAAAGGGCGCGAGGAGCTCTACAACGCTTGAATTTAAAAAGTTTCATTCAGCTCAAAAATCGACCTCATCCGGGGCCTCTAAAGCCTTCAAAACTGAGTTCGAAGTTTCTGTACCCTGCTGCCAATACCGAAAATCTTCAATATCTTTTAATATACACTTGATCTGGCAATGAAACTTTACTGGCAGACTTATATGACCAAAATGAACCTCCAAGAAAGAAATCAGATCATTCTGAGCACATACGAAAATTACCAAAAATAGTAACTTTCCATAAATAGCAGCTCTACACAAAATAGCCCTTATTGAATATAAAAATAGAAATATTTTTTGGGTGATGCAAGATTGCTCTTACACCCATGATGCTCCTGCATCAGACACCCGGGGTAATTTGAGAAGTGACCCTGTCACGACTCAGGTGTGCAGAGGAAAACCAAGACGGTTAACCTCTTCTTTTGTTAGCCACGATGAATCTTCTACAGGTCGTCCTTTCCATTTGACCAAATACTCTTCATATGTCCTATTCCTTGTGCTTCTACCAACACGACTGTCCAGTATGTCTTCGATCTCCTTAGTGTCTGAACTAGTTGCTGGAATACTCCACTGTGCTGTTGTGATCTCATCTTCAACAGCTCCTTCATGATACTCTGTCAGATCTGAAATGTTAAACACTGGCGAAATATTTAGCTCAGTAGGTAATTCTACCTCATATGCATTTCTTGAATCATGTTTCTTCAGTATCCTACATGGTCCAAACTTCTTCATTTTCAACTTGTTATATGTACCAACTGGAAACCGCTCCTTCCGCAAATGAACCATGACTTCATCACCAACCTGAAATTCCTTATACCTCCTTTTCTCATCTGCCTTAGCCTTATACTGTGCGTTCATCTTGGTAATATGCTTCCTCACCTCCCCATGGATGTTCTTCAAGTGTTCTGCAAAATCCTCAGCTTCAGCACTACTTATTTCTCCTTTATCTATCTTCCTCAATTCAGATGCATTTCTTGGACTACTTCCATATATAATCTGGAATGGTGATTTACCAGTGCTCCTGTTGACAGAATTATTGTATGCAAATTCCGCCTGTGGTAAAATCAAATCCCATCCTGTTGGCTTATCTCCAACCAAACATCTCAGCAAATTTTCCAAACTTCTATTCACCACCTCTGTCTGTCCATCAGTCTGTGGATGATGTGATGAACTAAACTTCAAATCTATCTTCAACTTCTTCCATAATGTACGCCAGAAATATCCAACAAACTTAGTGTCCCGATCTGAAACTATGGTCTTTGGAAAACCATGAAGTCTCACTACTTCTCTGAAAAATAATTCTGCTACATGAACAGCATCATTAGTCTTCTTGCAGGGAATGAAATGTGCCATATTTGAAAATCTGTCAACCACTACAAAAATTGAATCATGTCCCCGCTGAGTCCTCGGTAAACCAAGAACAAAGTCCATGCTGATATCCTCCCAAGGCTTCTCTAGTACAGGTAATGGCTGATACAATCCTGTATTCTGCTTCACTCCTTTGGCCATCTGACATACTCTGCAACTCTGTACAAACTTCTTCACATCTTGCTGCAACTGTGGCCAATAATAATTCTCACCAACCAAAGCAAGGGTTTTATCACGACCAAAATGTCCAGCCAATCCTCCACTATGCTTGTCCTTGATGAGATTCTCCCTCATAGAACTTCGTGGAATGCACAACTGACTCCCTCTGAATAGCATATCATCCTGGATGATGAAATCCAACCATTTCGTCCTGTCTAGAGTAACAGGTTCTGTACAAGCTTTCCAAGCTTCACCAAAATCAGGATCCTCTGGATACAAATTCTTGAGTTCCTTGAACCCAACCACTTTAATCTGCATTTCTGTTAGCAATAGTTGCCTTCTGCTAAGAGCATCTGCAACCCTATTAGACTTTCCACTCCTGTGTTTCAAAACAAATGTATAACTTTGTAAAAACTCAACCCATTTCAAATGCCTCTGATTCAACTTTCCTTGACTATTCAAATATTGCAAAGCTTGATGATCAGTATATAAAACAAACTCCTTAGGAAGTAGATAATGTCTCCACTTCTTTAATGCCTGAACTATATCATAAAATTCCTGATCATAAACAGAATATTTCCTCTTGGCATCATTTAACTTCTCACTGAAATAAGCAACAGGTTTACCTTTTTGGCTCATAACAGCTCCTATTGCAGTACCACTAGCATCACAATCTACTTGAAACACCTTATTAAAATCTGGAAGTGCTAAAACAGGTTGTTCTGTAACTTTTTGTTTCAACAATTGAAAACTCTTTTCTGCCCCATTAGTCCACTTAAACTCTTTTATATCCCCTCTCATTGTTTCAGTCAAGGGTCCACAAATACTGCTAAAATTTTTGATAAACTTTCTGTAAAAGCTAGCTAGACCGTGAAAAGATCTTACCTCAGTAGCACTCCTTGGAGTAGGCCATTCAAAGATAGCCTGTACCTTCTCTGGGTCCATTTTTAGACCTTCTGCTGAAACTACAAATCCCAAATACACTAACTCTTTCTTCACAAAACTGCACTTCTTCAAATTAATCAACAATTTCTCTTCTCTCAACTTCTCAAACACCATACGAATATGCATCATATGTTCCTCCAATGTCTTGCTAAAAATCAAAATATCATTTAGGTAAACAATGACAAACTTACCCAGAAATTCTTTCAGAACCTCCTTCATGAGCCGCATGAAAGTTCTCGGTGCATTGGTTAGCCCAAAAGGCATGACTAACCACTCATATAGTCCTTCCTTTGTCTTGAAGGCAGTCTTCCATTCATCTCCTTCTCTGATCCGAATCTGATGATATCCACTCTTCAGATCTATCTTTGAGAAATACACAGCCCCACTCAAACAGTCCATAATATCGTCCATTCGTTGCAATGGAAATGTATACTTGATTGTGATCTTGTTTATTGCCCTAGAATCTGTACACATCCTCCATTCTCCATTCTTCTTTGGTGCTAATACCGCTGGTACAGCACAGGGACTCAGACTGTCACAGATCAATCTTTTCTGTAACAACTCATGTACTTGTCTGTTCAACTCTTCACTTTCTGCTGGTGTCATTCTGTGTGCTGCCTTGTTTGGCAAACTGGCTCCTGGAATCAAATCCATCTGATGACTGATCTTCCTTACTGGTGGTAATCTATCAGGTACATTATCAGATACAATATCCTGAAACTCATTCAACAAATCTGCAACCTCTACAGGTACATCCTCTACTTCTTTACCAACTTTTAGAATTAAAGCAAAACACACATGATCATGCCTCATACCATCTAAGAATTTTCTTCCATCAACAAATGTTATTCTTGAATTACCACATACCTTTTCTTCGGTCTCCTTCAATGGATTTAGCTTATGTCGCACTCCATCCTTTGTTAGGGAATAGGTATTCGCACGACCATCGTGTACAGCACATCTGTCAAACTGCCACGGTCTACCCAATAACATATGACATGCATCCATAGATATGATATCACACAATACCTCATCTTGGTATCCGCCAATCTTGGACTTCACCAAGCATTATTCATTGACCATGACCTTGTGGTCATCCTGTACCCAGGCAATCCGATATGGATGTGGGTGTTTCTGTCTCTTGAACTTCAACTTTGTCACCATCTCTTCTGACACCAAATTGTCAGTGCTTCCACTATCAATAATCACATCACAACATTTACCTTCACACTTGCACCTGGTGCGAAACAGGCTCCTCCTTTGCTCAGGTTCATTCTCACCACTCAACAGGACTCTTCTGTTAATCAGCGTTTCTCCTCTTTCAGCATCTTCAGAATTTGATGATCTGGCATCTTCATCTACATGTGCAACTCTGGCCTGGAATTCATTTCTCCTGTCTGTTCTGCCTTGGCGCTGAGGACATTCAAATGCCCTATGACCTTCTTCTCCACAGTGAAAACATGTTTCACGGAAGCCTCCTCTTCCAAATCCTTGTCCTCTTCCTCTTCCTCTCTGATCTCTATTATTCTGATCCTGGAAGCGATTGGAATTATTTCCACGCTAATTCTGACTGCTACTGGCCTCATCCTTCTTTTTTAGATCTTCATTTCGGCCACCATATGACCATCCACCAGATCGTCCACCGCGCCCTCGTCCATTTTGTCTGCTCTCGAACTTCTTGTTCATCTTTTCCTCTACTTTTCGGGCAAATTGGTATGCCTCCTCAATACTGTTCATTCGAACCAGATTCAGCTCCTCCTGAATGCTTGGCCTTAACCCATTAAGGTATCGGGCAACTTTCTCCTTATCAGCTTCTGCATGGCCTGTTCTGATGAGAAGTCGATAGAACTCCTCTGTATACTCCTGAACAGATCTTCCTCCTTGCTTCAAACTCTGCATTTTTTTCAGTAGGTCAAGCTCATAATCAACAGGAATGAACTGCCACTTCAATTTATCCACCATCCGATCCCATCTTGTGATTTTATCTTTCCCTCTTCTATTTCGCTCCAATTGAATTTCTCGCCACCAGATCTTCGCATGACCTTTCAGTCTGGCCTTCGGAAATTTGACTCTATCAGGATCGTCAACATCTTCGTACTCAAAATATTTCTCACATTCATTGATCCAGTCAATCAATTCCTCTGGGTTAAGATTTCCAGAAAATGTAGGAACCTCAATCTTAGGTCTTTTCCCAATCTTGGAAATGGCCCAAAAAAATCTTTCTTCCTCCTGGTTCACAATTTCAACTTCTCTTGCTTGATATTCTTCTTCGGCTTCATCCTCCCTTTCATCTCTGACATTAAGATTCATTCCTCTACGAATCTCTTCTTGTAATGCTCGAACTTGTCTCTATAGCTCTCTAACCTCAGGTGTTACAACACCAGCTCTTCCGCCGCGTTCCCTTCGTGGAGGCATTTTCCCGATGCGCGCTGAAACCCTAGCCACGGTCTTGGTGCAAACTGCCTCACAGTCGGCGATCTGTTTACACACCCAAGAACTCCACCTCTGATACCACTTGATGAAGGGTGCTCCCCTTAATACCACAAACACATAACAGAAATAGAGAAACAACAACAATATGCAAGAACAGAAAATTGGCTTCTTATTATCTCCACAAATGTGGAATTACAAATTTTCAAAATTACAACATGCAAAGCCACATGGGCATTCCCTTACAATATTCTGTAGGACAAAGCCTCGAATCAATACCCAGATCTACTACCCAAAACTATTCTGAACTGCCTAAGACAATAATACAGCCTTCCTTATATAGGCAATTTTCCACCGCCTGGGAAGGTTCCATAATTTTAGCCAATAAGGCCGACCAAACTTAGAATTATTTTTATTTTACATTTCATTACATCATAGTCGGCTCAAAATAAATTTTGAAACCCGAACAGAAATTTTGAAGAAAAATCATTTTCTGCCATTTCAGGTGACCCAACTTTCGAAGACCATAAGTCATCACCAGTTGACCCGATTGACTATTGTAACCCCATTTCAGAAAGGGCGCGAGGAGCTCTATAACGCTTGAATTCAGCAAGCTTCATTCAGCTCAAAATTCGACCTCATCCGGGGCCTCTAAAGCTTTCAAAACTGAGTTCGAAGTTTCTGTACCCTGCTGCCAATACCGAAAATCTTCAATATCTTTCAATATACACTTGATCTGGCAATGAAACTTTACTGGCAGACTTATATGACCAAAATGAATCTCCAAGAAAGAAATCAGATCATTCTGAGCACATACAAAAATTACCAAAAATAGTAACTTTCCATAAATAGTAGCTCTACACAAAATAGCCATTATTGAATATGAAAATAGAAATATTTTTTGGGTGATGCAAGATTGCTCTTACACCCAGGATGCTCCTGCATCAGACACCCGGGGTAATTTGAGAAGTGACCCTGTCACGACTCAGGTGTGCAGAGGAAAACCAAGACGGTTAACCTCTTCCTTTGTTAGCCACGATGAATCTTCTACAGGTCGTCCTTTCCATTTGACCAAATACTCTTCATATGTCCTATTCCTTTTGCTTCTACCAACACGACTGTCCAGTATGTCTTCGATCTCCTTAGTGTCTGAACTAGTTGCTGGAATACTCCACTGTGCTCTTGTGATCTCATCTTCAACACCTCCTTCATGATACTCTGTCAGATCTGAAATGTTAAACACTGGCGAAATATTTAGCTCAGTAGGTAATTCTACCTCATATGCATTTCCTGAATCATGTTTCTTTAGTATCTTACATGGTCCAAACTTCTTCATTTTCAACTTGTTATATGTACCAACTGGAAACCGCTCCTTCCGCAAATGAACCATGACTTCATCACCAACCTAAAATTCCTTATACCTCTTTTTCTCATCTGCTTTAGCCTTATACTATGCGTTCATCTTGGTAATATGCTTCCTCACCTCCCCATGGATGTTCTTCAAGTGTTCTGCAAAATCCTCAGCTTCAGCACTACTTATTTCTCCTTTATCTATCTTCCTCAATTCAGATGCATTTCTTAGACTACTTCCATATATAATCTGGAATGGTGATTTACCAGTGCTCCTGTTGACAGAATTATTGTATGCAAATTCCGCATGTGGTAAAATCAAATCCCATCCTGTTGGCTTATCTCCAACCAAACATCTCAGTAAATTTCCCAAACTTCTATTCACCACCTCTGTCTGTCCATCAGTCTATGGATGATGTGATGAACTAAACTTCAAATCTATCTTCAACTTCTTCCACAATGTACGCCAAAAATATCCAACAAACTTAGTGTCCCGATCTGAAACTATGGTCTTTGGCAAACCATGAAGTCTCACTACTTCTCTGAAAAATAATTCTGCTACATGAACAGCATCATTAGTCTTCTTGCAGGGAATGAAATGTGCCATCTTTGAAAATCTGTCAACCACTACAAAAATTGAATCATGTCCCCGCTGAGTCCTCGGTAAACCAAGAACAAAGTCCATGCTGATATCCTCCCAAGGCTTCTCTAGTACAGGTAATGGCTGATACAATCCTGTAGTCTGCTTCACTCCTTTGGCCATCTGACATACTCTGCAACTCTGTACAAACTTCTTCACATTTTGCTGCAATTGTGGCCAATAATAATTCTCACCAACCAAAGCAAGGGTTTTATCACGACCAAAATGTCCAGCCAATCCTCCACTATGCTTCTCCTTGATGAGATTCTCCCTCATAGAACTTCGTGGAATGCACAACTGACTCCCTCTGAATAGCATATCATCCTGGATGATGAAATCCAACCATTTCATCCTGTCTAGAGTAACAGGTTCTGTACAAGCTTTCCAAGCTTCACCAAAATCAGGATCCTCTGGATACAAATTCTTGAGTTCCTTGAACCCAACCACTTCAATTTTCATTTCTGTCAGCAATAGTTGCCTTCTGCTAAGAGCATCTGCAACCCTATTAGACTTTCCACTCCTGTGTTTCAAAACAAATGTATAACTTTGTAAAAACTCAACCCATTTCAAATGCCTCTGATTCAACTTTCCTTGACTATTCAAATATTGCAAAGCTTGATGATCAGTATAAAAAAAAAACTCTTTAGGAAGTAGATAATGTCTCCACTTCTTTAATGCCTGAACTATAGCATAAAATTCCTGATCATAAACAGAATATTTCCTCTTGGCATCATTTAACTTCTCACTGAAATAAGCAACAGGTTTACCTTCTTGGCTCATAACAACTCCTATTGCAGTACCACTAGCATCACAATCTACTTGAAACACCTTATTAAAATCTGGAAGTGCTAAAACAGGTTGTTCTGTAACTTTTTGTTTCAACAATTGAAAACTCTTTTCTGCCCCATTAGTCCACTTAAACTCTTTTCTATCCCCTCTCATTGTTTCAGTCAAGGGTCCACAAATACTGCTAAAATTTTTGATAAACTTTCTGTAAAAGCTAGCTAGACCGTGAAAAGATCTTACCTCAATAGCACTCCTTGGAGTAGGCCATTGAAGGATAGCCTGTACCTTCTCTGGGTCCATTTTTAGACCTTTTGCTGAAACTACAAATCCCAAATACACTAACTCTTTCTTCACAAAACTGCACTTCTTCAAATTAATCAATAATTTCTCTTCTCTCAACTTCTCAAACACCATACGAATACGCATCATATGTTCCTCCAATGTCTTGCTAAAAATCAAAATATCATCTAGGTAAACAATGACAAACTTACCCAGAAATTCTTTCAGAACCTCGTTCATGAGCCGCATGAAAGTTCTCGGTGCATTGGTTAGCCCAAAAGGCATGACTAACCACTCATATAGTCCTTCCTTTGTCTTGAAGGCAGTCTTCCATTCATCTCCTTCTCTAATCCGAATCTGATGATATCCACTCTTCAGATCTATCTTTGAGAAATACACAGCCCCACTCAAACAGTCCATCATATCGTCCATTCGTGGAAATGGAAATGTATACTGGATTGTGATCTTGTTTATTGCCCTAGAATCTGTACACATCCTCCATTCTCCATTTTTCTTTGGTGCTAATACCGCTGGTACAGCACAGGGACTCAGACTCTCACGGATCAATCTTTTTTGTAACAACTCATGTACTTGTCTGTTCAACTCTTCACTTTCTGCTGGTGTCATTCTGTGTGCTGCCTTGTTTGGCAAACTGGCTCCTGGAATCAAATCCTTCTGATGACTGATCTCCCTTACTGGTGGTAATCCATCAGGTACATTATCAGATACAATATCCTGAAACTCATTCAACAAATCTGCAACCTCTACAGGTACATCCTCTACTTCTTTACCAACTTTTAGAATTAAAGCAAAACACACATGATCATGCCTCATACCATCTAAGAATTTTCTTCCATCAACAAATGTTATTCTTGCATTACCACATACCTTTTCTTCGGTCTCCTTCAATGGCTTTAGCTTATGTCGCAGTCCATCCTTTGTTAGGGAATAGGTATTCGCACGACCATCATGTACATCACATCTGTCAAATTGCCACGGTCTACCCAATAACATATGACATGCATCCATAGATATGATATCACACAATACCTCATCTTGGTATCCGCCAATCTTGAACTTCACCAGGCATTGTTCATTGACCATGACCTTGTGGTCATCCTGTACCCAGGCAATCCGATATGGATGTGGGTGTTTCTATCTCTTAAACTTCAACTTTGTCACCATCTCTTCTGACACCAAATTGTCAGTGCTTCCACTATCAATAATCACATCACAACATTTACCTTCACACTTGAACCTGCTGCGAAACAGGCTCCTCCTTTGCTCAGGTTCATTCTCACCACTCAACAGGACTCTTCTATTAATCAGCGTTTCTCCTCTTTCAGCATCTTCAGAATTTGATGATCTGGCATCTTCATCTACATGTGCAACTCTGGCCTGGCTTTCATTTCTCCTATCTGTTCTACCTTGGCGCTGAGGACATTCAAATGCCCTATGACCTTCTTCTCAACAGTGAAAACATGTTCCACGGAAGCCTCCTCTTCCAGATCCTTGTCCTCTTCCTCTTCCTCTCTAATCTCTATTATTCTGATCCTGGAAGCGATTGAAATTATTTCCACGCTGATTCTGACTGCTACTGGCCTCATCCCTCTTTTTCAGATCTTCATTTCGGCCACCATATGACCGTCCACCAGATCGTCCATCGCGCCCTCGTCCATTTTGTCTGCTCTCAAACTTCTTGTTCAGCTTTTCCTCTACTTTTAGGGCAAATTGGTATGCCTCCTCAATACTGTTCATTCGAACCAGATTCAGCTCCTCCTGAATGCTTGGCCTTAACCCATTAAGGTATCGGGCAACTTTCTCCTTATCAGCTTCTGCATGGCCTGTTCTGATGAGAAGTTGATAGAACTCCTCTGTATACTCCTGAACAGATCTTCCTGCTTGCTTCAAACTCTGCATTTTTTTCAGTAGGTCAAGCTCATAATCAACAGGAATGAACTGCCGCTTCAATTTATCCACCATCCGATCCCATCTTGTGATTTTATCTTTCCCTCTTCTATTTCGCTCCAATTGAATTTCTTGCCACCAGATCTTCGCATGACCTTTCAGTCTGGCCTTCGCAAATTTGACTCTATCAGGATCGTCAACATCTTCGTACTCAAAATATTCCTCACATTCATTGATCCAGTCATTCCTCTGGGTTAAGATTTCCACAAAATTTAGGAACCTCAATCTTAGGTCTTTTCCCAATCTTGGAAATGGCCCGAAAAAGTCTTTCTTCCTCATGGTTCACAATTTCAACTTCTCCTGCTTGATATTCTTCTTCGGCTTCATCCTCGCTTTCATCTCTGACATTAAGATTCATTCCTCTATGAATCTCTTCTTGTAATGCTCGCACTTGTCTCTGCAGCTCTCTAACCTCAGGTGTTACAACACCAGCTCTTCCGCCGCGTTCCCTTCATGGAGGCATTTTCGCGATGCGCGTTGAAACCCTAGCCACGGTCCTGGTGCAAACTGCCTCACAGTCAGCGATCTGTTTACACACTCAAGAACTCCTACTCTGATACCACTTGATGAAGGGTGCTCCCCTTAATACCACAAACACATAACAGAAATAGAGAAACAACAACAATATGCAAGAACAGAAAATTGGCTTCTTATTATCTCCACAAATGTGGAATTACAAATTTTCAGAATTACAACATGCAAAGCCACATGGGCATTCCCTTACAATATTCTGTAGGACAAAGCCTCGAATCAATACCCAGAACTATTCTGAACTGCCTAAGACAATAATACAGCCTTCCTTATATAGGCAATTTTCCACCGCCTGGGAAGGTTCCAGAATTTTAGTCAATAAGGCTGACCAAACTTAGAATTATTTTTATTTTACATTTCATTACATCATAGTCGGCTCAAAATAAATTTTGAAACCCGAACATAAATTTTGAAGAAAAATCATTTTCCGCCATTTCAGGTGACCCAACTTCCGAAGACCATAAGTCATCACCAGTTGACCCGATTGACTATTGTAACCCCATTTCAGAAAGGGCGCGAGGAGCTTTACAAGGCTTGAATTAAGCAAGCTTCATTCAGCCCAAAATTCGACCTCATCCGGGGCCTCTAAAGCCTTCAAAACTGAGTTCG
This sequence comes from Chamaecyparis obtusa, assembly GCA_027943335.1. Lineage (NCBI taxonomy): Eukaryota > Viridiplantae > Streptophyta > Pinopsida > Cupressales > Cupressaceae > Chamaecyparis > Chamaecyparis obtusa. The sequence goes on along the minus strand of BSBK01008657.1, from coordinate 408,063 downwards.
AAGTTTCTGTACCTTGCTGCCAATACTGAAAATCTTCAATATCTTCCAATATACACTTGATCTGGCAATGAAACTTTACTGGCAGACTTATATGACCAAAATGAACCTCCAAGAAAGAAATCAGATCATTCTGAGCACATACGAAAATTACCAAAAATAGTAACTTTCCATAAATAGCAGCTCTACACAAAATAGCCCTTATTGAATATAAAAATAGAAATATTTTTTGGGTGATGCAAGATTGCTCTTACACCCAGGATGCTCCTGCATCAACTATATATGCTTTTAACCATAGACATATAAAGTATCAAAGAGTATATCCTCAAAATTGCATAGCTCCAACTAAAATAACCCATGGGTGCTAATTCAAACTTTTTCTTCTTCTCTACAAGTCTCCAGAAGATCACTGTGTTGACATCAATGACAATCATAGTCATGAATGCAACAACAACTGCTACACAATGGCTTCCAAACATTTAGCATTCATTCCTAACAATCTCCACCATTGGCATTGATGGAAACATAGATGAAAAAACATCCAATGTTCTAAAAATCTAATACTACAACACTACTACTTCAAATCCTCTTCAGCAATCAAATCTTGCCTTGTTTTCCTATTCAGATAGTACACATAGATTTTTTTCATTTACACTTCTCCCCCATTGACATCAGTGACAAAAAGTTCATCACTATGTCAACAACAACTCAATGTCAAAAGACACTATTCAAAAAATACATTCACTAGAGTCCTCGTGACTCAGCTCAGATACACATACTCTCTCATAGATGAAGTACCAACATCCAGTCCAGAAGAAAGATAAGGCTCATATACCATTGGATGGATGTAACCAACTGCATCACTTCTCAAAATTAGGTTGGGGCATAACCCCAATCATACCTCTCAAATACTCAAATGTATCCTTAGGAAAAGGCTTTGTGAATATATTTGCTATCTGCTCCTTTGTACTTATGTACTCAAGTCTAACTTCTTTCTCAGCAACTTTCTCTCTTACAACATGATACTTGATCTTTATATGCTTTGTCTTAGAGTGTAATATAGGATTCTTAGACATACTAACTATTCTGGTGTTGTCACTACATATGACAATAGGTTCAACAAACTTTACTCCAATATCCTTCAGCATTTGCTTCATCCAAATTATCTGGTTACAATTTTTTGCTCCTACTACATATTCTACTTCTGCTATGCTTTGTGAGATACAATTTTGCTTCTTTCGTAGCCAAGAAACCAATCTTCCTCCAAGGAAAAATGCTCCACCACTGGTGCTTTTCTTATCATCAACACTGCCTCCCCAATTAGTATTTGTATATGCACATAGGGTAAAATCATCAGATTTTTCATACAACAATCCATAGTGCATTGTGCCTCTTAAGTATCTCAGTATCCTCTTTACTGCCACATAATGTGATTCTCTAGGTTTAGCTTGAAATATTGCTACAATTCCAACTGAATGTGCTATATTAGGTCTTGTATGTGTCAAATATTGTAGTCCTCCAATCATGGATCTGTAATTCTTTTGTTCTACTACAGGAGTCTCATCTATGCTAGATAACTTATGTCCAGTTACCATAGGTGTTCCAATTGGTTTACAATTCTCCATTCCAAATCTTTTCAACAAGTCATTTAGGTACTTTGTCTAGCTTACAAAGATACCATCATTGTTCTATGTTATCTGTAATCCCAAAAAATATTTCATTTCACCAATGATACTCATTTCAAATTTAGTCTTCATTTCATGAGCAAATTTGTCACTAGCTTCATCTTCTCCTCCAAAGATAATGTCATCAACAAAAATAACTATAACCAAAAAACCATTTTTAATTTCTTTTATGTATAGATTACTATCAGCTGTTCCTTTTGTAAATCCCAACTTTAACAAATACTTGTCCAATCTTGCATACCAAGTTCTAGGTGCTCGTTTTAGTCCATATAAAGCTTTCTTCAGTTTACATACCATGTCTCCTTCTTGAGTCAAAGGAAAACCTTCAGGCTACTCAATGTAAACTTCTTCCAATTCTCCATTCAGAAATGTTGACTTCATGTCCATCTGATATACTTTAAATTTCTTATAAGTTGCATAGGCCAAAAACATTCTTACTGCTTCAATTCTTGCAACAGGTGCAAAGGTTTCTTCATAGAAAATTCCTTCTTGCTGTGAGTATCCCTTACATACCAATCTTGCTTTTTTTCTCACTACTTCTCCTTGTTCATTCATCTTGTTTCTAAATACCCATTTAGTTCCAATAACATTCTTATCTTTAGGTCTAGGAACCAATTCCCATGTCTTGTTCTTTTCAATCTGATCTAGTTCTTCTTTCATGGCAGTAGTCCTACTTTCATCTTCACAAGCTTCACTAGTAGTTTTAGGTTCAATTTGAGAAATCAAACATAACTATTCTTGTACCTTATTTCAAGTTAGAACTCCTCCTTTGATGCTTCCAATAATTTTTCCAATAGGATGATTTCTTAATAAACTCTTGCTAGGTGTCACTGTCTCAGATCTCACTTCAGGTGTAGGTTCTTCAATAACTTCACTATGGCTTTCATTCAACAAATCACTATCAGTTTCATAAAATAATTCAGTAGATCCAGTGTTAGGTTTAGGAGGAGCTTCTTCATCTGATTCATAATCAAGCATTCTTTCCTGAATTTTGAAATTTTCATCAACCTTAACATTTGCACTTTCAACAATAGTATTAGTTCTTTTATAGTAACATCTGTAGGATTTTTTTTTCAAAGAATATCCAAGAAATATACCTTCATCACTTCTAGGATCAAACTTTCCAATATCATCATCTCTCTTTATATATCATTTTCTTCCAAAAATTCTAAAATACCTAACTGAGGGTGCATGTCCAAACCATAATTCATAAGGTGTCTTGTCTATGCTTTCTCTAATTTGTACTATGTTCATTGTATACACTATTGTGTTCACTTCTTCTCACTAGAATATCTTCACCAAATCATTCTCAAATAACATAGCTCTTGCTAATCCAGTCACTGATATGTTCCTTCTTTCTACAATACCATTGTGTTTAGGTGTTCTAGGGGCTGAGAACTATCTCTTAATGCCATTTTCTTCACAAAAGGTGTTAAACTCTCTAGAAGTAAATTCACCACCTCTATCAGATCTCAAACATTTAATCTTCATTCCAAATTCATTCTCAACTTTATTCTTAACAATCTTAAACTTATCAAATGCTTCATATTTTTCTTTAAGAAATGCAATCCACATCATTGTTGTAAAATCATCAACAAGAATCATAAAATACCTTTCTCCATAGAATCCTCTAGTCCTGGTAGGACTTCTCAAATTTGTATGAACAATTTCTAGCTTTTCTGCAGATGTAAACTTCTTACTGGGAAAAGAACTTCTTTTCTATTTAGCCATCACACATTCTTTGTAAATCATGTTAGTAGGCTTTATAATTTTAGGTAAATCTCTTAATGCAAGTGTAGTACTTACTTTCACAATGTTGTCAAAGTTTATATGACAAAACCTTCTATGTCATCACCAACTGTCATCAATTTTAGTAATCAAACATGTCATCTCAGTAGGATTCAACTGAAATACATTACCTCTGGTTCTAGATCTAGTTCCAATCAGATTTCCATCTTTATCCTTTATCACACAAGTTTTTTCAGTAAATGAAACTTGATATCCCTTAAAAACTAATCGTCCAACACTCAAAAGATTATGTTTCAATCCATCCACAAAATAAACATCATCAGTATTAGTCTTTCCATCAAGAGTAATAGATCCTATACCTTTAATCAAACAAGGTGCATTATTTCCAACTCTAACAACTCCTCCATCATATTCATTTAGCTTTATGAAATTTTTCATGTCTCCAGTCATATGATGTGAACAACCACTGTCTATAATCCAATCAGCTTTCTTTTCAACTTGAGAAACTAAAGCTTTTTCTTCCTTGACATTAGTTTCAGAATTTTCTTCTTTAATTGCTACAAATCCTATGTCATCATTATTCTAATTATCACTTTCACTTAAGGTCCTCTCTATACTAGCTTCAAGATCTTCATCATTAGCATAATAACTGTTACCCTAATTCCCATATGCATGCAAATTTGGCTAAAAAACCATCCCCAAGTCTCTATTTTTATCCTTGCCAAGCATCTCTGAAATTTTCATGATTTTATGCCATGTCTTCTGGTCTCTGCAATTTGTTTCATTCCCTAGTCTGTAGGTCAAAATATTTGAAAAAATATCTATTGGTGTTCAAAAAACCCTAAGAGACCCTAGACCATGTTCTATTTAGTCATTACTTTATCAGTCAATTAAAAGGTCTGAATTCCCATGTGCGTAATTTTTTTCTTTCGGTCACAAGTTCTCTAAGTTCTCTAGTGGTTCCCCCTTTTATTTGATGATTCAGTGATTACATTGTTTCTCTTAGTCACCAAATGTTTGGCGGTTAAGTCTTAACATCCCATGACCAAGTGAAACAACTAGCTTTTCCTTCAGTCGCTAGTACTCTAAGTCTTCTGGCGGTTACCTTTTCCTCTTAGTGAACTGGCAAATGTAGTGTTTCCTTAGTCATGAAGTAAAATGGTGGTGCCCTAAAGTATTCAGTGACTCCGTAGATTGCCTTTTAGTCGGCCATTTGCTAACTAAAACTCTACATTAGAGTTTTGGTTTAGCGATTCTGTGAAATGCCTTGCTCACGTATTCTTGAGACTTAACCATGGTTAATATTTCTATTCAATGACTGAGTGATTTTCCATTGGTCGTGTGTTCGCTAAGACTTTTGGGGTTAAGAGATTTTGAGTGGGGTCCTAGTTGATGAGATCAATAGTTGTCATAAGATCTCATAGGGTGTGTCAGAGGTATGTGATCTTATGACAATTGTTGATCTTCCCTTCTATGCAGTGCTTCAGAGTTTAGTGGGTCCACTGCCACGTTGTCCTACATGGAGGCTACCTATTGGCCAAGGGATGATGACTTATTTTTTTCAGTGGGCTGAGGGAAGTCAGAAGCTTAGAAATCTATGGCTAGTGTGTGTTCTCATGAAATGTGTCAGAGGTATGCGATTATAAGACAACCATTGATTCTCCTTGGTGATGTAACTCTTCATTCCTAGTGGGTCCACTGCTATGTGTACACAAAAAATAGCTTCTCATTGGTCCACATGGTAATGATTTGGCATGTGTCAGTGGGACCAGGTTTCCATCATTTTAGAAGGCTATAACATTTGCAGAGGATCGATGGCTGGCACATGTCCGCAAGGAATCTTTCTGACACATGCGATCATGTGCCCACCATTGATCTTACTTTATCTTCAAGCTCTATCAGGTGGGTCCTCTTTTCTGATGTGTTTGCATGTGATTGGTCCACATGGTGATGACTAGTTTTCCAAGTGGGTCCGTTTGTCAGAAGGGGTTCTGGGTTAAAGAGATCAGTGGCTGGCACATGATCTGGAGGAATATTCAAGGGCCATGAGATCATGCACCCACCATTGGATTAGAATCTTGTCTTTAGTGGGACCATGTTAGAACTTGCTAAGGTGTATGCCTATAGAGCAGTCAAGGGCAAATAAAAGAGTGACATGTGGTGGTTCTGGACCCAGGGTTAAGAGTTTTCCATGAATCTGTGACTAAAGAGCTTTTCTGTGTTCGCTAGACTTAACTGGGGTCAACAAAAGGTTTAAACGACTCTGCAATAGAAGGAAAATTGGAACCTAAGGTAGACTTAAGGTGAGTTTTGTAGTCAAATGCTGAGCTTGGGTAAAAAGGGAAGATCTGATGGTCGTGTTTTAAAGAGAGATTGAGTTTCAAATACCAACCGTCGATAAGGAATTTTAGCGCCACCTATGACCATTTTATCATTTTTCAAATTCAAATATCTCAAAATATCATATTTCAATAGTTATGGTGAGACCGAGTTGTAGGTAGGTAGATGGATCATCGCGGCTAGATTTTTTATAGGTATAAACATGAAATGGACATGCAAACATAGATATCTGATTAGCTGGGATATTTTCATGTGCATTTATGGCCAAATTGGACAAGTTTAGGGTTTGATTATTATATGAAAAATTATGTAAACCCTAATTAGATTTTTTTCTCTAGCCTGCGTGCAAGGGCAGATGTATGTATTGTTTTTTGGAGAGCTTTAGAGCTCAGAGAGTTCACATTTTATAAAGAGAAAAAATATCTTTTCTTAGAGGGCTATCTGAGACATTTTTTCTGTCCTCTGGTTTTCTACATTCTGTAACCTCCCATTGATAATTTAGATATTGAAGGTGTTTTTGTGACATTCTTCATGTCCCTATGCCTTCTTGTGTGAGTTATTTCTTAATGAATTCAGTATTTACATGCTTCTCAGTGATATCTTAGGATTCTTGATCCCTCTTTCTTTTTGCAATTTTGTGTATCATTGTGGATGATTTGATGTGAGTTATTTTGTGGGTATATTCAACCCCTTAAATATCTTGTCTCATTCCTATACCTAGTTGCAGAGGTGAATGTTTGTTTGTAGGTCATAGATTGTTGTCTAATTCTAAGGGGTGTTATTGTTTGTGAAAGAATCTCTCTTTTCTTGAATAACTCTTTTTATCTACAAACCCTTCTATGAAGTACTTATCAAAACCTATTCAGTGAGTTGTGATCACCTAGGCCTAAGTCTATTCATTGATTTCATCTTTTATACTATAATTCATACCATATTTTTGGTGTATCACCTAATGGGATAGTTTTCTTTTAGTCATTTCCCTTTCAAGCATTCTTTCTATCCCTTTCCCTCAGAAGATTTACTTTTCTATCAAGAAGCAAATTAAGGTGATTATCCAAGAGGAACCAGCCTATAACTTGGAAGTCTCATCTTAGTTAGAATAGGTCCCACAACTTGGAGATGATTCTCATGTTATACTAGGTTATCAAGACTACGAGAGCTTGAGACAAAGGCGCAAACTTAGTGTATAACAATTCTAGCACGCCTGGTGGGACAGTAAAAGAATAAAAAATTCATGTTTTGTTATGCTATCTCTGATATACAGATTGCATGCTATAGAATTTTAGAAGTTGTTCTATCAATTATATCTGGTAGCTCCATTGGTGGAAGGATTCAAGACAACCTTGTTCAAGTTTTATGAGAAAGATTGAGACTAGGAGCTCTAAGCCTACTAAATTTTTAGAGTTTCCCTCAAGAAGAAGTCACAAAGGTAGGTCAACTCAAAGAACATCCCCTACAAGGAGAGTTCAATCAACACCACTAGATACCTTAGAAAGGAGACCTTTTCCCTTTAAATCCAGAAGAAGAGGCAGATCTCTAACCAGATATCTAGAAGAGGATTCAAACCTAGTAGTAAATATAGCTCATATAGTTGTTAATCTTCAAATTCCAACTCCTACAATGGCTAGACAATTTGCCTTTGCACCAGTCAACCAAGGGAGTCCATTAGCCTTTGCAGTGCATCATGATGTGCCTTTGGTGGCACTCAAGAGTATACCTAATTTCACAAGTGAAGGGAAGACAACTAATTTTGAGCACATAAGAGATGTGAACACCATCTACAGCATACACAACATAACCCAAGAAGATGTGGCCACAAAATTATTAGCAACCTCTTTAAAAGGTAAAGCTCTTGAATGGTCTAGAACTCTAACTGTTGGTTCTATTACTTCATGGGATGAATTAGGAGATGCATTAAGAAAACATTTTGAGGATAAATTAGATAACTTGTCCCTAGTTGAGCAGTTAACAACTATTAAGAGAGACCCTCAAGAGAAAATGACAAATTACAATAGTAGATTGCTTAAGTCATGGAATAGAATTCCAGTTTTTGTGAGGCCGTCAGCTGACCATGCTTTCCTATATTACTTGCAAAGTCTAAATGGTCAAATTTCTATCATGATCCAATGAATGGGTGGTACTTCTTTACCCCAGGCTTTTGACATAGCTATCAGGGCTACAAATTATTTAATTCAAGCAAGCATGATTTCTAGAAGGCCACCAATGCTCATCTTTCCTAGCCTTCAACCCATTGCACCTGCACAAGTACCCCCGTTTACCCCTATTCTCACCATATTAGCACCTTAGGCTAGTACTAGTGGTTAGGAGCCAACAACTAGTTTCTCTCAAGAGTTACAAGAAATAAAGAGTAGTCAGCAAACTAGTATACAAGAAATGACAAATTTGTTACAGACCTTGACTAAAGAGGTCACAAATCTAAAGAAACAAGGTCAAGGAATCATACCACCATTTCAGCCACAAGGCCAAGGTCCTAATCAGCAATATCAAAATCAAGGACAACCTTATCAACAAAATAGGCCACCATACCAAGGAGGCTATCAAGGACAAAGATAAAGCTTCAATCAGAGACCATTCCAACCATATAATCCTGCACCTCTCAATTCTACAAATCTAGTGAGGGATATGGTTCCTAGTCAAAATAACATGGCTATGGATAATGAATGGTGTCTTCTTTGTAATCAGTCTCACAATCAAGCTACATGTTCAAATGGATGGATGAACCAAGCTCTAATGGTTCAGAATACCTCCCAAGCTCAATCAGAGGCTTCATCCAGTGGGTCAATGCCTCAATAAGAATCACAAGAGAATGAGACTACTCTCTTTAATTGGGAACAACCAGACTTGAATGGAGTCAATGATGAAGTTTCTTTTGTTGCCTTTACATGAGCAAAGAGAAGAGCTCAAGACATAGAGAGAGTAGATTCTAATGCCAAAGCCACTACATCTATAGAGCCATTGTAGCAAGTTGATCCCATCACACCTAAGGAAGTTCCTGTCATCACAAGAAAAGAAGGCCAACATTCCAAGGAAGTGGAGCCCATCATAGTAAAAGCACAATAGAGAGTACACACTGTGACACCTTTTAACATTGTTGACAACATGAAGAAAGTGAATGTCACCATGTCCATGTGGGACTCTTTGGCTCTTCCAGGACAACCTGAAATTTTGAAGGCCATGACAGAAGTGACAACTCCTCAACATGCAAAAGAAGCTACAAAGCTAGTGTTGGTTAACACTAATCAAGAAAAGAAGGCTCCAAGTAGCAACTCCAAGACCAATGCCACACAAGGTAGGAATTCAAAGCCACCTCCTTTTTATGTATATCTAATCATTGGAAAATCTTTAGTGCATAATTGTATGGTAGATAGTGGAGCTACTAGCATTGTAATGCCTAAGAAAGTAGCTAACCAATTAGGACTAAAATATGAGACCTTCCAAAAGAAGGTTACACAACTTGATGGATCCTCAGTCAATACTATAGGTGTGGCTAAAGATACCAGTCTGATCCATCATGCTAGTCCTAATTTTTTAATCCTCGATATATATATCATAGATCTCCCTGCATTATATTCTATATGTCTTTCAAGGGAGTTTACAACCAAGATAGGAGGCTACCTATCTTTTGACCGGTCTCACATGTTATTTCATACAAGGTATGGGACCAAGGTCACCATTAAGTTAGAACCATTGGCAGCACACCATATAGAACCATATGTGTCCAATACCATCAATGTAAACTACCCTATATTTGATAACAGTGACTTCCAAACCATTAGTGAAGCAAGAACCAAGATAGAGAGTATCCCTAATATTCTTCTAGATGAAAGGGCTTCAGAGCCCCAAGAACATCTTATTTGGGATTTTGGTTTGGGAATTTATCTGATACAAGAGAGTGGAGTCATAGAGCCAAGCCTTTGCAAAGAAGACACTGATTCAGAGGATCACAATAATTAGGTTTGGGAACTATTTTTTGATGGAGCTAGAAGTAGACATGGTTCTGATTGTGGTGCTATGCTAGTGTCCCCAGAAGGAGAAAGGTATTATACTTCCTTTAGATTCAGTTTCTCCTGCACTAGCAATACTGGAAAGTATTAAAGTCTAGTCAATGGACCAGAGTGGGCTAGAAAAAGAGGGCTTAAGGCCTTAAAAGTTTATGGTGATAGTGAGTTAGCTGTCAGCCAAGTTAGAGGGATAAGTGAAACCAAAAATGACACTTTGAAATCATACAAGCATAGAGTTTGGGATGTAATTGAAGATTTTTGTGCTTTCAATATTGTTGCCATCCCTAGAAAGTTAAATCAAAATGCAGATAGGTTAGCTACTGTTGGATCTTAGTATGATATTCCCAATAGCATTTCAAAAGAGATAGATCAAAAACATATCAAAGTGATTGTCAGACCCTCTATTCCTGATAACAATGTCAATTGGTAGGTGTTTGACAATGATGAACAAATTCTGTAATTCTTGTCTGAAGAGGATGTCTTTCCAAGGCATAATCAAGAGAGATTATCACAAAATTATGGTGATTAAGTGATACAACTGAAGTCCAATAAGATGCCTAGAGGTCTTGTTACATTAGAGACTATCTTCAACAAGGATGATGAAGTTAAGAAGAACAAAGCTGGCTTGGTAGTCCAACAAGAACATTGTGTTGAACTAGAGTTGGAACCAGGTAAGAGTCTACAATTTGGAAAGATAAACACTGAATTGGAAAAGCAAGCTTACACTCAGTTATTCAAAGAATTCAGTAATGTATTTGCATGGAAATATGAAGACCTCAAAGGTTTTGACCTTGCTCTTGCTTAGCACACTATTGAATTAGAGCCTAATGCCAAACCAATGAGGCAAAAGCAAAGGCTTGTTAACCCGAAGCTTGAGCCACTCATGCATAAAGAGGTGCTCAAACTAATAGAAAGTGGTATCATCTACCCCATCAAGCATACTAGTTGGGTTTCCAACCTTGTTCCTATCAGGAAGAAGAATGAGGAGTTGAGGTTAGGTGTTGACTTCAGGGATCTTAATAGAGCTTCATTAAAGGACCACCATCCGTTACCCTCTATGGAAAAAATATTACAATGTGTCTCTGCATCTGAGAGATTTTGATTATTGGGTGGCTATTCAGGATACAATCAAATCCTAGTTAATGAAGAGGATCAATATAAGACTGCATTTACAACAAAGTGGGGAACCATGGCTTATCAAAAGATGCCCTTTGGTTTGTCAAATGCAGGTGCTACATTTCAAAAGGCAATGGATATGGCCTTTAAAAGCCTTATGTACAAGTTTGTGTTGGTCTACTTGGATGACATAACTATCTATTCAAAACATGTAGTAGATCATATCAAACATTTGAGTAAGATCTTTGAAAGGTGTAGAGAGTTTGGGATATCTCTTAATCCCAAGAAATGTGTGTTTTCAGTTCATGAAGGAAAATTATTGGGATATGTAGTATCCAAAGAAGGAATTACAGTGGATCCTGAGAGAATTGTAGCTATCCTTGAGCTACCCCTACCAAATCTAAATAAAGGTCTCCAATCTTTCATAGGAAAGATTAATTTTGTTCAAAGGTTCTTGCCTAACATTGCAGATTTACTTAAGCCTTTGACATCTATGCTAAAGAAGAGTTCAACTTTCAACTGGACTAAAGAAGGGAAAGCCAATTTCTAGGCTATCAAAGAGGCCTTAATAGAAGCCCCTTCTCTCCTGAACCCAAATTTCAATAAGGATTTTATCCTTTATGCTTATGGAGGTCATGATGCTATATCTGCAATGTTGACTCAAGAAAATTCAGAAGGTTTGGAGCAGCTTGTTGCTTTCTTTAGCAAAGGTTTAGAAGAGTATGAATAGAGATACTCTTTTGTAGAGAAACATGTACTTGGTGTGGTAAAGAGCCTTAAAAATTTTTGATATCTATTGACCCATAGCAAGGTACATTTAAAAGTTACTCATCCAAGTGTCAAAGAGTTTTTTCTTTCCAAGGACCTAAATGAAAAAAGAACTGGTTGGATCACCAAGGTGATGGAATATGACATTGATATTCAAACTACCAAGCTGGTTAGAGGAAGAGGTCTCTGTGAGCATTTGGCAGAGGATGAAGGTTCAAAGAAATTAGAAACAATAGATGCATCTCTGGTGGTGTAGTCTACAAAAGAACAAGCCAAGGCAGCAAGCTAGTTACCTAATATGATCAATTATTTGAAGAGAGGACAATGTCCTGTAGATCTAGATTCAGCAAAAAGAAGGTATTATAGATTACAATCTATTCCTTTTGTGCTGATTGATGAAGTTCTTTTTAGAAAGGATCACAATGGTGTCCTTTTAAGAAGCATAGATTCAGAAAAGATAGCTGATGTCCTATTTGAATTTCATGATGGACCTTCTGGAGGTCACTTTTCTCCTAGGACTACTACTTTTAAAATCATGAGGGCTGGATATTATTTTCCATCTATCTTTAAGGATAGTCATGATTATGTGAGAAAATGCATCAAGTGTGCTATGTTTGCTAGAAAAGAAAGGCTTGCAGCCTTGCCCCTACATCCAGTCATAACAGAGCAACCTTTCATGAAGTGGGGTGTAGACCTCATTGGTATGATCAATCCTCCATCTAGTGTAGGCCATAAATGGATAATCACTGCAATAGATTACTTCACCAGATGGATAGAAGCAATTTCTTTAAAAGAAGCCAATGAGAATGTTGTATTAAGGTTTTATGATGATGTAGTTCATAGGTTTGGCAGATCAGATATGCTCAGTTGATGGAGTTGGAAGAACTCAGAAACAAATCAATGTAGGATATGGAATTCCATCAGATCCAAACAAAGAGAAAATCTGATAAAAGAGCCAGGATCAAAAATTTCAAAGTTGGAGATGTAGTCCTCAAGTGGGATGAGTTCAGATCAAAGCCTGGTAGACATACCAAGTTTGATTCATTTTGGGGTGGACCATTTGTTATAATAGAGTGCAGGGGATCCAATGCTTTTCAACTATGAAATATGGAAGGAGTTCCCCTGCCTATCTCAGTGAATGGTTTCCACTTAAAGCCCTGCTTTGAGGTTAATCCCTCTTTGAAATTTTTTGTAAAAATGCTTTCTTGCTTTCTTCCTATTTTCTAGGTTAGTTTCCTACTTTTCAAGAAGTGCCTATGCACAAGTTTGTCTCCCTGTGTTCAATTTTGTCTCTCTGTCACATTTTGTGTTCCTTAGAGTGACCCCATGCCCAATGAATTATGTCAAAGCCACTGATCTATGTCTAGCAGGCTGACATCCAGCAAAAATTGCCAAAATGTTACCCTAATTTCCATATGCATGCAAATTTGGCTAAAAAACCATCCCCAGGTCTCTGTTTTTATCCTTGCCAAGCATCTCTGAAATTTTCATGATTTTATGCCATGTCTTCTGGTCTCTGCAATTTGTTTCATTCCCTGGTCTGCAAGTCAAAATATTTGAAAAACTAGCCGCTGGTGTTCAAAAAACCCTATGAGACCCTAGACTATGTTCTATTTGGTCGTTACTTTATCGGTCACTTAAAAGGTCCCAATTCGCATGTGCGTAATTTTTTCCTTTCAGTCGCTAGTTCTCTAAGTTCTCCAGCAGTTCTATCTTTTATTCAATGATTCAGTGATTACATTATTTCTCTTAGTTGCCAAATGTTTGGCAGTTAAGTCTTAACATCCTGCGACCCAGGGAAACAACTAGCGTTTCCTTCAGTTGCCATTTCTCTAAGTCTTCTAGTGGTTACCTTTTCCTCTTGGTGAACTGGCAACTACAGTGTTTCTCTGGTCACGAAGTAAAATGGTGGTGCCCTAAAGTATTTAGTGACTCTGTGGATTGCCTTTTAGTCAGGTATTCGCTAACTAAAACCCCAAGTTAGACTTTTGGTTTAGTGATTCTTTCAAATGCCTTGCTCGCGTATTCTCCAGACTTAACCGAGGTTAAGATTCCTATTTAGCGACTGAGCAAGTTTCTATTGGTCGCATGTTTGCTAAGACTTTTGGGGTTAAGATATTTTGAGTGGGGTCCTTATTGATGAGATCAACGATTGTCATAAGATCTCATAGGGTGTGTCAAAGGCATGCGATCTTATGACAACCATCGATCTTCCCTTCTATGTAGTGCTTCAGAGTTTAGTGGGTCCACTACCACATTGTCCTACATGGAGGCTTCCTATTGGCCAAGGGATGATGACTTGTTTTTGTCAGTGGTCCCAGGGATGTCAGAAGCTTGGAAATCTATGTTTGGCATGTGTTCTCATGAAATGTGTCAGAGGTATGTGAGTATAAGACAACTATTGATTCTCCTTGGTGACATAACTCTTCATGCCTAGTGGGTCCACTGCTATGTGTACACAAATGATGGCTTCTCATTGGTCGACATGGTAATGATTTGGCATGTGTTAGTGGGACTAGGTTTCTAGTGTTTCAGAAGGGTCTGACATCTGTAGAGGATTGACGATTGGCACATGTCCGCAAGGAATCTTTCTGACACATGTAATCATGTGCCCACCGTTGATCTTACTTTATCTTTGGGCTCTATCAGGTGGGTGCTCTATTCTGATGTGTTCACATGTGATTTTTTTGTGTGGTGATGATTAGTTTTCCAAGTGGGTCCATTTGTTAGAAGGGGTTCTGGTTTAGAGAGATCAGTGGTTGGCACATGATTTGGAGGAATATTCAGGGGCCATGAGATGATGCACCCGCCGTTGGATCAGAATCTTGTCTTTAGTGGGACCATGTCAGAACTTACCGAGGTGTATGCCTAGAGAGTAGTCAAGGGAAAATAAAAGAGTGACATGTGGCAGTTCTGGAGCCAAGGTTAAGAGTTTTTCATGAATCTATGACTAAAGAGCTTTTTCATGTTCACCAGACTTAACTGGGGTCAAGAAAAGGTTTAAATGACTCTCCGACTGAAGGAAAATTAGAACTCGAGGTAGACTTAAGGTTAGTTTTGCTGTCAAATGCCGAGCCCAGGTAAAAAGGGAAGATCTGATGGTCACCATTTTACCATTTTATCATTTTTTAAATTCAAATATCTCAAAATATCATATTTCAACAGTTATGTCGAGACCGAGTTGCAGGTAAGTAGATGGATCATGGTGGCTAGATTTTTTATAGGTATAAACATGAAATGGACATGCAAACATAGATATCTGATTAGCTGGGATATTTTCATGTGCATTTATGGCTGAATTGGATGGGTTTAGGGTTTGATTATTATATGAAAAATTATGTAAACCCTAATTAGATTTTTTGCTCCGGCCTGCGTGCAAGGGGAGATGTATGTATTTTTTTTTTGTAGAGCTTTAGAGCTCAGAGAGTTCACATTTTGTAAAGAGAAAAAATATCTTTTCTTAGAGGGCTATCTGAGACATTTTTTGTGTCCTCTAGTTTTCTACATTCTGTAACCTCCCATTGATAATTCAGATATTGAAGGTGTTTTTGTGACATTCTTCATGTCCCTATGCCTTCTTGTGTGAGTTATTTCTTAATGAATTCAGTATTTACATGCTTCTCAGTGATATCTTAGGATTCTTGATCACTCTTTCTTTTTGCAATTTTGTGTATCATTGTGGATGATTTGATGTGAGTGCTTTTGTGGGTATACTTCAACCCCTTAAATATCTTGTCTCATTCCTATACCTACTTGCAGAGGTGAATGTTTGTTTGCAGGTCATAGATTGTTGTCTAATTCCAAGGGGTGTTATTGTTTGTGAAAGAATCTCTCTTTCCTTGAATAAATCTTTTTATCTATAGACCCTTCTATGAAGTACTTATGCAAACCTATTTAGTGAGTTGTGATCACCTAGGCCTAAGTCTATTCATTGATTTCATCTTTTATATTATAATTCATACCATATTTTTGGTGTATCACCTAGTAGGATAGTCTGCTTTCAGTCATTTCCCTTTCAAGAATTCCTTCTATCCCTTTCCGTCAAAAGGTTTACTTTTCTGTCAAGAAGAAAATTCAGGTGATTATCCAAGAGGAACCTGTGTAGAACCTAGAGGTCTCATCTTAGTTAGCATAGGTCCCACAACCTAGAGATGATTCTCATGTTATACTAGGTTATCAAGACTATGAGAGCTTGAGACAAAGACACAAACTTAATGTATAACAATAACATTCCTTAGATCTTCTATGTTTGAAATTTTTTTTGTACTTTTTAACTCTCTTTGGACATTTAGATGCAAAATGACCATATTCTTGACAAGTCCAACATTTAAAATTTTTCTTACCGTCTAGTTCTCTCTTCACAAGCAAGACAATACCTTCTTCAATCTTCTTGTCATCTTCATTTCTAGATCTACTGCTGCCAGCATAATCTCTGGGCACACTGATGCTTCTTGACAAAGTAGGGTGAACACTAAGAGCACTGAATGTTGTCTCCATTATAGGTAAGTCTCCTGATAACCTCAGGTTCATCTCTGCTATTTCCAATCTTCCAAGAAGAGTCTCTCTTGTAAAGTTTTTAGTACAAGGTAGAACTTGTTTAATCATCTATGTTGTCTACTTAAATACAAGAGTCAATGTTCTCAGAATTTTCCATATCACTTCATTCTTTGTCTTTGTACCTGTAATAATTTTTGACATTCTACCAATATAGCTTCTAACAGATTCATCTTCCAACATTCTTATATCTTCAAATGCACATATCCAATTATGTAATCTAACTCTTTTTTCATGTTCATCACCTTCAAAAGTAGAGTGTAAAGCTTTCCAAATTTCATGAGATTTTTTCAAACATTTGACCTGACTATACTCATTCTCTGAAAGGGTTGTCAAAAGTGCTTCTCATGCAAGTATGTTACACATGAATAGATCTCTCTCATCAGCATTACATGTTTCAAGATTGTCCTCTTCAATGATAGTCTTATCATTCTTTGTAATCAACCAATAACTTGGTCCTAAACACAATAGGTGTGTCTTCATCTTTTCTTTCCAAGTATCAAAATTTACACCATCAAACTGAGGGCTTTCTTTCTTGAAATTTGCCATGGATCTCCTTAAGTTGTTAAACTTATTTTTCAAGGACCTGCCACTTTGATACCAATTGTTAGAAAGTAAAGTCCACCAAGATAACTGAGAGGGGGAGTGGGTGAATCAATTATTAGATAATTATAACTTTTATCAACTTCAACAACATTAAACCATGTAAGAAATATAATTACCAATCATAGAAAGGTATTCATACACAATAACACAATGACACATGATATGTTGACTAGGGAACCTCTTGATCAAAGAGTAAACCTCGGTGGGAATGATGCCCACAAAAGATGCACTAATATGAATATTCCTTATGAAAGGATGGACTCTATTAGGAGTCTTATGAACTACATTTAGTACATATGAATCCTTTTCAGGAGATTTTGAATCCCTGTTAAAAGATTCTAACCCTGTTAAGAGTTATGGAAGATAGAAGGACCCACTACCCAAACAGCTTTAGGGTAATATCACTGAACACACTGTCCAAATAATCTTTGTATTACTCAATAGAATAATATGTTACCTCTTCTCTAACTATGCCAAACCACACTCACTGTTACACCAGATCTCAATTTTAGATCTCTGTACTTCGCATGTCTTCCTTCACATTTCGCTTTCACATTTAGCTCTTTTCTTCACTTCATATTCATACACTACTATCCTCTTCTACCTTAGAACAAGGAAACACATTCCTTCCTTTATACCACACTCAAATAATTACAAATGAGTTGGCATACAATTACAAAATAAAAGTTTCCACATGCTACATCAAAATTACACAAAACTGTCAGCTTCCAAATATAATAAATCTTCATTCGTGTGACCTTGAAGTTTGTGCTATCATCCACATCACTATCAATGTGTATTCAAATTCCTTTTAACTGCACAAAACTAGATTCCATCCCAATTAGGAAATATCATCTGATTTCCACAAACCACTACTCAGGAACACTACCTGAATACTACTGCCACCAAAATGCTCATAACTTCCACGAATAAAAGAATTACTAGTTGTGCTCTTAACCATAGACGTATAATATATCAAAGAGTATATCCTCAACATCATATAGGTCCAACTAAAATAACCCACATGCACTAATTCAAACTCTATTTGCTTCTCTGCAAGTGTCTAGAATATCACTGTGTTGACATCAATGACAATCATAGTCATGAATGCAACAACAACTGCTACAGAATGGATGCCAAACATTTAGCATTCATTCCTAACAATGCAATGTTTGAGAAATTAGTAGCAGTAGCAACATACTCTACTTCAGCTATTGACTAAGAAATACAAGCTTTCTTTTTACTTGTCCAAGTTACAAGTCTTTCACCAAAGAAGAATGCTCCTTCGGTGGTGCTTTTTCTATCATCTAGATTTCCAGCCCAATGAGCACCAGTATAGACCATCAGTTCAAACTTACCTTTCTTAGGATACCATAAACCATAATCCTCTATCTTTTTTAGTTATCCTAGGTTCCTTTTAGTAGAAATCATGTGTGATTCTCTAGGATTAGCAGAAAATCTAGCAACAATTCCCACATCATGTGCTATATCTGGTCTACTGTGAACTACATACATTAGCTTACCAATCATGGATCAGTAAAGTGTCTAGCTTACCTCTGTAGTTTCATCTTCCTTAGTCAATTTACATCTAGTAGCCATTGGTGTTCCCACAGGTTTAGCATCTTCCATGCCAAATGTCTTCAAGACTTCCTTTATGTACTTGGACTGTGTGATGAATATCCCACCACTCTGCTGAATCACTTGTAATCCTAGAAAGAATTTAATCTCTCTGAACATAGACATTTTAAACTCTTTTCTCATGTCATCAACAAAATATTTGCGTACATGATCTTGACCTCCAAAAATAATATCATCAACAAAAATTTCAATAATAAGAATAGTGTGATCAGTATCACCTTTCATGTACAAATTGTTGTTTTCACTAGTTCTTACAAATCCAATACTTAACAAGTAAGTATGCAACCTTTCATACCAGGCTCTTAGTGCTTACCACAAACTATATAAAGATTTTTTTAATCTACATACCATGTTTTTGTTGTCTGGATCAATGAATCCTTTAGGTTGTTCTATGTAGACCTCTTCTTCAAGTACACCATTCATAAATGTTGACTTCACATCCATTTGATAAACCTTAAATTTCTTGTGCGAAACATATGCAAGTAGCATTCTAACTCCTTCCAATCTAGCAATATGTGAAAATGTCTCACCATAGTCAATGCCTTCTTCCTGTGCATATCCCTTGCATACCAAACTCACTTTATTTCTTGTCACTTCACCATTTTCATTCAGTTTGTTCCTGAATATCCATTTAGTACCGATAACATTTTTATCTTTAGATCAGGGTACTAAGGACCAAGTTTCATTCTTCTCTATTGGTTTTATTTCCTCTTTCATTTCATTAACCCATTCTTCATTCTCTAATGCAAGTTTCACATTTTTTGGTTCAAATTCACAAACTAGACATGTACCTTATCTTGCTTTCATTCTTGTCTGCATGCCAACTTGTCTGTCTCCAATAATTTGTTTCCCAAGATGATGTCTTCTAACAAAACTAGCCAGTACTCAATTTATCCTTTCTTGTTCATCCTATTCAGGTTCATGTGCTTGCTCGGTAGATCCATCTTGTTCATCGGTTTCCCTTTCCTATTCCTCAGGGTTATTTTCCTGCTGACCGATTATCACCGGTTGCGACTTCGGTAGATAGTCAGGAATTTCAATGTAAGTGAATCTACCATAGTCTTCTAGTTCCTTTCTTTCCTCTATGTTTTTTTCATAAAACTCATCAACATAGACATTAGCACTTTCAATTATCTTATTTGTAACCTTATTCAGACATTTGTATACTTTAATCTTAGTAGAATATCCTAAGAATATTCCTTCATCACCTTTAGAATCAAATTTTCCATTTCTCTCATCTTTCAAAATAAAAAAATTTCTTCCAAAAATCTTAAAATAACTTACAGTAGGTTTGTGTCCAAACCATAGCACATAAGGTGTCTGGTTGGTGTCCTTCTTCAGTTGTACTCGGTTAAGCACATATATAGCTATATTGATAGCTTCCCTCCAGTATGTCTGAGAAATATTCTTTTGCAACATTAGTGTCCTTGCATAGTCAATGATTGACCCATTCCTTCTTTCAGCAATCCCATTCTGCTGAGGTGTTCTCAGTGCAGAGACCTGTCTTTTGATACCATGCTCATTACAAAAATTATTAAATTCATCAGAGATAAATTCACCTCCTCTATCAGATCTTAAGCATTTTAACTCATTTCTAGTCTCTTTTTCTACTTTTTCCTTATACCACTTAAATATCTTAAATGCTTTAGATTTTTCTTTTAAGAACATAACTGTCATCAGTCTAGTATAGTCATCAATAAAAAGAATAAAGTATCTATCACCATAATAACATTGAGTTCTCATAGGACCACATAGGTTGGTATGAACCAACTCAATTATCTTCTTTTTTGACTTGTCTTTTCTTTTAAAACTAGACTTAGTCATCTTACCTTTCTAACATTCATGACACATTGCATGATCAGGTTTTGATAATTTAGGCAACCCTCTAACTCTTTTCCTCTTACTAATCTTGATCATGTGACCAAAATTCACATGGAATAACCTTATATGCCACAACCATGCATCTTTATCCTTCATTAATAAATAAGAAGACTAATCAATATCAACATAAAATAGATTACCTCTGGATTGTGTACCGGTTCCGACATGTCTTCCTCCATCATCATAGATTCTTACCTTTCTACTCTCAAAAGAAATTCAGTGGCCTGAGTTATTCATCTATGCCACACTTCACAAATTATAGTTTAGTCCATCTACCCAGTATGCATTTTCACATTTTATTCTATCATTAATCATCAGTGAACCTTTACCTCTTACCATACAAGGTGCATCATTTCCCATCCTTAAAGATCCTCCATCATATTCATCAAGTAGATCAAATTTCTCTGTATCACCAGTCATATGATGTGTACATCCACTATCTATGATCCATGTATCATTTCTCCTTACTTTAGAGATCAGTGATGTTTCTTCATGTTTCTCTTCTTCCTCCGAATCATCTTTCATAGCAACAAATACTACTTCTACATCATCATCAATGTTAGATTCAGATTCAAATTCTTTGGCTATGTAACATACCTTTTTTCATTTTTTGTAGCTATCTCAGTTATCTCTGTTGTTGTGTAGGTAGCCTCTATTGACTCTTCTCCCATAGCTTCCTTCAGATCACTCTTTCGATCTATCATCATCTTTCTTATTCAGACATCTAGAAGTGATGTGGCCAACTTCTTTACAATTAAAGCATGCCAAAGGTAGCTTACCTCTATACCCTCCTTTACCCTTGGGTAATCTTCTGGCCATAAGAGCTTCAAGCTCATCAAGCTCATCATCGGTACCACTATCACTATCATTATCCTTACTATTCCTGCTACTAGACTTACCAATCTTCAAAGAGGACATGAAAGTGGATTCAATAGAAGGTACAACACTATTGTCAAAGTTATTCAATTCAATGGTTGTAAGCTTACCGATTAGTGTGTCAAGAGTAAGGTTGGATGTAACCCTTGTTTCATGAATTGCAGAGATCCTGATCGCATAAACTGGCAGCAAAGTTATGAGAATCTTGCTTATCACTGTTTCATCCTCAATAACTCCATCAGATGCTCTAATATCATGTACTACCTCTTTTAGTCTATTTGTGTATTGCATAATGTTCTCACCTTATTTCATCTTCATATCATCAAATTAACCTCTTGGGCTTTCTGCTATGGCTCTCTTAACATTCACATCTCCACTATATATTTGAGTCAGTTTATCCCACATGGATTTGGTAGTCGTGCATCCATTAATGTCTTCAAATTCAACATCAGTATAGGTAGCAGCAAGTTCCATCATAGTAATTTTGTGTTCAATCCTATCCTTTAGTTGATCAAGTGTTAGGGGACCTGGTGTCGATTCAATGTAGCCATTCTCCATTAGTTCTAGTGTAGAATTCCCAATTTTAGATATGTGCAACTTAATCTGGCTTTGCCATACTACAAAGTTCTCTTTGTTCAGCTTCGGCACTTCCCTCTTATACATCTTGAGACCTTTTTGCTAGAGTCCTTAAAACTCTATTCTAAGAAACCACAACTCTAATACCAATTGTTAGAATAACTAAGAGGGGGGTGAATCAGTTATCCAGTGTCCCAAAATAAAATGTATATTCCAAAACAAATTCTTCAACTTCTGCTACTTGATAAACATAAAATACTTTAACTATTTGTGTTTTTACTGATTGTCAGTTTAAAACTTATAGTGGTTACCGATCAAATCTAACATGTAATATGCAAAGTATGATAACAAACAAATATCACAATCAACACATAACACAAGAGATTTAATGTGAAAACCCTGTGAAGGGAAAAACCACCTAGGACTGGCAACCCAAAAATGTTCACTCTTCTGAAGTGAGGTTGGTGAAGACCCAACCCTGTTAAAGGTTTACAAACACACTGTTAGGTGTGACCTTGTTAGAGGATTTTAGACCAAAAGTTATCATCCAACTAGCAGTCACTCTGGGTTGATAGGATAACAATGTTCACTCTATGAATGAAACATCAAAAATACTTTCTTTGTCCACTCAGTTAAGAGATTTGACTATGTACAATGGTTAAATATGTAACAGTAGATTATCTACCTTGAAACAACTTCAATTGTAGTTTACAAATTAATGTTCAGCTCATTCAAATCTTTCTGATCAATATATCACTTCAGATTCAATACTATATCAACTTACTATCTATCGGTAATTACTCTCTATAGCTTGATAATTGTTCTGCAGTTGGGTTCTCACTAACCAGTATGATCAGAATGCATGAAAACTCCTTCACGTCATAATTTTGTAGTATCTTCTTCTTCCAGAGTTTTTTCAACAATGAAACCAATGTCTCTTATATAGATGAGTAAATCATTTTCTTTTTTTCCATCATATTTTTTCGCTTAATCTTATTCTTTGATTTTTCCACTCTAACCTTCTTCGGCTGATGTGTCAATAACACGTTTCAATCTACTCCATTACATCTTTCTTGAATTATGTTAGTCATTGATCTTCATAACAAACCTTATCTGTTACCTTGATTTCATACACTTTACAACTCATCACTTTATTGGCTAAACTGATCATTTAATTCCTTTCTATTTTTCTCGGTTAACAAAGAAATATGTTGGTGAACACAAGCTTGGTTAACACTATGCTCGGTATACACTACACTCCATCAATGTATACTAGAATGCTTCATTTATCGACAACACTGCTTTGTGTCTTTTGACTCTATTCTTCCTCATAGGTGAATGCAACATAATAAAGTCAATATCATTAAGTCATAGACTCATCAACAAGTTACTCAGTGTATTCCTTATCCTCATCTGATATATACATCTTCCTCATGTAGATATTTCTGTTCTTCATCTCTCTCACCTTTTTTTAGATGTGTCGGTATAGTAACTTACAAGATAAGTACTGTCAAGCTAGTTGACATAAATGAAAACATAATACTAATTTAATCATCTTGCATATCTAATCAACAACTCCTCAATGATCTTAAATCATAGATTCTTCATTTAGTGTTCTAAATTAGTTGTAGTTCATGAATAATATGTTTTTTAATTAGTGTAGTATGTTATTGTTATAAAATAAATTAAAAATTAGATACATTTGGAGTAGGATAAATATATTATGTAATGTCTATTAAGAATGTGATTTTTGGGTGTTGCATTAGGTATTAGATCCTACATTTATACTTTGGAGCCTTGTGGTATTATTCACTTTACGTAATGTAAATTAAACTCATGATGAAAGTTTTTTTGAATACTAGTAAAAATAGGTTTTAAATGGGGACCTGAAACCCCTTACATAGCAATTACAAAACATAAGACATTAGGAACACCAAAAAGAGATAGGGCCTAGAAAACTAGCCCACTAGTAGAACCAAACCAACCACAAAAAAACATCCTACAACCAATAAACAAACAAAAACCAAGAAACAAAGACACAAAGAAAGTAGAAAATAGGAAAAAAAAAAAAAAGGAATTAGGCATACTCCAACAAAGTTGCCTCCATATATTTTTTAACCTTGGAAATTTTAGTGATGGCTAGATTGAGGTCAGAGAGCTCCAGAATCATCTCTTGTATTTTCTTCTTCTTTGATGATCTAGTGCATTTTCCAGGGCTAGATAGATCCTCAGTGACATTGATGTCATCGATTTTAGCAGGGGAGCCAACATTCAATTCTTGATTGATGTTACTAATGCAATCAACCATAGTCCCCATAAAATGTTTGTATCCATCACGATCTTCTTGAGAGTGCTCTCCAAACTATCAATCTTATCCTGTATCAATCCAATCTTCACATCATCCCTATTCTCCCCAACTTTGTTCATACAATCAAACCCAAAACCTCATCTTTCCTGAATATTGTCCACTTTAGCGGAGAGGGATTTGAGGTTGAGTATCATGGATTTTATCTCATGAAAAAACCATTTGACTAGATGGAAAGAATACATGGACATTGCCTTAGCCATTTGCATGACACCAAAAGGAGGGTCAATTTTTTCCTCCATATCTTCTTTGAGGAGCTAAACGTTCCTCTCTTGCATATGAATAGTCTTAAGGAAAGGGATAGTTCTAGAATAGGATAGAATATGGGTAAGTGCAAGAAGTTGGGTACCAATTCGGTGGAAGTCTTGTACAATTAGAAGATGTCGCTCGAAATGGGCACCTATTTTTAAAAAATAGGCACCTAATTTAGGTTCGGAAGCCCAATTTGAAACTAAAAAAATGGCTACCCATTTTTTAAAAAAATGGATACTTGTTTCAAAATGGGTGCCCATTTTTATTTTATTTTTTTATAACTAAAAATGCATTTTAACACTTCAATTTTTTTTTAAAGAAACGGGTGCCTATTTTTGAAATCTAAATAATAGGCACCCATTTCTTAAGACATGAGCGGGAAACACACATCTGGCTCAGATTTTGTTGCAAAATAGGTTTGGTTTAGGCTTGGTGGAGCCAAGCCTATACCTTGAACTCCATAAATTTGGTTAAGGCACTGGAATGTGAGATGTTTTCCTTGTGTTTTTTTTAGGGCCTTCCTAATCGTATTTTTTAATGAAAAAAAACCCATTAGAGTTCTCACTATCCTGATTTCAAAAATGTAAATTTCATAGTGATATGATTATTTTTACTACTTTTGCATTATTTACTAGTTAAAAGTGGTACCTAAATGTAAAATAATGAGGCTCACTAAAACTTTAATAACTTTTTTGTCTTTTAGTATTTTGGAAAAAAAATTATATGACATCAATCTACATACAATTCTCTTGAAGATGCAAAAAGAATTTTGAAAAAAAATAAAAATTTCATCAAATTATGGTGGTTGTACACCAAAGGTTTAAAAAATGTTTTTTATAGTCAATTAAAAATTAACTAAAAAATATATATTCAATAAAAAAATAAGGAAAAATATGCTCATCAATCTTTGGTGTCTTAGGTATATTTCCCTAGAAGGATTTCCAAAAATTTATTTATTTAGGTCAAAACATGGTGGTCATACATGGCTATGGTATGGTCCTAAAACAGGCATTTTGAAAACATTAGTTTTAAACATTCCTACTAAAAATAAATTTATACCATATGGGTATTTAAATAAATTACATATTTGGAAAGTAGACTCCGAGAGATACATTTTATATTACTAAAGTTTTCTGAGATTCAATTTCTAATTGCTTCAAATTTAGACATCAATTGACAAAAAAAATGGAAAAAAGGGAAAACACTTCCACTTTTTGCCCAAAAATGGGACTCAACTTCTTGCAGCTACCCATATCCTTTTCTAGAATGGTCTCCTTATCTCTCATATCATTATCTTTTTTATCCGACATCTCCTTAGTAGCTGTTGCATTGTTCAAAGAAATGTGGACATCATGGTCCACCAAACTGGCATAGTTAACCAGGATAGGGACCTTCTGACCTCTAGGATTATTCTGATCACCCATATCCAACACAACTTCAATATTTCTAATCCCCTTCTCTTGTGTGTCACTACCTATAGCAGAAAATGATTTCTTGTTATTATTCTTAGGCTTTTTCAAAGTAATCCCTTTAAAGTCTGAGAAACCCCAAACTCTACCCCCCTCTGACTCAGTCTCCATACTGCTTTTCTTTACAAATTTCAATTTTTTCAAAGATGAGGCCTCCTTAACCACTTTGTCCCTACTTCTTTTGGCCACGCTAACAACAGACCCTCTCCTAAGAGCTGGGGAGGAGAAGGGTTGAGTGCCGCCATTTTATTAATATGCTCAACAATGATAAGAATAATCCCTTCATGTAGAATGAACTTATTCTCTTTC
Organism: Chamaecyparis obtusa; assembly: GCA_027943335.1. Lineage (NCBI taxonomy): Eukaryota > Viridiplantae > Streptophyta > Pinopsida > Cupressales > Cupressaceae > Chamaecyparis > Chamaecyparis obtusa. The sequence goes on along the minus strand of BSBK01008657.1, from coordinate 381,860 downwards.
CTTTTACGCTTGCCAATTCTCTACCCAAGGGAAGTAAGCAAATAAAAGGGAAATGAAACCCTAATCTTATGCCTAAAGTGACAAAGAAGGACAAAGTGATAAGAATGGGCCCATTTATACCTACCATCAAGGGTAATATACTCCATAATGGCCACCATCACCTTGGATCAGATCTCCTTGATGCTCAGGACATCATAACAGCCCCCAGTATCTTTGACCAGACTATTAGCTTCCTCTTGGTTCTTAGGGAAATAGTGAATAGCATTTTAGGAGACCTTGTTGTCCCTGTAAGATTTCATCCCTTTAGAGATAAGGCCTAAAACCTCAGCAATGAGATCCTTAGTAATTTTGACATCCATCCCCCAAATAGTAACAATGTCTTCCTTCCAACTATCAATAAAATTCTTGGTAACCCCTTCGTCAAAACCATGCAATTTCTCTATGAAAGTAGTAAGCCCTCCTTTTCACATCTTTTCCCAAACCTCCTTCTCATCCTTCCACCTCTTTCAGCTCTTGTGATCATGATAATTCAGTTCCCTACTCATCCTATTGTCAATAGGAGCAGGGCCACAGTGAACCACATTAAAATACTTGAAGAGGATAAAAAGGATGAAAAGGAAACAACTTATCAACCTCTAAAAATCTTGTGTCTTCTCCTCTCATTCTTGGGAAATAAAAAACTTCCCATAATGATATAGTAACCCTTATTGCATAGTTGTCTTTTCATTAATGCTACGAAGATACTCCAAATCAACCCTCCTACTATGAATCTTATCATATGCCAACTTATCTTTCAAATTAGCATTAAGTTTAGTGCTTCCTTTCCAAGTCATGATACCATCTGATTTGACATACAAGTTAGCCAAGGCGTCAGCTGTCCCATTGGCCTCATGATACACATGTGAAATAAGTACTTCTTGTAAAGTGTTCATAATTGCAAGATTATATTTGATAATAGCTTTGATTTTTCATGATGGTTTAGACTTTCCCTTGATGCAATCTAAAATGTTCATCGAATCACCTTCAATCCAAACTTTATTATGGCTGGTTGCAAGAAGTTGAGTCCCACTTTTGGGCAAAAAGTGGAAGTGTTTTCCCTTTTTTTCAAATTTACTATCAATTGATGTCTAAATTTGAGCCACTTAGAATTTGAATCCCAAAAAAATTAGTATTAGAAAATGTAGTTCTCAGAGTCCAATTTTCAAATATGTAATTTATTTAAATACCCATATGGTATAAATTACTTTTTAGTAGGAATGTTTAAAAACCATGTTTTCAAAATGCATGTTTGAGGACCATACCATAGTCATGTACGACCACCATATTTTGACTTAAATAAATGAATTTTTGCAAATCCTTTTGGGGAAATATACCCAAGACACCAAATATTGATGAGCATATTTTTCCTTATTTTTTTATTGAATATATTTTTTTTAATTAATTTTTTATTGACTATAAAATACATTTTCAAAACCTTTGGTGTACAACCACCATAATTTGATGAGAAATTCATATTTTTTCAAATTTTTTTTTTTTTTTTTTTTTATCTTCAAGAGAATTGTATCTAGATTGATTTCATATAATTTATTTTCCAAAAAACCTAAAAACAAAAAAGTTATTAACGTTTTAGTGAACCTCAATATTTTACATTTAGGTACCACTTTTAACTACTAAATAATGCAAACATATTAAAATAAACACATCACTATGAAATTTACATTTTTGAAATTAGGACAGTGAGAACACTAATGGTTTTTTTTCATAAAAAGATACAATCAAGAAGGCCCTCAAAATATTATGGCAGGGCAGAAATCTGGGATTCTAGTGCCTTAACCAAATTTTTGGAGGTCAAGGCATAGGCTTGGTTCTACCAAGGCTAAACCAAATCAATTTTGGAACAAAATCCAAGGCAGATGTGTGCTTTCCCCTCATGTCTTAAGAAATGGGCACCCATTTAAAAAAAAATCAAAGTGTTAAAATTCATTTTTAATTTTAAAAATAAAATGAAAAAAAAAAATAATTTTTTAGTAACGGGCACCCGTTTTGAAAAAAATGGCACATGTTTTTTGAATATAGGATTGGGTGCTCGAATCTAAAATGAACACCCATTTTTTGAAAATGGGCACCCGTTTTGAGTGATATCTTTAATTTCTACGAGACTTCTGCGAAATTGTGATGTAGGAGCATCTTGGGTCCTTGGCAATCCCGTGTTACCAAAAAATTTTTGGAGTTGTCTGTGTTGCTTAGTTCCTGCTTTGACCGAGTTGGTTGGTTCCCTTTGGTTACTAAGTGTGGTCAGTTATCTCTTAGGAGATCGATTGTTTCATTGGCCCTCGACATTGCTTGTCTACTGCTTAGTTATCTTTTCTCACCGATGGGTTTAGTTTTAGTTTTTGTTATGGCTGACTTGTGCATTTATGTTGGATCATGGATTTAATGTTGATATCAATCATTGGGAGGCATGTGGTCCCAGATCTGACCATTTCTTCCATTGATTGTGGATCTAAAGGCCGACTCAATTCAGTAGCTTCTTGTATAAATGTAGTTGTTTGGTTGTAATTTAGAGGTAGTTTGGATAGAAGATAGAAGAATTAGATATTTTGGACAGATCCTCACATGTCTGAGGACTTCTAAAATTCATTGTAATATCAGGCTGTAACCAGGAAGGCCTTATACCCTAGCATGTATGGTTCTATTTGATGAAATATATGGTTGATCTTGCATTCTCTCTCTCACTGTGTTGTTTAGTTTCTTCCACATGTATTGATCAGGCTTGGATCATTAGGGTGTGCCATTGTTTGGCCCCTCTTGCCCATTCCCTTGCGTCAGGTGGTATCAGAGTGAAGTGAGATCTTGATGTAGGTTTGTGGATCTAGGTTTTTAGGTTCCTCTTGAAGCCCTAGTTGATTGTTGCAGGGTAGCAAATTGCAATCTAACCTGCAATTGTAGATGGTTGTCAAGATGGTTAGTGGGAGGTGAGATGCAGATCCAGGATTGGCAGATCTACTAAGGCAGATTGTTGCTAGGTTAGAAGCCATTGAAATAGCCCAAAGAAGAGGCAGACATCTTGAAGATGTTAGTGATGATGAAGTTGAAGAAGAACATGTGAATGCAAAACCTGCAACTACTATGGATCAATGTGAAGAAATGTTTTTGAAGGCTTTGACAAGTCTGAAGTCTACACCACACTTCAATCCTCCTGAGTATGATGGAAAATTAGATTCTGACGAATTGATGGACTGGATCACTGAGATGGAAAATTATTTTGAATATGAAAACATTCCTAAAGAGAAGAAGGTGAAGATTGCAAGCACAAAGTTGAAACGCCATGCATCCTTATGGTGGGAACAACTGCAATTAGATAGAAAGAGGAAAGGAAAAGATAAAATCAAGGTATGGAATAAAATGGTGAATAAATTGAAAGGAAAGTTCTTACCTTGTGATTATTATATTGACCTAGTTTGGCAAATGAAAAGTTTGAGACAAAAAGATAGCTTGGTAAAGGAATATACTAAAGAATTCTATAGATTAGATATCAGATCTAGACATGATGAAGATGATGTCGAAAGAATTGGTAGATACCTGAATGTTTTGAGAGTTTCCATCCAAGAGAAAATTAGTATGGTCAAGTTGGAAAGCATTGAAGAGGATTATCAATTTGCATTGAAGGCTAAGGAGAAATTGAAAAAAATACATGAGCTAAGACAAAGAGGTCAAGGTGGTAGATTCCCTAGAGGAAGAGGTAGATCTAATGGTGAAAATGGTAGATCTGAACCAGAAAAGACAAATGTAGACAAAGGCAAGACTGAGTGGAAAGGTGAAAGTTCATCTAGAGGCAGAGGCAGTAACTACCGAGGTGGTTAGAGTAGAGGAAGTTTTTGAGGAACTTGTTAAAATTATGGAGACCAAGGACATAGATCTTTTGAATGTACACATGCTAGTAAGAAGGCTGGTAGTAGTAGAAATGCTTTGGTGTAAGAAGAGTCACCGAATGAAGTTGAGAAAGAAAATAACTTAATGGTAAGGAGAGCACTTTGAAATGAAAGAAAGAAGGAAGATCCAGTAAGGAAAAGTTTTTTCAAGACCAGATGTAGAGTTTCTGATAAATTTTGGAAGGTAATCATTCATAGTGGTAGCTTGAAGAATCGGGCATCTGAAGAGATGGTCACAAAATTGTAGTTGGAAAGGTTGGTACATTCAAAGCCCTATTAGATTTCATGGATCAAAGATGAGCATACACTCCTAGTAAGTGAACAATGTTATGTGAATTTGAAGACTGGAAAGTACTATGATAAGGTGTTATGTGATATCATGCCTATGGATTGTTACCATATTTTGTTGGGTAAACCTTGGCAATATGATAGGCATGCTATATATGATGGGAGATTGCATAAGTACACTATTGTCACTGATGGAAATAAACAAATCTTGTTACCATTGATGGAAGAACCTATTAGTAATGTTTGCACATTTGTGAAATTTTGTTTGAAGGAGGGAAGAAAGTTTGTTAACTCTTTGAAAAAGAATGATGTACATTTTGTTGTGATCCCTAACAAACCAAGTAAGAAAATAGAGGATAATTTCCCTACGAAGATTGATAAGTTACTCACTGAGTACAGTGATATCAACTCTGATAATGTACCTGATGGTTTTCCACCAAAAAGAATCATTGATCATTGTATGGATCTAATCCCTGGAGCTAGTTTACCGAATAAGGCACCTCATTAGTTGACACCTATCAAGAATCAGGAATTGAACTGATAGATTCAAGAGTGGCTAGAGAAAGGTTTGATCAGAGAAAGTTTGAGTCCTTGTGCAGTACCTATTGTATTGGAACCAAAGAATAATGGAGAGTGGAGAATGTGTACTAATTCCAGAGCAATCAATAAGATAACAATGAAGTATAGGTTTCCTATACCAAGAATGGATGACATAATGGATAGTTTGACTGGAGCAAAGTATTTCACTAAAATTGATTTGAAAAGTGGGTATCATTAGATCAGAATCAGAGAGGGTGATGAATGGAATAATTCTTTCAAGACAAAAGAAGGTTTGTATGAGTGGTTGGTTATGTCTTTTGGTTTAATTAATGCACTGAGTACTTTTATGAGGCTGATGAATGAATTTTTGAAGAAATTCTTGGGTAAGTTTGTGATTGTATATCTTGATGATATTATGATATTCAGTAAGACTAGAGAAGAACATTTGTTGCATGTTAGACAAGTTTTTCAGATATTGAAAGAGGAAAAGTTGTTGATAAATATGAAAAAGTGTTGATTCATGAAAGAGGAGATTGTGTATTTGGGATTTGTTATTTTAGCTGATGGTTTGAAGATGGATCCTGAAAAGGTTGAAGCTATTTTGAATTGGCCTACACTTTTGAATTCTAGTGACATAAGATAATTTCATGGTTTGGCAAGTTTTTACCTAAAGTTTATAAGGAATTTTAGTTTAATTTGTAATGCTATGACTGAGACCATGATAGGAGACAAAAGAGAATTCAAGTGGACACATGGAGCTGATAGCAGTTTTGAGACTCTGAAGCACAAGGTTGCTAAATTACTTGTTTTGGCATTACCTGATTTCAGTAAGGTATTTCAAGTAGAATGTGATGCAAGTGGAAGTGCAATTGGAGTTGTATTAAGTCAAGAAGGTAAACCTATTGCTTTCTTTAGTGAAAAGTTGAATGATGCTAGAAGGAAATATTTTGTGTATGATCAAGAATTCTATACTATTTTTCAAGCACTGAAGAAAGGGAGACATTATTTGATACTGAGTGAATTTGTGTTGTATACCAATCATAAGGGTTTATAGTATTTGGGTAGTCAGAATAAGTTGAATCAGAGACATGAAATAGGTTGAGTATTTGCAGAGTTACACATTTGTGATAAAGCATAAGAGTGGAGTCACTAATCAAGTTGCTGATGCAATGAGTAGAAGAAGATCTATGATGAACGAGATGAAAATTGAAGTTCTTGGTTTTGATGAGATGAGAGATTCTTATGAGTTTGACCCTAATTTTTTTGAGCCATGGAGAAAGTGTAGGGAACCTATTCAAGATCAACAAGATACTAAATGGGATGAATATTTTATTCAGGAAGGTATGTTGTTTAAAGGTATTCAGTTGTGTATACTAAGAGGAATAATGAGAACTAACCTGAAGCATAGTAGTGGTTTGGCTGGACATTTTGGTATTGATAAAACATGGAATTTGCTTAAGGAGAAGTACTATTGGCCAAAGTTGTATAGAGATGTTCAAAAATTTGTGAAAAGTTGTGGAATTTGTCAAGTTGCAAAAGGAGTAAGTCAGAATACTGGATTGTATGTACCGATTGTTGTACTTGAGAAACCTTGGATTGACATCTACATGGATTTTGTTCTTGGCTTACCGAAGACAATAAGAGGTAATGATTCTATATTTGTTGTTGTGGATAGATTTTCTAAGATGAAAAATTTTATACCTTGTAGAAAGACATCAAATGCAGTACATGTAGTAGATCTTTTCTTTAAGGAAATTGTAAGTTTGCATGGATTACCGAGGAGTATTATCTCTGACCGAGATAGTAAATTTGTTGGATACTTTTGGAAGACCCTTTGCAAGAAGTTTGGCACTGAGTTGAAATATAGTTCTACATTTCACCCACAGACCGATGGACAGACCAAAGTTGTGAATAGAAGTTTGGGAAATCTTTTGAGATGTTTAGTTGGAGACACACCTAGTAGTTAGGATTCTATATTGGCACAAGCAGAGTTTGCATATAATAATTTAGTGAATAGGAGTACTGGAAAAACAACATTTGAGATTGTGAATGCCACACAGCCGAGAGGTATATCTGATTTGAGAGACATTACTGATGAAAGTAAGAGAAGTACTGAAGAAGTTTGGACCTTGCAAGATTTTGAAGAAATTTGACAGTGGAAATGCATATGAGATTGAGTTACCTGATGACATGGACATATCACCTATTTTCAACATTGTTGATTTGTATGAGTAGCATGAACCTGATGAAGAAGTGATACTACCAATAGAATATCCTAAGAAGCAGAATGAAGAAATTGAACAGATTTTGAAGGAAAGAGTTGGCAAGAGTACAAGAGGAAAATAATATATGGAATATTTGGTAAAGTGGAAGAATAGACCGATGGAAGATAGTTCATGGATTTCACAATTTGAATTGGATGTAGCTCAGACTAGACCTACCAAATGATTTAGAGAATCATTTCAAAATAACCCCAGGTGTCTGATGTAGGAGCATCTCAAGTCCTTGGCAATATTGTGTCACCAAAAACATTTTAGAGTTGTCTGTGTTGCTCGGTACCTTCTTTGACCAAGTTGGTCGGTAGTTGGTCGGTTTCCTTTGGTTACCGAGTGTGGTCAGTTATCTCCTATGTGGTCGGTTGTTTCATTGGCACTCAACGTTACTTGTTTGTTGCTCAGTTATCTTTTCTCATCGGTGGGTTTAGTTTTAGTTTCTGTTATGGCCGACTTGTGCGTTTATGTTGGATCACATATTTAATGTTGATATCAACAATTGGGAGGTGTGTGGTCCCAGATCTGACTGTTTCTTCCATTGATTTTGGATCTAAAGGCCGACTCAGTTCAATAGCTTCTTATATGAATGTAGTTGTTTGGTTGTAGTTTAGAGGTAGTTTGGATAGAAGATAGAAGAATTAAAGATTTTGGACAGATCCTCACATGTTTGAGGACTTCTGCAATTCATTGTAATATCAAGCTACAAGTACAATGGAAAGAAGAATTTCAAATCATTCAAGGATAAAGGTAAGAAAACATGTTTTTTAGCTAAAGATTCGGATGATAGTGAAGAATAAATTATTTTCATTGATGTAAAAGATGAATCTGATAATGATGAAGATGAGATGGCACTTATCTCTCATATAAGAAAGAATGAAACATGGATTATAGATAGTGGATGTTCACATCATATGACTGGTGACAGGACTAAGTTTGAACACTTTAAAAACTTTGATGGTGGTAATGTAAGGTTTGGAAACAATGAACCTTGTTGTATAAAAGGAAAGGGACAAATTTCATTAACCAAAGAACTTATATGTGATAATGCATATTGGGTTGAAGGACTAAAGCATAATATTCTAAGTGTAGCATAGCTAATTAACATTGGATTCAAAGTTGAATTCATGAATGGCAAAGCAAGACTACTGGATGACAAAGGAAAACTGTTAGGATCAGGCAAACAAACCAAAGGTAACCTGTTTTATCTTGATCTTGGTGAATACTCATGTTTTATTGCTCAAATTGAAGAAAGTTGGTTATGGCACAAAAGGTTATGTCATGTAAATTTTAATAACATGATGAAAATAAGCAAATTCAAGAAAGTAAGAAGTATTCCTACTTTGAAGAAACCTAATGTTGGTCTATGCAAGAATTGTCAAATTGGTAAAATGGGAAAGTCTAGTTTTCAAAGTAAAAACTATCAGTCTGAAGATATTTTGGAAATTGTGCATACTTATTTATGTGGACCTATTGGAATTGAGAGCTATACTAGAGAAAAATTCTTTATTCTCTTTGTTGATGATTACTCTAGAATGATGATTGTTATGTATTTAAGAGAAAATTTAGAAGCATTTGAGAAGTTCAAATGGTATTTAGCAAGAGTAGAAAAGGAAACAGGAAAAAAAATAAAATGCTTGAGATCAGACAGAGGTGGTGAATTCATCTCCCATGAATTCAATAATTTCTGCATTGAAAGAGGAATCAAAAGACAGGTATCAGCCCCGAGAACTCCTGAGCAAAATGGAATAGCTAAAAGAAGGAACAGATCTATCATGGACTATGCAAGGACTCTAATGATTGAAAAGAACATTGCTATGAAATAATAAAAGGAAGCTATCAACACTGCAGTTCATACCTTGAACTGAGTACAGCTGAGAAAAGACACATTCAAGACTCCTGATGAGCTATGGTATGGTTACAAACCAAATGTAAGTTACCTAAAAGTATTTGGTAGTAAATGTTACATCTTAAAAGAATCTAGAAAAGGAAAATTTGATGTAAAAAGTGATGAAGGAATATTTTTTGGGATATTCTTGCAAAAGTAAGGCATATAGATGTCTAAATTTGTCTACTCACAAAATCATAGAAAGTGCACATGTGAGAATTGATGAGTTTGCAGAAAAGACTAAAGAAGAAAGCAAAAATGAACCAGAGGATTACAGAAGATTTGTTTACATCAAACCTGATACATTGCCAAACACATCTGTCAATAAGGAAACTACATCTATTGAGCCCAGTACAGTAACCAAGTCACAAGAAGAAATTCAAACCGAGTCACAAAGTACTGAGCCTCAGTCTGAAGCTACCGAGCAAGTATCTACCAAGCCCGAGCAACCTGACCCTAAAGATGAAGAAGATGAAAATGTAACTCATTCAGGAAGCAAGGAACCTGTATTGGCCAAATACATCAGAAAGCATCATACACCAGATCAGATTATTGGAAACAAATCAGATGGTACTATGACAAGAAGTAAACTAAAAGGTACATGTTTATTTGCTGATTTTGAACCTAAAAATGTCAAAGATGCATTGGAAAATGAAATTTGGATTGAGGCCATGAATGAAGAAATAGAGAAAATAGAGAAAAATAAGACATGGACTCTTGTACCTAGGCCTAAAGATAAAAATGTAATTGGGACAAAATGGGTATTCAGAAATAAGTTGAATGAAGATGGTCAAGTATCAAGAAACAAAGAAAGATTGGTATGTAAAGGATATTCTCAAGAAGAAGGAATAGATTATGGAGAGATTTTTTCTCCTATTGTAAGATTAGAAGGTGTGAGGACTTTACTTGCATATGCAGCACATAAAGGATTTAAGGTATATCAGATGGATATAAAATCTGCATTTCTCAATGGTATTCTTGAGGAAGAAGTCTACATTGAGCAACCTGAAGGTTTTATTGATCCAGACAAAAGGGATATGGTCTGCAAATTACACAAAGCATCGTATGGTCTGAAACAAGCTCCTAGAGCATGGTATGAAAGATGACATAACTATCTTACTCAGATTGATTTCAAAAGAGCTAATGACAACAGTAATTTATACATCAAAGAAGGATCAGATAACAAAATTGTTTTGGCATAAATATTTGTGGATGATACTATGTTTACAGGAAATGATGATCAGTGCAAAGAATTTTTAGAGCATATGAACAAAGAATTTGAAATGTCTATGTTTGGTCAGATAAAAAATTTTGTTGGACTTCAGATTCAACAGAACAAAAATGGTATCTACATTACTTAGTCTAAATATATCAGGGAAATACTTAAGAAATTTGGTATGGAAGATTCAAAACCAGTTGGTACACCCATGTGTACTGGACTGAAGCTTACCTAAGATGATGATTCAAAAGAAGTAGATCAGACCTTATACAGATCAATGATTGGAAAATTACAGTATGTAGTGCACACAAGGCCCAATATTGCCTTAGCAGTTGGTATAGTGGCAAGATTCACAGCTAAACCCAGAGAAAATCACATGATGGCAATCAAAAGAATCTTGAGGTATTTAAGGGGAACTAAAGATTATGGCTTGTGGTATAAATTTGGAGGTAATCTAGATTTAAAAGTGTTTACTGATGCTGATTGGGTAGGAAACATTGATGACAGAAAGAGTACAAGTGGTGGAGCATTCTTTCTTGGCAAGACGTTAGTATCTTGGACTAGTAAAAAGCAAAACTGCACATCCCAATCCACAACAGAAGCAAAATATGTTGCTACAGCAGTAAACTGCTCTAATATTGTATGGTTTAAATAGTTTTTGGAAGGCATGAAGGTTGAGATCAAAGAACCAGTTGTTATGTTTTGTGACAATACAAGTGCAATAAATATTTCAAAGAATCCAGTATTGCATTCCAAAACCAAACACATTGCTATAAAATATCACTTTGTCAGAGAATTATTGCAGGACAAGGAAATCAGATTGGAATATATTCATACAAAAGAACTAATTGCAGATATCTTCACCAAGCCACTACCTAAGAATGCATTCTTGTATCTAAGAGGCAAGTTAGGGGTCACTCCCCTATCTGAGGTTCACTAAATAAAGTTTTAGTGATGCATCAACTAGAACATGTTGAAGATCAATTAGTTGATATAGCATAGTTAGGGAATCATTACATATGAATCAATACATAAGGTACATTGATATTTACCGAAACTGTGTAAGTTGTCTTTGGCATGTGTTGTCAAAGAGGGAGAGTTTGCTATCATTTCAAGAAATTTCTAAGGAAAATAATTTGAGAAGTTAAGAGGGAGAGTTCTCAGTCAGAAAGAAGTTTGAAGATGATGGGAATCAGAATGAAGCTAAGGATATGTTTCTTACTCTAGGTTTCTCTGTGAAATTTCATTGTGCTATGAAATGTTGTGTTGCCATCAATGCCAAAGAGGGAGATTGTTGGATACAATTATCTGAAGGACATTGTTGGATTAGCTATGTGTTGTCTTTAATGTCACACAAATGTCATATCAATTATCATTCTCAGTATCTACCAAGCTCATTCAGTCAGCTAGACAAATTTTAGTGTCTACCGAGATCTCTCGGGTGTAAAAAGGAATCATGACAAAAAATAGTGTTAACCGAGCCTCCTCGGTTATCGAAGGAAAATTAGCAGTTACCAAGCTCACTCAGTCTCTGATGGATGTTGCAAAATTCACTGTGGTTACCGAGTTCACTCGGTCACCGAAGGAAATCTTTTTAGGATTAATGTTTACCGAGCAAGGTCGGCCCTTCAAAGGATTTTGTTACTATAGTTTTTTTATCCCAGCCGATTGTTGTAATAATTATTAGTGCCGACTTGACAATCTAAATGTTAATTAGAATGGTATATATATATAGAAGGTCAAGTGGTGAATAAGATAAGCAGCATGCATAAATCATTTTGAAGAAAGGTTTGTGCAAATTTTGAAGGATGGTTAGATATCCTTGAGGAGGAGCAAAGATTTATTTGATCAGTAAGGATCTAGTGAAGTAGAAGAGAGATCTATAATCATCAATTAAGTTGCAAGTCATTTCATTGTTACTCTCTTAGAATTGTAGCAGTGATATCAAAATCTCTTAACCGAGTTGGTTTAACAACCATTTTGTAAATCCTCTAACAAGGTGACAGTTCTATTGAATTGTTTCAAGACCTCTTACAAGCCCACTCCTAGTAGGGTGATTAAATCCTCTAACAAGGTCACACCTAACAGTGTGTTTTGTAACCTTTTATTAGGTTGGCTTCTAACTATGCATCACTTCAGAAGAGTGAAAAATAGTAACTAGTTACATTGGTGGTTTTTCCTATATTGGGTTTCCATGGTAAATCTGGTGTCTCTTGTGTTCATGTTATTTTCTTTATTCATGTATGTTAATCAGTGATGAATTCTTAAGAATAGTTTAGTTATTACACACTTCAAAGATCAAGTTTCAGCATTTCTCTGTATGTTTACCGAGTGGCAACAGTAAATAATTTGTTAAGATATCTAAGGGATCAATGGTAATATTTTTGTGGTTAACTGATTCACCCCCCCTCTTAGTTACTGCATCTATATTTCCAACAAAATATATCTTATGGTGGATTATTCATAGCCATTCTATAGTAGTTGTTGTTGTATTCATGACTATGATTGTCATTGATGTCAACATAGTGATCTACTGAAGATTAGAAGCGAAGAAGATAGTGTTTAAGTTAGTGCACTTGGAATATTGAAGATAAAGCTATGGATAGTTGAGGACTTACTCTATGATGTTCTATGAGATCATGGTTAAGAGCGTAGATGGAAATTCATTTATTCATGATAATTATGAGGAAATCAGTCGAAGCATTATTCAGGTAGTGTTCCTGAGCAGCGGTTTGTGGAAATTGGATGATACCTCCTAATCAGGATAGAATCTGATCATGTGCAATTATAAGGCAATTTAAGACATGATTTTAGTGGTGTGGTCATGAAGGCAAGCTCTGAGGTTGCATGAATGGAGAATTATCTTAATTGGAAGCTGAAAATTTTGTGTAATTTTGATGTAACATGTGGAAACTTTATTTTATAATTTGTATGCCGACTCATTTGTAATTACTTGAGAGTGGTATAAAGGAAGGAATGTTTTCCTTGTTGTAATATGAGTGAGATGTGTATGTGTATGAGAAATTGAATGAAGGAATTGTGAAACCAAATTTGTGGAAAGAGGATATTCAAAGTTCAGAGATCTGGTATTGAGATTTGAACAAGTAGTTGGTGTGGTTTGGCACAGTCAGAGAAGGAGTATTGAATTATTGATATAATTAACCTTTTGGTATTATTTTTTTGAGTAATACGTAGATTAGTTGGATAGTGATTTCACTGATCTTACCTTGAAGTTGTTTGGGCAGTGGGTCCTCTTTTGGCTTCTATCCACCCAATCAATACCAAAGGCACTGAAACCTTCAATTTCATCCCCAAAAAAATTTCTATATTGTTTCCGCCTTTGATTCTTTGATGCATACTTTGATCTAATCTAAGAAACTATTAACTCAGAGTCACCAATCACCCTAAGATTTTTGATCCCATGTTTTGATGCTTGTCTCAAACCAATCAGTAGGGCCTCATATTCAACAACATTATTTGTGCAAGGGAACAAGAGAGTGAAAGAAAAATTAAAAGTCTTACCACTTGGGGATATCAACAACACTCTTGCTCCAACACCTTCCTTTAAACTTTCTCCATCAAAATACAAGGTCCATAATACATTACCTTCTGCCATGTTACTTTTATCATCAGCCAGAAAGATAGGCTTGACCTTTTCTTGCATCTCTCTCTCCTGAACTTGGAAAGAACCAATGTCAGTGTCCACAAAACAATTCATATTTTCCTCTTCATCCTCCTCAATCATATGTGGAGTTCTAGCTTCCCTTGAGACTTTCATTTTTTCTCCTTCAATGCTAAAACTGGCAAAGGAAAAGTCACATTGAATACTTCCTCCCATGGAGGTACTCCACTTTCTAGATAACAACATTCCATATTGAGGGGGAATGTCGACTACAAGAACACTTATAGTTAATTATTTGTCAGGAAATGCTGCTAATTTATAAGGCAAAGCCTTAATGGTACCAATAACTGGCACTTCTCTTGAGTCCATAGCTTGGCATCTCCCATGAGGTGTATCAACCTTTAGTCCCAGTGACTTCATGATCTCTATAGGCATGATAGTGTTTGATACTCCAAAATCAATCATGCAATTCTTCAATAATTTTCCATTTATCATAAGGGACAAGAAAAAAGGATCGACCATACCTGATGCAGTATTTACAATGTTTGCATCCAAATACCTCTAAGGAATCTCATAGACAATTTCTTCATTTTTACTGTCAGGTGTGTCATCTAAAGTAGCCACATGCTTGTCACCTTTTTTCATTTCTTGGACCTTTATGGAAGAGGCACCATTTACCCAATTTAAGGCCTTGACCTTGTGCTCTTCTATTCTCATCATTTCTAACAATGGAACCTTGACAGTTATTTGTGAAAGCAATTTAGTCATATCAATGGGAACATAAGAATGGTTTCCCGTATCTTCCTTAATCTCAGAGATACTGTTATCCTCTTTTTGGACAATCAAGTCAGAGTTACTCTTTTGTATAGATTCATCTTCCTTTTGAGGTATGGGGACAGCTACTTCTAATGCCTTTACTTTACCCTTAGGTATTACAATAGGCCCACTCTTCTTTTTTATTTTAACCTGACTAACAACACCATCACCCTTTTCCTTTTCCTCATGTTGTTGTGCGTTCCTTTCAAAATTCTTAATAAACATGCTACCTAGTTTACCACTTGTGCCTCCAACTATCCTGCCTCTTAAATTGTAATTACTCCTAGCTTGAGTGACCATGTCTGCAGTGATTTGTGCAATTTCCTCATTAGAGGGTATCCTTAAGGAAACATGTTCTTCACATTTCACTACACCACATCCAACATCATCAAATTATTCCTCCTCGTCATCAGTAGAGTTAACCTCATCCCATGCATGTGAAGAAGTCATTCCACAACCACTCTTATCATACTGCTCATCTTGTTCTTGGTCATCAGGTAAATTATAAGTAATAACACAATGCTTTGGAGTATGAGGAGATTAACAAACAGTACACCATGGGATATCATTATTCATGTTTACTAAATTTCTTTGCAAAGGATCAAGAATCCTATCATTAGGCCTATCCCTTTTAACTAGAAAAATGGGCTTTCCATCCTTCCATTGAGTATTGTATGGGTAATTCTGCATTCTTGGTTGCCTGCTAAAATTACTTGAAGCTGGCTTGTCATTTGTTGCAACCTTATTATTTATTTTTTCATCAGGCTTTAGACTCTCTAAAGAACTTAGAATCTACTTTATATTGTCCTCCTCCTTAGGCTTAAAATTATCATACCTTCCCATTTCTTTCTTGTTTTTCACTTGAGGCCTATAATCATCTCTTCTCCCTAATTTACCTGATATTCTACTATTACTTTTTATGTTGATAGCCAACTTGTAAGCCTCCCCAAGATTTCTAGGGTTCTTATCCCTTAAGAGGTAACCCATTTTTGCATCAAAAGCATTTAAGTATGTCACAAGACATACCCTATCATCTAATCTGATAACTTGCAGTAGCCTATGCATAGCCTTTTGGAATCTTATATTAAATTCAAGGACCTCTTCATTCTAATTTTTTTTTTTATGTTATTGAATTCATTCAAAATAAAACCCTCATTTGTTTTATCTCCATAATGCTCTTTGAAACAATTCTTAAATTCATTCCAAGATCCTATACTAGCATGGGGCAATCCTCTAAACCAATCCCTAGCATCCTCGGTCAGAGATTGTACAAATAACTTCATTACAACATCATCAGGCTCAACATTATAGTCATCTATTACATCCATAAATTTTTTTAGATGTTCTTCACATGTAATGACATTGTTTCCAATAAACTTAGGGAGTTTCTTTCTAATTTCATCAGGAATAACATTAGGATAACCAAAAATACCAAAAAATATAAGTTGTTTGTACCTTTCATGAATAGAACAGGAACTCCATGTGGTAGATCCATTCCTTGAGATGTAGATGTCCTTGTGTTTGAACCATTAGGAATTTTAGCAGCACCCAGAATGCCATTTGTTTGAGCTATAAGGTTACCATGATTTCCACCTTGTCCCAAGAAAGAAGCAGCAACATTTGAAGGTCCTGAGGTATGCTTGAGAAAATCAATCTTCTTCCTCATTTCTACAGCAGTAGCCTCCCACTATGCCTTCTCTAGTTCTTTAGCTCACATTTCTTTCTCTTTTCTAGCCCTCTCAAGGTCTACATCTAATCTCAACCCTTGATCTAATGGGTTTTCCACATGAATCTATTCACTAATCTGCATTCCAACAGTTTTTGGTTTACCCTTATCTCTAGGCCTAGTTATCTCATGTGTTTTATACATAATAGGTTGTTCCTCTGCTCTTTCAGGCTTTGGGACAAAATTAAATGCCTCCAAATCTAAAAACTACCTCTTTAGCTAATCAACCCTTAGCATTGCTTGTCTTACTCTATCCTCTTTGTCCTTTTCTCTTTGTTGCCTGATAGCAAATTGTTCTTGGACTCTTCTTTCCAATTCATAGAACTCCTCAAAGATCTCTTCTGATTTAGGGAGAGTAGTCTCAGACTCATCATCTCCCACTTGGAATTCATCCTCATACTGGTTCAATCCCAAATCAACAACCTCTTCATATTGTAAAATATTTTCTTGTTGACTAGGCTTGGTTTGAGTTTCTTGGTTTGTATCCTTTTTATTTCTCCAAGTATGAGAAAGATTTCCTTTCTTCTTTCTTCCCCTTGTCTGACTAGGCCTAGAAGTGCTTAGAATACCTTCTTCCATTATGTTTTTAGGATGTTCGTTCCTTCGGGACCTAGTACCTCTATAACTCATTTGATAAAAATCTACTGACTAGCACTACTGTAGAGATGTTTGAGTCACCACCCAAGTATATTGGGAATCTTACAATACCACTTAACAAATATCCAAACGAGACTATAAGACAAGGGACAAGAATAACCCTATTTTTCAATGATGAACTACTGGTTACTATAGACTTGTGTAACACTTCCCCAGTAGAGTCACCATCTTGTTGGTGACTTAGATGGGTAAATCAATCTGGTCAACAAAAGATTTTGATTTTAACAATATAGTCCCAACCAGAGATCCTAATAGATATATTTCTTCATCGTTGTTCTCCCCAGTAGAGTCACCATCTTGTTGGTGTTCAAAATGGATGCTTATGCTCTTAGGCTACTAGTATACCCTTAGGTTGATTTTAAAATTAGTTAGTTCCAAAATGTATTAGGATCTTAGGGCAACTGGACCAACTATAGGGACAAGAATACCCTCTTCACTTCTGGCTCTGCAAAACCAAGGCGGGTGCACCTAACCCAGTGAAAACTATACTTCATACATCAAAGACTAGGTCTAAACAATAGATTGAATAGTAAGAAAGTGCTAAATGCTAACCTCACATTCATTGACTCTCCATTACTATGGGGTATTACTACTATCAACCAAATACAATTAAAACTTGAAAAGTGTTGATATCTAGAGATGGAAAGAAGTAAGCAAGGGCTAATCAGGCGTTGAACTCAACTGAATATACTAATCCCTGATCAGTGCCATTATCCATTGGGAAAAATATCAAATACAGACATTGAAACATGAACCAACTATTGTCAAAGACTCATAGCCATAAACATAAGTATTTCAACCCATCTACTACTTATAATATCCTTCTGTAGACAAATCAAAGTGAATCTATGTCCTATCCAAAGTATATTTCACTTGATCCTAGATCAAGAACTGAAGACTTAGAACATATACAAAGGTAACCCTATGCAATGGATTAGAAAATCTAGAATTTACAAGATTGACACCAAGGAGAGACTTGAAAGCTTGAAATAATTGTATTAAGTATAATGAATCATGTACATGTTCAAAGCAGAGAATAGAGAAAACCACTTCAATAACCTACAAAAGACTACAAGGAAATTCTATTCAATCTAATACAATATAATACCACCTGCCACAACTCCCTGGAACTAATCAAGATCAGAACCCCTTCAAAATAAAACATCTTTCTTCTAATACCCCTAGTCACCTTGGAATCCTCAAAAAGGATGCATCAAGCTTCAGGTGACTAGGGCTAGGGTTTCAACAACTTAACCAACCAAAACTACATCAAAATTTATTGCAAGGGAAGAAACATAAGCAACCTAGAGAAAATGAATCTTAGATGGATCTGCAATCATCAAAATCTATGAGGACAGTACAAAACAACAAGGAATTGCCATGAAAACCTGTCAAATGAACCACCTGCAAACATATCTCAATCACAAAACCATACTTCTCCTAGTACAAAAACATCATGCCACCTACAACAGAGACCCTTGGACCAATCTGCAACAACCAGCGCCACCAAATCAATCAAAACCAACCATTAAAACCATAAATTTTGGTACCTTCTATCGCTTGAAACCCTCTGCAAATTTCAATTTAAACTTCAACGGTCATTTTATGGCTTTAACAACAAATCAGCAGTCAACATTTGAAATCAGATCAAATTTAAGTTGCAACCGTCAGATCTTCATGTTTCGTGGTCTTTTAAATCTTAACTCAACTGCCACCCTGGGTTTACCCTCTAGTGACCATGCAATAATACATTTCCAATTTGTGAAAAGAAAACTTAACCCACCTTTTAAATCTGTGACTTGGTGACCCAAAGAAAACATAACCTCAGTCCCACATTTAGCGAACTAGCGACAAAAGGTAACCACCAGTTTGTGAAACACTTTATCTATCTACCAAA
Organism: Chamaecyparis obtusa; assembly: GCA_027943335.1. Lineage (NCBI taxonomy): Eukaryota > Viridiplantae > Streptophyta > Pinopsida > Cupressales > Cupressaceae > Chamaecyparis > Chamaecyparis obtusa. The sequence continues at coordinate 363,005 of BSBK01008657.1, read as the reverse complement.
AAGTTTAGCGATTCCGTGAATGCTTGTTCGCTGAACCGCTAAAACACTTAGGGAACTGCCACTATTTCATGCAAATGAGAAAAGCATTCATAAATTTTTTGGCCACTAAACACTTATCCCAACCACCAAAAGATTGAGAAACTTTGACCAGGCCCGCATCAAGAAGATCGACAGCTGTCTGAAGTTTGCAAAGGCCTCCAAGATTCTATCAGATTACACACCCATTGTTAGATCAAGAATCTTCTCCTTGCCCTGACAACCCTCTGACACAAAACAAAATCAATGGCCATCGCAAGATCTTAAGCCTCTGACAAAACCTATGAGATCATACGCCATCTATTGATTCACTGACAGGATCAGGACCCACTGACACATCTAGAAACTAGGTCCCACTGACAGCTACCAATGTGTTAATACTTGGGTCAATAAAAAATCACCAACTGTGCATACATGTCAACGGATCGACCTATAGGCTTTATGAGAATCAAGGGTTGTCACTATATAGCTGCATTAAAAATCGAGCATGTTATATCAATGGTATAATGATAGCCACAAGATTAAAATGAACTTTAATCCACTTGAATGCCAAGAAAACCGGTCCCATTGACACCACTCCACTTCATACTTCTGTCAACCAATGAGATACTACCAAATCAGCACACCTAGCAATGGACCCACCTGAAAAGAATGCTACGTCATTAGGAAAAATCAACAATAGGCATAAGATCTCAAGCTTCTGACAAAGTCTATGAGAACTTACGCTGACCATCGGATGGAAATACTGTCAGATAGGGGCCCAAGAAAATACTAAAGCCAAAACATAAGAAAAATTAAATGTTGAGACTTAGGCTTTAAGGAAAATATTAGGCCCAAGGGACTATAGGAAAATATTAAAGACCACCAGGGTAAAGACTTAGGAAAAATTTAAATGAGGGTGACCAAAAATATAAAGCACATGAAAAAAAGGACCCTTAAGTGACTTGCAAAAAGTAACACCAAAATAGAAAAAGGCCAGGGTTTAGGAAAAGGGTTTTTATATGCAACGGCTATATTTTCAAAAATTTGAACCAATGCTAAAGGCAGGGACCTAAAAATAACTATAGAGACCAGGGGACAAGGGCTAGAGCCATGAAATTTTTTGCACGTGCTAACAGGTCCTCCTGTCTTCCATAACTCCTAATAGAGTTAGAATCTTTTAGTAGAGATTCAAATTCTACTAACACAGACTCATATGTACTAAATGTATTTAATAAGGCTCCTAACATAGTCCATCCTCTCACAAGGAACTTTCATATTAGTGCATCTTTTGTGGGCATCATTCCCACCAGGGTTTACTCTTTGATCAAGAGGTTCCCTAGTCAACATATCTTGTGTCATTGTGTTATTGTACATGTATATCTTTCTATGGTTTTTTATTACATTACTTATAAGGTTAAAATATATTAAGGTTGATAAAATTTGTATTTATCTAATAACAGATTCACGCCCCCCTCCCCCCCCCCCCCTCTCAGTTATCTTGGTGGACTTTACTTTCTAACAATTGGTATCAGAGCAATAGGTCCTTGAAGGAAAAGTTTAATAGATTAAGGAGATCCATGGTGAATTTTAGGAAAGAAAGCCCTAAGTTTGATGGATTAAAGTTTGACAGCTGGAAAGAAAAGATGAAGGCACACTTAATTTGTTTAGGACTAGGTTATTGGTTAATTACAAAGAATTAGAAGACTATTATTGATGAGGATAAGATTCAAGATTGTACTAATGAGGAGAGAGATCTATTTATGTGTAACATACTTGATAGAGAAGAACTGTTGTCAGCCCTTCCAGAAAATGAATACGTTCAGGTAAAATATCTAAAGACATATTATGAAATTTGGTTAGCTTTACAATCTACTTTTGAAGGTGATCAACATGCTAAGAAAGTTAGATTACATAATTGGCTATGTGCATTTGAAGATATAAGAATGATGAAAGATTAATCTGTTAGAAGCTATATTGGAAGAATGTCAGAAATTGTTGTATGTATAAAATCTTGAGGAGGAACCAAGATAGAGAATGAAGTGATATGGAAAATTTGGAGGACATTGACTCCTGCATTTAAGCAGAAAACATAGGTGATTGTACAAGTTATTCCTTGTACTAAAAACTTTACCAGAGAGACTCTTCTTGGAAGATTGGAAGTAGTAGAAATGAACTTGAGGTTATCAGGAGACTTACCTAGAATGGAGACAACATTTAGTGCTCTTAGTGTTCACCCTACTTTATAAAGAAGCATAATTGTGAGAGGAGATTATGCTAGTAGCAGCAAATCTAGAAGTGAAGAAGACAGGAGGATTGAAGAAGGTATTGCCCTACTTGTGAAGAGAGAACCAGATGGTAAGAAAATTTTTAAATGTTGGACTTGTCAAGAATATGGTCATTTTGCATCTAAATGTCCTAAGAGAGTTAAGAAGTATAGAAACAACTTTAAGCCTAGAAGATCTAAAGAATGTTACTATGCAAATGATGAAGAACTTGAAGCTAGTTTGGAGGAAAATTTGAGTGAAAGTGATACTGAGCATGATGATATAGGATTTGAAGCAATAAAAGAAGAAAATACTGAAACTGAAATTAAGGATGAAATTTTTTTTGGTTTCTCAAGTAGAAAAGAAAGTTGATTGGATTATAGACAATGGTTGTTCACATCATATAACTGGTGACATGAAAAAAGTTCATAACATTTAACAATTATGATGGAGGAGTTGTTAGAGTTGGAAACAATGCACCTTGTTTGATTAAAGGTATAAGATCTATTACTCTTGGTGGAAAGACTAATGCTGATGATGTTTACTTTGTCGATGGTTTGAAACATAATCTTTTGAGTCTTGGAAAACTATTTGATAAGGGATATCAAGTTTGGTTTACTGAGAAAACTTGTGTAATCAAAGACAAAGATGATAATTTGATTGGCACTTGATCTAGAACCAGAGTTAATGTATTTCAGTTGAATCCTAATGAGATGACATGTTTGATGACTAAGATTGATGAAATTTGTTTATGGCATAGAAGATTTTGTCATATAAACTTTGATAACATTGTGAAAGTGAGTACTACACTTGCAGTAAGAAATTTGCCTAAAATTATGAAGCCTACTAACATGATTTGCAAGGAATGTGTGATGGCTAAATAGAAGAGAAGCTTATTTCCTAGCAAGAAGTTTACAACAACAGAGAAGTTGGAGATTGTTCATATAGATTTGAGTGGTCCTACAAGGACTAGAGGATTCTATGGAGAAAGTTATTTTATGATTCTTGTTGATGATTTTACAAGAATTATGTGGATTGTATTTCTTAAAGAAAAATCTTGATGTAGGAGCATTCTAGGATTCTTGGCAATCCTATATCAACCAAAAATATGTTTGTCTTTGAAGGTAGATTGTTAGTTTTGATCTTGGTTTGGTGGAATTCTTTCTTAGTTTGAGAGACTGGTTTCTTGGTTTAGGTGGTTACCAGGGTGCTCAGTCTCTGAAGAATGCTCGGTGACTAAAGGCATCGGTTCACTAGTGCTTGGCAATAATTCTTTTTCTCGGTCATGATTGACATGGTCGGTTGTCTGGTGCTTGATTATTTCTTCTATTGCTTGGTGTTCTTGTTTACCAACTGGATTGTTTGGATAAATTGGCTTGGCCGACTGGTGCATTTAATTTGGGTCATGCTCCTCATGTTATGGATTGACTGTTGGATGTGTAGGGACCTAGATCTGGCATGTTGCATTCTTCTATGCAGATCTGATGACCGTTGGGGCCATCTTTGAGAGTTTATTTATTTTGTAAGGCTATGTGAGAGCCAAATGATGTTTTAGCATTTAATATTTATTTATAGAGATTTATTGTTTCATCAGCTGACTTGTGGCTAGGAATCAGTATTTATAGGATGCTTGGGTAGTTGTTTAGGGCATCATATTGTGGGAAGGAAGGTTAGTAGCCTACGAGCTTAGGAGCAGGAGGATTTCTTGGAAGTTTGAGTACAAGTTTAGATCTTTCCTAGGTGCCTACCAGTGTGCTACCTGTTGCAGACTTGGACTAACTAGATGATGATGTTGGGGAAAAGATTGGGATCCCATGAGATCTTGTAGACTGTTACTTTCTTTGTAGTTGGCTATAACTAGGAAGGCCTTACAGTCTGACACATTGCATGTAATCAATGTTTCCATGAATAAAGACTTCTATTTCATTGTAGATATGTTATTATTATTGTGTATTTCTGCTACATATTGGTTTGGTTGCAAGGTCGGTCAGTCCTTAATTGGATCCTCCCACCTTGACTACATTAAGTGGTATCAGAGGGAAGTTTGTTCCTATTTGAGAAAAGTTTGTTGCTATTGGAGCCGAGTGGATCTTGTGTATCTAGATCTTAATTTGTAGATGCCTCTGAGGAGAAACCATGAGATCTCTGAAGAAGAAGAAACTACTGGAGAATTTTGTCTTGATGATTTTAGGGCTTTGTAGAAGCATGTGCAAGACCTACAAGAGAAATTGACAAAGAAGAAACCTATCTTGAAAGAGGATAGTGATGATGAATCTGAAGAAGATCATTTTGAAGAAGCTGTAGAAGAAGCTAGAGATTCAGAGGAGAATCAAATTCTGAAAGCTATGTCTAAGATTGGGAAAAGACCTAAGATTGAAGTTTCTACATTTGTTGGAAGCCTTAGGCTTGAAGAATTGATTGATTGGATCAATGAGATTGATGAATACTTTGAGTATGAAGAAATAGAATATCCTTATCGGGTTAGATTTGCAAAGACTAAATTGAAAGGTCATGCATATATTTGGTTGAGGGAAGTCTAGTTGGAAAGAGGTAGAAGAAGAAAAGAGAAGATTACTAAGTGGAACTGAATGGTTGACAAGTTGAAAAAGAAATTCATTCTAGTGGATTATGAATTGGAAATGTTTAAGAAGATGCAATCTTTGAAGAAGACTAGAAAATCAGTGTAGGAGTATACCGAGGAGTTTTATAGAATCCTGATTAGGACTGGTCATTCTAAAGCTGATAAGGAGAAAGTTGATAGGTATGTCTATGGTTTGAGACCTAGTATTCAAGAAGAGTTACTTACTATGTGGATGACAACAATTGGTTATGCTTATCAAATGACATTAAAGATTGAAGAGAAGTCGAATAGGAAGTATGAAGGAAAACATAACAATAGGAATCGAGGTGGTAAAATTGGTGAGACAGTTGCTAAGAGTAATGTGACAGAGAATCCTAAGCCTGATGTGGGATCTGAAAGTGGTCAAGTTACTAAGAATGCTAGACAAAGAGGGAGGTGGAAGAATGAGTTCACCGACACTTACTATAACTATGGTGAAGCTGGTCATAGAAGTTGGCAGTGTCCTAAGAAAAGAGTTGCATTAGCTACTGAAGAAGACATTGAGAATGTTCCAAAGAAAGGTGAGACACTTATCACTAGAAGATTAGCTGCATGTGTTCCTAAACTAGAGGAGAGAAGAAATTTGTTCAGAACTAGATGTAAGTGCAAAGATAAGGTATGTAATGTTCTAGTTGATGGCGGCAGTTTTGAGAACTTTGTTTCAGATGAAATGGTCAGTAAATTGAATTTGGAAAGGAGGAAGCATCCTAATCCTTATCAGATTAGTTGGATACAAGATGTTTCTAAGGTTAGAGTTGAAGAATAGTGCTTGCTTAAGTTTCAGATTGGATCTTACCATGATGAGATATTATGCAATGTGTTGCCTATGGATGTCTATCATCTGTTGCTCGGTAGACCCTAGCAGTTTGACAGAAATGTTTTGTTTGATGGTCATCCTAATACCTATGTGGTTAGGCATGAAGGAGCTCAGCATAAGCTAGTACCTTTATAGGAGACAAGGGTTAAGGGATGTGGAGTTATCAAGTGTTTTCCTTATGACAAACCTTAGGAGAAGAAGGTTGATGAACCTATTCCTGTTGAGACTAGTTTGGAGGAGAAGGAGAATGATATCTCTAAAGAGTTTTTTGAGATTAAGAATTAGATGGTTTTTCTAGCAGAGATGGTTCAGTAGATGGTTACATTTATGACATAGAGGGATGCAAATGAAACTAAGTTGGTTGAGGAGACTGGGGAGGATGAACCTTACTAAGGCACTGAGGTGATCAGTAGTGGTCAAAGTCAGTTGCTATCAGTTGCCGACTGAAGGAATAAGAAAAATAAAAAATAGAAGGGCTTTCTGAATGCGACAGTGAATGAAGTGAAGACTACTTGGAATGAAGGACAAGAAGAGATGTGGGTGAAGAATAGATTCTGCATTCCTATTCTAATTCCCTTGAGGCGTCCCTGATTTCCTTATGAGAAAATCTTTCTGACCTGGGGTGTCTAATGTAGGAGCATCCTAGGATTCTTGGCAATCCTATATCAACCAAAAATATGTTTGTCTTTGAAGGTAGATTATTATTTTTGATCTTGGTTTGGTGGAGTTCTTGCTCGGTTTGAGAGACTGGTTTCTCGGTTTAGGTGGTTATCAGGGTGGTCGGTCTCTGAAGAATGCTCAGTGACTGAAGGCATTAGTTGATTGGAGTTTAGTAATAACTATGTTTCTCGGTCATGCTTGACATGGTTGATTGACTAGTACTTAGTTATTTCTTCTATTTCTTGGTGTTCTTGTTTACTGACTGGATTGTTTGGATAAATCGGCTTGGCTGACTGATGCATTTAATCTGGGTTGCACTCCTCGTGTTATGGATTGACCGTTCGATGTGTGTGGACCTAGATCTAGCATGTTGCATTCTTCTATGTGGATCTGATGACTATTGGGGCCATCTTTGAGAGTTTATTTATTTTGTAAGGCTATGTGAGAGTCGACTGATGTTTTAGCATTTAATATTTATTTATAGAGATTTATTGTTTCATCAACTGATTTGTGGCTGTGAATCAATATTTATAGGATGCTTGGGTATTTTTTTAGGGCATCAAATTATGGGAAGGAATGTTAGTAGCCTATGAGCTTAGGAGTAGGAGGATTGCTTGGAAGTTTGAGTACAAGTTTAGATCTTTCCTGGGTGCCTACCAGTGTGTTGCTTATTACAGACCTGGACTAACTGGATGTTGATGTTGGGGAAAGATTAGGATCCTATGAGATCTTGTAGACTATTACTTTGTTTATAATTGGTCGTAACTAAGAAGGCCTTACAACTTAGTACATTGCATGTAATCGGTGTTTTCAAGAATAAAGACTTCTATTTCATTGCAAATATATTATTGTTATTGTGTATTTCCACTACATATTGGTTTGGTTGCAAGGTCAGTCAGTCTGTAATTGGATCCACCCACCTTGACTGCATTAAATATGAAGCATTTGATAAGTTTAAGATCATTAAGAACAAAGTTGAGAATGAATCTGGAATGAAAATTAAATGTTTGATATCAGATAGAGGTGGAGAATTTACTTCAAAGGAATTTAGCAATTTTTGTGAGGTGAATGGTATTAAGAGATAGTTTTTAGCCCCTAGGACACCTAAACAAAAAGCTATTCTAGAAAGGAGGAACATATTAGTAACTAAAGTAGCAAGAGCTATGTTGTTTGAGAATGACTTGGCAAAGATATGTTGGAGAGAAGCAGTGAACATAATAGTGTATATGTTGGAAATATAGATGAAGTAACTGAGAGGGGGGGGTGAATCAGTTAACCATAAATTTTCTTTCCACAGATCCCTTAGATGTTTTATTAAATCATTTGCTGTTGTTGTTCAGAAAACATACAGAGAAATGTTGAACTCGGTTATTGCAGTGAGTATTAATTATAACTATTCTTAAGCATTCATTAGTGATTAACATACATGAATAAAGAAAATAACATGAACATAAGAGACACCAGATTTAACATGGAAACCCAATATGGGAAAAACCACCAATGTAACTAATTACTATTTTTCACTCTTCTGAAGTGATGCCCTGTTAGGAGCCAACCTGGTAAAAGGTTACAAAACACACTGTTAGGTGTGACCTTGTTAGAGGATTTAATCACCCTGTTAGGAGTGGCCTTGTAAGAGGTCTTGAAACAATTCAATAGAACTGTCACCTTGTTAGAGGATTTATAAAATGGTTGTTAAACCAACTCGGTTAGGAGATTTTGAAATCACTGCTACAATGGTAAGAAAGTAACAATGAAATGACCTGAATAATGATGCAACTTAATTTCTGATTACAGATCTCTGTTCTACTTCACTAGATCCTTCCTGATCAAAATATATCTCTGCTGCTCCTCAAGGATATCTAATCATCCTTCAAAATTTGCTCACACTTTCCTTCCTTTTTTTACTTCCACACTTTTAATTCACAACTTCACCTTCTATATATACCATTCGGATTGACCATTCAGATTGTCAAGTCAACACTAATAACATTACTAGTCATTACAACAGTCGGCTGGAATAATCAAACTTTATTTCTCAAATTAACAAAATCCTTTACTGGGCCGACCTTGCTCGGTAAACATTAATCTGAAAAGATTTCCTTTGGTGACCGAGAGAACTCGGTAAGCATTGTGAATTTTACAACATCCTTTGGAGACCGAGTGAACTTGGTAAACACTAATTTTCCTTCGTTAACTGAGGAAGCTCAGTTAATACTATTTTCTACCATACTTTTCTTTGACACCAGAGATATCTCGGTAGACACTGAAAACCACCTGCTGACCAAATAAGCTTAGTAAATACTGGGAACTACTTTTCTGACCAACTGAGCTTGATAAATACTATGAACTACTTTGCTAAGCAACTGAGCTTGATAAATAATATGACATTAGTGTGACATCAAAGACAAAACATAATTAATCCAACAATCTCCCTCTTTGGCATTGATGGCAACATAATATGTCATAGCACAATGAAATTTTATAGAAAACATAGAGTAAGGAACATATCCTTAGCTTCATTTTGATTCTCATCTATCAGAACTCCCTCTATCAGCAAACTTCTCTTTCTAACTGAAAACTCTCCAAGAAAAATCTTCCTCTTAGATTTCTAAAGAAATTTCTTAAAATATGACAGCAAACTCTCCCTCTTTGACAACACATGCCAAAGACAACACATACCAAGTGAATAGAAATGTACATTGAGTACTAATTCATATGCAATGATTCCTTGACTAAGCTACATCAAATGACTGATCTTTAATATGCTCTGGTTGATGCATCACTAGAACTTCATTTAGTGAGCCTCAGATAGGGGAATGACCCCTAACTTACCTCTTAGATACAAGAATGCATCCTTAGGTAGTGGCTTGGTGAAGATATCTACAATTTGTTCTTTTGTATGAATATATTTCAATCTGATTTCCTTGTCCTACACCAATTCTATGACAAAGTGATATTTTATAGCAATGTGTTTGGTTTTGGAATGCATTACTGGATTCTTTGAAATATTTATTGCACTTGTATTATCACAAAATATAACAACTAGTTCTTTGATCTCAACCTTCATGCCTTCCAATAACTGTTTGAACCAAACAATATTAGAGGAGTTTATTGCTGCAACAACATATTCTGCTTCTGCTATGGATTGGGATGTGCAATTTTGCTTTTTACTGGTCCAAGATACCAACCTCTTGCCAAGAAAGAATGCTCCACCACTTGTACTTTATCTGTCATCAATGTTTCCTACCCAATCAACATCAGTAAACACTTTTATGTCTAGATTGCCTCCAAATTTATACCACAAGCCATAATCTTTAGTTCCTTTCAAGTATCTCAAGATTTTTTTGATTTCCATCATATGATTTTCTCTTGGTTTTGCTGAGAATCTTGCTACTATACCAACTGCTAAGGCAATATCAAGTCTTGTATGAACTACATACTGTAATTTTCCAATCATTGATCTGTATAAGGTCTGATCTACTTCTTTTGAATCATCATTTTTGGTAAGCTTCAGTCCAATACACATGGGGGTACCAACTGGTTTTGCATCTTCCATACCAAACTTCGTAAGTATTTCCTTGATGTATTTAGACTAAGTAATGTAGATACCATTCTTGCTCTACTGAATTTGAAGACCAACAAAAAAATTTATCTGACCAAACATAGACATTTCAAATTCTTTGTTCATTTTCTTTGAAAATTCTTTGCACTGATCATCATTACCTGTAAACACAATATCATCCACAAATATTTCTACCAAAACAATTATGTTATCTGGTCGTTTCTTGATGTACAAACTACTGTTATCATTAGCTCTTTTGAAACCAATCTGAATAAGATAGTTATGTAATCTTTCATACCATGCTCTAGGGGCTTGTTTCAGACCATACAATGCTTTTTGTAACTTGTAGACCATATCTTTTTTGACTGGATCAACAAAACCTTCAGGTTGCTCAATGTAGACTTCTTCATCAAGAATACCATTGAGAAATATAGATTTTACATCCATTTGATATACCTTAAATCCTTTATGTGCTGCATATGCAAGTAGAGTTCTTATACCTTCTAATCTTGCAAAAGGAGAAAAAGTCTCTCCATAATCTATACCTTCTTCTTGAGAATACCCTTTACACATTAATCTAGCTTTGTTTCTAGATACTTGACCATCTTTATTCAGCTTGTTCCTGAATACCCATTTTGTTCCAATTACATTTTTGTCTTTAGGCCTAGGTACAAGAGTCCATGTCTTGTTTTTATCTATTTGTTCTATTTCTTCATTCATAGCCTCAATCCAACTTTCATTTTCCAATGCATTTTTAACATTTTTAGGTTCAAAGTCAGCAAGTAAACATGTACCTTTCAGTTTACTTCTTGTCATAGTACCATCTGATTTGTTTCCAATAATCTGATCTAGTGTATGATGCTTCCTGACATACTTGGCCAATATAAGCTCCTTGCTTCTTGAATGAGTTACATTGTCATCTTCTTGAATTTCATCTTCAGGTTTAGTTTTCTCAGGCTTAGTAGATATTTGCTCGGTAGCTTCAGACTGAGACTCGGTTTGAATTTCTTCTTGCGACTCGGTTACTGTACTAGGCTCGATAGATGCAATTTCCTTATTGATAGATGTTTCTGGCAATGTATCAGGTTCAATGTAAACAAATATTTTGTAATCCTCTGGTTCTTTTTTGCTTTCTTCTTTAGTCTTTTTTGCAAACTCATCAACTTTCACATGTGCACTTTCTATGATTTTGTGAGTAGACAAATTCAAACATCTATATGCTTTACTTTTGCAAGAATATACCAAAAATATTTCTTCATCACTTTTTACATCAAATTTTCCTTTTCTAGATTCTTTTAAGATGTAACATTTACTACCAAATACTTTCAGGTAACTTACATTGGGTTTATAGCCATACCATAACTCATAAGGAGTTTTGAATGTGTCTTTCCTCAACTGTACTCAGTTTAAGGTATGAACTGCAGTGCTAATAGCTTCCTTCTAGTATTTCATAGCAATGTTCTTTTCAATCATTAGAGTCCTTGCACAATCCATGATAGATCTATTCCTTCTTTCAACTATTCCATTCTACTCAAGAGTTCTTGGGGCTGATACCTATCTTTTGATTCCTCTTTCAATGCAGAAATTATTGAATTCATGGGAGATGAATTCACCACCTCTATCTGATCTCAAGCACTTCATTCTTTTTCCTATTTCCTTTTCTACTCTTTCCAGATACCATTTGAATTTCTCAAATGCCTCTGATTTTTCTCTTAAATACATAAAAGTCATCATTCTAGAGTAATCATCAACAAAGAGAATAAAGAATTTTTCTCTAGTATAGCTTTCAATTCCAATAGGTCCACATAAATCAATATGCACAATATCCAAAATATCTTCAGACTGATAGTTTTTACTTTTAAAACTAGTCTTTCCCATTTTACCAATCTAACAATTCTTGCATAGACCAACATCAGGTTTCTTCAAAGTAGGAATACCTCTTACTTTCTTGAATTTTCTTATTTTCACCATATTATCAAAATTTACATGACATAACCTTTTGTGCCATAACCAACTTTCTTCAATTTGAGCAATAAAACATGAGCATTCACCAAGATCAAGATAAAATAGGTTACCTTTGGTTTGTTTGCCTGAACCAATCAATTTTCCTTTGTCATCTAGCAGTCTTGCTTTGCCATTCATGAATTCAACCTTGAATCCAATGTTGATTAGCTATGCTACACTTAGAAGATTATGCTTTAGTCCTTCAACCCAATATGCATTATCACATATAAGTTCTTTGGTTAATGAAATTCATCCTCTTCCTTTTATACAACAAGGATCATTGTTTCCAAACCTTACATTACCACCATCATAGTCTTCAAGGTGTTCAAACTTTGTTCTATCACCAGTCATATGATGTGAGCATCCACTATCTATAATCCATGTATCAGTTTTGCTTATATGGGAGATAAGTGCCATCTCATCATCATTAGATTCATCTTTTACAACAATTAAGATAATTCATTCTTCACTATCATCAGAATCCTTAGCCAAAAAACATGTTTTCTTACCTTTATCCTTGAATGACTTGAAATTCTTCTTGCCATAGTACTTTTTGTAATACCCCAAAATTGGCACCTATTTAATTTCATCAATTTTGGTGCATTATCTCAATTTTACATCACCAAAGTCCTAGTTCCCTAGCCAATTTTCTCTCTCATATCTAACTTAATTTGACTTGATGTCAATTGCAAAGACCATAAATTGCAATAATCAAACACTAAAAATAATTCCTAAGTCCTAGACTTTATTTGGCTAAATAATCTCTATGATAAGTTAATTTAATTATGAAGTCCTAAGTACTTTTAATTAAATTAAACTCCACCCCCTTTAGCTAAATACCCTTGAAAGGAATTAATAAATATTTAGTTAAATTGAATGGACATCTCTTTATTTGAATTTAATAATTTAAATTACTTGAAAGGTCACTCCCCACATGTGGCAAATTTCATTCTTTTAATTAAATAATTCATACCTTTTTGTCTCAAAGGGGAATGAAGAGTTAGGAGTTTCAAATCAAGAAACTCTTCATTCCTCTCCCGAGCTTTTCTATTTAATGAGCCTCTTCTTCTCATTCAAAAAAGAGCAATTTTTGAGAGCATCTACACTATAGCATTTTTTAGTCTCATATCTCATTATTTTCAAAGCTCTTTTATTGCATTATCTAGTTTAATTTCTCATATTAGTGTAATTGCATTTCACATTTAGATTAAATTTTCTTACTTGTTCTTAGTCTAATATCATCTTTATTTCAAAATCAAATAAAAATCTGCATTTCATATTTCTTTCAAAGTTTTCTAGATTAATTGCATTCATTCTTAGCTTAGTTTAATTTTTCTCATATTTGCTTTCAAATCCTCCATTGTTGAATTGGTCTCCCGGCTATTGGCTCTCGTTCTGAGAGTATTCAAACACCCCATTCACATAGGAGGCAACAGGTCGCCTCACCATGAAATTTGGATTGAGTTCTTCATACTCTCTCTTGAATTCTATCAAGTGAATAATGATCATGTTGTGTTGTGCCTGATTTAGAGGTCACATTCAGTCACATACATTTTGGCACCCACCGTGGGGCAGAAAAGATCAATTTCTGGCCTCATTCTTCATTGGTTTTTCAACTTTAGTGTTGGTTTCATGCCTTCTACGGACATTTAAAGCTTGAAAACCTTTTAATATAGTAATGGATGGATATAATGATGAATCTTCTTTCTCATTCTTTTGGTTTGGTTTATTTTTATTGAGAAATGAATAAGTTATGATCATTTTGGTGAAATTGGGTATTTGCAGATTTGAGATTCTCTGAATAAAGTCAGATTGAAATGTCTGGTGCGGACAAATTATGAACAATAAATATCTCTAATAATATTCATTGGAAAGATACATAAATTATCTTTCATTTCCTTTTGGTTTGAGTTATTTTTTTGCAGGTTTGTGAAAGTTATGGGTATTTGAGTGAAAACTAATTTTTAACAATCTGCATTGGAGTTGCAGGCAATGATTCATTCTTAGAAAATGATTTATGAATCGGAAAAATAAATGGCTTACATATTTGGAAATTATATTCATTAATAGTTACTTTGAAATTAATTTGGTTTCATTTTCATTATTTTTGAGAAAGATATGTGACTCCCTAGGCAGGGCCTGTTGTTTTAAATCTGGTTTATGACAGAAAAATGGCAGTCTGAAAAGGTTATTGTTTGAGGAACCAAATGAAATCATAAGACCTTGTAACTTTGGGAAATGATAGTTATTGATGTTGGCTAAAAACTTCATTCTTTCTAAAAATTTTAATATTGTGATTTTATGGGTCAAATAAATCAATCTTTAAAGACTGTCTTGAAGATAGCAATGTTACATATCTTACGGTTTGCCATTGATTTGTCTTGATTCTATACTTTTGGATGTGTGCTAAATGCTGGATTGCAGATCTTTGGACCTAAGGTGAGTTCTTAAAATCTCTAAAACATTTTGACTTTGGGATTAAAATTGAACCTCTCATGTGTTTGGCTTGAGTGTTTACATACTTTCATAGAACACATTTTTTATGCTCTTAATGGGAAATAAAGGAACATAGATTTGCTTTCATACAAGTTTGTGTTTAAGTGCATGCTTGTCTTTTACACCTTAAGTAATTCTTGGTTTCAAATATCAAAATATCTCATTGAGTAATTGAGGGCATGGATTCATTCCTTGTTTACATGAAGAGTTAAATGCACCACTTTGTGGACTCACTTCATGTTTACTTGGAAAGTTAAATATTCCATGATTCAAACCCTCTTGCACTTATGAGTAGTATTGATTAGCAGTCTTAGATTACTTGTGATTGATCTAGATTGCTATCTTGGGTTATTGGACTTGCTAATCCACCGACCCCTCATTTTTGCCCTGTGGTTACAATCTCAGCGCCACATTAAAGGGGAGGGGTCTACAGGAAAGAAGCGTTAATTGTTCCACTTGGCAACCCTTTTGTGCTTTTTGGAACTCACTTGTTTTCTAGGGTGTGGACTCACTTTGAGTTTGTGTGAGGAGTTAAATGCACCACTTTGTGGACTCACCTCACATTTACTTGAAAGGTTAAATGCACCACCTTTAGTTCTTTTCAATACTTTTTGATAGAGAATTACTTATTTTTCATTTTTTTAGAAGGCCTGCTTGGGGATTTCATCACCTCAAGGGACGACCTTAACTCTCATGTTTTGGTGGAGTATAAATATCGGGAGGTGAATCCAAAGACACCTCTCTTGAGAATGAGTTATATTTCACTCTTGGCTAAGCCTCAAAGAACTTTATACCTTTGAGAAGTGAAGGAGGAGATTTGGGTTACCATCTCCCCCCGGCTGTGTGATTTCTAATTCTTCTCATCTACGGATTTGTGCCTCACGTACCTTGCGTATATCGAGGACTCCCTTTAGAAAAGCCATGTATATCCTTGTAGACAACTTGCTAGGATGTTGTTGTGTTTTAAGTGCCTGCTAAAACATTCTCAAGAGAATACACAAGTAGAGTCCTTAGGGAGTAGAAATACTAAGTCACTATTCCTGTTCATGCACAAGGTTGCTTTGTCCCTTGCCCATTGCTTGAAGACTGTTTGCTTGAACTCCTTGATTGCTGTCTTATGTGCTTGATCAATGACATAAATCTGATCTGCCTTTTTGTTTGTGATCTATTTTTCTATTTTCCTATCGTTCACCATCAGAAACTGGTTGTCCTGAGTTAGGAATCGATCAATCTTTGCTTTGACTCATATTGTCTCTCATTAGTCTACCTTATCTTGTTGTGCTCTTGTACCTTGCATTAAGATTGTCTTATCTCAGCTGTTCTAGCCATCTCTTTTTGACAATTCGTACCAGGTTCATCTTGCATCTTGGCTGTTCTAGCCATTTATCTCCTTTTTGTTATCTTAGAGATAGAGTCTAGCTTTATCCCGAATCTTTGCTCGTTACATCTTTGTCTATGACTGTCACGACTCGAAGTGGAAAGACTTATCCCATTCAGAATACTGATCAAGATCAAAGTAAACCTCATAATCAAGACATAGGTCATCCTGAATTTTTTATGAAATCTGAACTTCGTGAGGAATCCTCACATTCCTCCTCATTCCAAGAGCATTACAATCCATTGTTTCAGATACAGTCTGACTTATTATTTCAAGAATATTATAACCCATTGTTTGAAGACCAGCAAGACTCTGGAGGGTCACTTTCTAAAATTAAACCTATTGATCCTTTTGAACCTATCAACTCTTTCACGATCTCTCATAATACTACCAACAAGATGGGAGATCCAAAACCTTCAAAGTTGGTTTTCAATCTCAGCTCTAACATGCCAAAACCTTCAAAGTTGGTTTTCAATCTCAGCTCTAACATGCCAAAACCCTCAAAGTCTATCTTTAATCTTAGCTCTAGCATGCAAACAGTCAATGCCACTGAGAAGGCTACAATAGAAGCTCAACCGCCTTCCAGATTTGCTAGAAACAAACCTTGGATCTCTCACTGTGACATGATCATTGCTCCAGGGAGTGAGGATACTCCTAAACCCAAAACTCCCTTTATCTTGTGAGGCCCTGCACCTCCCTCTTATAACTACACAAAATCTCCAGCTTGTGCGAATGCTATCCCTCGATCTCATGCAAAGATTGTTCTCAAAGGTCCCGAACCTTCGACATCTAGACCAAAAATATCTATGGATAAAGTCCTCACCAAGGAAAATGTCCCTAAAGATCTCAATCTCAACCAATTTCAATCTATGGTGGGTCATTTGACCTCGCCTCATTATTTACCATTCTCTGAGGAAGACGATCACTTGATGAGCCACCCGCATAATCCTCTCTTGCACACTGAAGTTATGATAGGCCCCAAGAGTATCCCTCACGTCCTTGTTGACAATAGTGCTAGCCTAAATACTTGCTCTACTAAGATGCTTACCCAAGCGACAGATAGTTTTGTTCCCACTAATAGAGAATCCATTGAGTTCTATGATGCTAAGCTCAAAGAAATAGAAAAGACCTTGAAGATCAAAGATATTGGCATGGGGGAATATCAGATTGAGTCCGTCTTGTCATTGACAACTCTCCCTCCATCTCCACATTCCTATGAGGAACCCTCTGAAGATAGATTTGGTATTGGCTATCAGAGCGATGAGCTTGACCAACCTCACTGCAGCTTTCACTCATGCAAGGATTCAGATAATGAAGAAACACAGATTCAGCCTATGACATATGAAAGATCTTTGAATGTTCAAAATTCTAATTCAGACTACCAGAAAGAGTCTTATCTACCTTCTCAAGTGCTTTAGGAACATGATCTTGGTCCTCACCAGGAGGATTTTATACACTCTACTGAACAGATTTCTACTACTACAGCTACTACTGAATATGTCACTGCCTCTAATGGCACACATACTGATTGGGAGAAACTATTGGATGCTTCCCTTATCTTTGGTATGCCTCAAGGTATGCCTATTCTAGATTGTTCTACCACTTCTACTGTTGAACAAAATCCTACTGCTGATGACTACAATGGTACACATACTGATTGGGAGCAACTGCTGGATGCTTCCCTTATCTTGGGTATGCCCTGGGGTATGCCTATTCTAGATTGTTCCACCACTTCTGCTATTGAACAGACTCCTACTACTGCCAACTCTAATGGCACATATACTGACTGGGAGAAACTATTGGATGCTTCATTTCTCTTGGGTATGCCCCAAGGTATGCCTATTTCAGATTACTCTGCTGCTCCTACTACTGAACAAGATCCTGCTGTTGAAGAAACATTTCCTTTGACAAATGATAGTGATGAAGAAAATATGCCTCCGACTATGTCTCTAGCTAAATGGGACTCCATATCAGATGCTACTACAAAAATACCAGTTGATGCTATGCACTTATATGCTAGTCTTAACAACTCAGAAAGAGGAGAAAGTTATGATCCTCCAGATCAAGCTATTGATGATGATCACTTTTCACCCTCCTGTGGAGATCATTCCTATGCCTCCTAGGCCATCTGTTCCAAGTTATACTCCTACTACTCCTACAAATCATGGGTATGTAAGACCCCATTCTATTACAGCTTCATGGAATATTGGTAGATCCAGAATTGAAATGGTTCCTATTCGTGCACTCTTACCACCTGAAAGGGGACCTGACTCTTGGAATAGGTTATCTTGGTTAGGCTCACATAATATTCCTCCAAACTTATCTGTGTCTTCTAGGATGACTCACAATCGACAATGCTCTATGGAAGATTACTTTCTTGATCTACCTAATGCATTCATGAATGATGAGGATGATACTGATATATTTGCACTTGAGCCCATCCCATTGACTTTTCTTCCCCCTTCATCTCCTAGAAAAGTGGCTCATCCACTTCCATTTCCACCTCTCCACCTAAACCAGTCATATAAGCCTCTTTCATCCACAATTCCTGAGTCTTTTGGAAGTAACTTGGATGTACAACATAAAAATAAAAATAATGAGAATCCACTTATATCTCAAGGTCACCATGTCCCATCTAATCGACATGTGACTATGAAGAAAGGAAAGAAACAAAGGTGTTCAAAAGACCACAAAGGACCTCAAAAAGAAGAAGATAATCAAAAGCCAGAAAATAAAATAAAAAATGGATCTCGAAATCCATTCTATAGGCATTGTCATCAAAATCACCTCAAAGTAAAGAAGAAAAAAATCAAAAGCTATGTGGATTCCAAAGAAAGGAAAAATCAAAGTTGTCATTGGAGCTTCCAAAATTCTCATGTTTCCCTCCATTCCATCACCCTTGCCTCTCATACTTTACACTCTTCACTCCATCTTGCCTTGTCCCAAAGTGCATATCAGCATCTCCTCATTACTAATGGCATGACTAAGAAAAATCTAGAATGTACTCTTCCTAAGCGTTACGAGCGTGGGAAATCTGACGAAGAGTTAAGGTGTGTCCATGAGGATATTTGTGGGTCTCACTTAAGTGATCTTTCCTTGACTATGGATCTCTTGATTGTTGGACACTACTGGTTGGCTCTCCTGTTACTGCTACAACATCTGGTTCTGATTCTACAACTTCTCAACTGGCTACTACTACAAATGATTATGTTTCCAGAGATCACCACTGAAGGAGAGAAACTCAAAGAGCCTATCAACGCTCTTCATTTGAAAAATTTCTACAACTCACATTCTTAGTATGCTCATGTACATACTTATTGATCTTGAAAAAATCCTAAAAATTGATATATTGCAAAAAATCCTAAAAATTGCAAAATGTCCTAAAAAAATGATCATTTTAGTGAAAACCTGGCAAACAGGCGCTTTGATGTATCTATTATCTTGGTGAAAACCTGGTAAATAGACGCCTTGATAATACAAAAAAAATAGAAAATGTGAAAAATAAAAAATAAAAATGTGAAAAGATCAAAAATACAAAAAAAATGAGATATTCAAAAAAATACAAAAAAAGCAAAAAAAGAGAAAAGTACAAAAAAATTGAAAAAGAGAAAAATGTGCCATTGATGAAAACCTGGTAAATAGGCGTCATGGTAGCAAAAATAGAATCTCTGCCAAGATGGTGAAAACCTGGTAAACAGGTACCTCTTGTTTTCCTGAAATAACATCTCATCTCAGCGTCACTTGGCTCTTAGTTTCCTGCTTTAGTTTGTTTTCCCGCTTTCCTGCTTTAGTTTGTTTCCTGCTTTGGTTTGCTAGCTCATGCCTTGCTTTCAGTGTCTTCGAGATTTTGGTTGACTCTTCATGGATTGGAACTAGTTCACACTTGGGGGCACCTGCCTAGTCTAGGGGGCATTGTCCTATCGCTTTCAGAAACTCTTTTGAGCATTGGTCGCCAGTGGTTCTCACTATGCTTGCCTACGGATACCTAGCTTTCGTTCGATCTCTCTTCTTCAGGATTTCTCCCCTTCTATCAATCACCAGTGATTCTCATTACATCTGCCTACTGTCATTATCTCATTGAGACTTTGAACGTTATCTTTCCGAATCAACTTCAATCCGCCTGAACACAAACTTGAACTGAAACTAAAACTAAATGTGTGTTCCTTTGAGGCATGTTGAGCTTTGTTTTCTTTGAGTGCTTGTTTGTTTGCTTTGCTTTTTTGCTTTCTATTTGTTGGTTTAGTTCCAATGATCCAAAGAATCTATATAAGAGGGGTGTCCATCTATAAGAGCCTCTATCTTGTATTGGATGGCCATGCGTACCTCAACTCCTTTTATATGGATGCTTTGGTGAGGTTGGTTCTTCTCCTTGTCTTTTAAGTGACTTCTTTTTGCTATTGGTGAAATTGTAAATGCTCATCCTGTTAAGTGAACGTAAGGGTCACTGCGAACAATCTTTGGCAAAAGAAGGAACTCCTGCGTGCTTGGTGTGTTTGTTCGCAAGAGACATTCAGGTCATTCTAGCATTTATGCTCTAATGCTTATGTTAACTTGCTAGATTAAAAGGAATAGGTGTTCAGGTCATTCTAGCTTCTTGTGCCTTAATGCTTACACCTCATTCCGACAAATTTAAGACTTATGTCATATTCATATTCTCATGTTGGGGAGAATTGTATGGCATCTTGCAATTGTCCCATGCTTAAAAGAACTCAATGATGATAAATATGATGAGTCCAACAGCCGAGTCTGGAGGATTGCATTTGTTCATCCTAGGCCTACATTTAGACTTGCATCTTTCATTCTAGGCTTGCATTTGGAGCGCTTTCTTGTTGCTCTCTTGATTGCTTTCTTTTGGATCTTCTCATCAAAGGTTCTCATCTTTTGTCCCAGTCTCATCTTGGCTGCATCCTTTTTCGGGATCGAAATCAAAATCTGACATCTCTAAGTGGCTCGAAATCATGTTTTAAATATTGGACTCCTTCTGGATCGAATGCTTGTGCAGTCAGCCTTTTGGTGTCATTTTCCTACCAGATCCTCATCTTTGCATCATGTTCTCAAATCTTTTCTTCTTTTCATCAAGTCAACCCTAGTCAAATTTGGTCAACAAGACCTCTGCTTTGCTCTGATTTGCTTTTGCAGCTTCGCGAATCTAGTCTAATTGCTTTTTCTTTGCAATCTCTTGTTATCAATCATCTTCTGACATGTCATCTTTCCATTTCACTCCCGAGGGGGCAGGATGATTACGTCATTTGAATCTTGTCGAATCAATTCTTGAATCAGTCTGATTTGAACCATCAGTTCTCATCGCTAGGGGCATCTTGGTGCCTCGCATCTTGTTATCTTATCATCTATCTTTTAGGTATCTAAGCAATCTAACTCGGATCCTCAAGGGCCAAGCTTTGTTCTGGAGATGGTTCTTGAAATCTTTTGGGTATTGGGGCAATCTAACCCTGATTCCTGGGAGTCAAGCTTCATTCTGGAGATGACTCTTGAAATCTCTTTTAGACCATTATCTGGGCAATCTAACCTGGGTCTCGGAGGACTAAGCTTCATATTGGGGCAAGCTAACCCTGATTTGGAGATAGTCCTAAATCTGCATCTTCATCAATTGGTATTGGGGCAATCTAACCCTGATTTCGGTTCTTTTCTAAGACCATTGTCTTCGCAATCTAACTTAGACTTCGGAAAATTCATGCTTTGATCTGCTTTCATCTGTCACTTCAGACTATTCTTTGAATCAACGCGCTATTCGCACATCAATTCAAAGAGGGGCAAATGTAATACCCCAAAATTGGCACCTATTTAATTTCATCAATTTTGGTGCATTATCTCAATTTTACATCACCAAAGTCCTAGTTCCCTAGCCAATTTTCTCTCTCATATCTGACTTAATTTGACTTGATGTCAATTGCAAAGACCATAAATTGCAATAATCAAACACTAAAAATAATTCCTAAGTCCTAGACTTTATTTGGCTAAATAATCTCTATGATAAGTTAATTTAATTATGAAGTCCTAAGTACTTTTAATTAAATTAAACTCCACCCCCTTTAGCTAAATACCCTTGAAAGGAATTAATAAATATTTAGTTAAATTGAATGGACATCTCTTTATTTGAATTTAATAATTCAAATTACTCGAAAGGTCACTCCCCACATGTGGCAAATTTCATTCTTTTAATTAAATAATTCATACCTTTTTGTCTCAAAGGGGAATGAAGAGTCAGGAGTTTCAAATCAAGAAACTCTTCATTCCTCTCCCGAGCTTTTCTATTTAATGAGCCTCTTCTTCTCATTCAAAAAAGAGCAATTTTTGAGAGCATCTACACTATAGCATTTTTTAGTCTCATATCTCATTATTTTCAAAGCTCTTTTATTGCATTATCTAGTTTAATTTCTCATATTAGTGTAATTGCATTTCACATTTAGATTAAATTTTCTTACTTGTTCTTAGTCTAATATCATCTTTATTTCAAAATCAAATAAAAATATGCATTTCATATTTCTTTCAAAGTTTTCTAGATTAATTGCATTCATTCTTAGCTTAGTTTCATTTTGCTCATATTTGCTTTCAAATCCTCCATTGTTGAATTGGTCTCCTGGCTGTTGGCTCTCGTTCTGAGAGTATTCAAACACCCCATTCACATAGGAGGCAACAGGTCGCCTCACCATGGAATTTGGATTGAGTTCTTCATACTCTCTCTTGAATTCTATCAAGTGAATAATGACCATGTTGTGTTGTGCCTGATTTAGAGGTCACATTCAGTCACATACACTTGTGACCTTTCTTCTCATCCTTGCTTTGCTTGTTTGGGCACCTAGCTGCAATATGACCAATTTCTTCACATGAGAAACAGATTAAAGGAGTTTTACCTTTGTATTTACCTCTGCCTCTAGTATATTTCTTTGCAATTAATGCTTCAATAACTTCAAGATCACTATCTGAACTTTCCTCTGATTCTTCTTCACTTTCTGACTGGATTTTCTTTCCCTTCTTAAGTGAAAGTTTGGCCTCAAATGCTGATTCAATATTTTTAGAAGTTGGAACATAGTTGTCATAGTTATCCAATTCAACAGCTGTCAATCTTCCAACTAAGGCATCCAAAGTTATATTGTGATTTTGTTCACATCTTCTTTCTTGAATAGCAGATACTCTTATTGCATAGATAGGAAGCAATGTTCTAAGAACCTTACTTATAATAGTTTCATCATCAATTTTTCCTCTAGAAGCTCCAATTGCCCTAACACTCACCTTGATTCTTTCAACATATTTTGCAATGTTTTCATCTTCTTTCATCTTCATTTGATCAAACTATCCTCTTAGGCTTTCTGCTTTGGCTCTCTTCACATTGTCATCACCACCATAAATTTTCTTCAGCTTGTTCCACATTTCATAAGCAGTGGTGCAGTCTTTGATGTCATCAAATTCTTGATAGCTAAGAGCTGATGCAATATCTATCATCATGGTGTTATGGTTATTTTTCTCTGTAATGTCTTCAACAGTTAATGTGCCAGTAGGAACTGTATATTCTTGATCAATATATTCGCATCCCGAGTCACCAATGGAAGCTAGATGAAGTCTCATGAGACCTTGCCATGCTGAAAAGTTATCTCTGTTAAGCCTTGGAATTTCTCTCTTGTAAGACATCTTGATCTTTAGCTTAGGTCCTTGAAACCCTTCCTACAAGCACCAAAAGCTCTGATACCAATTATTGGAAATATATATGAAGTAACTGAGAGGGGGGGTTGAATCAGTTAACCATAAATTTTCTTTCCACAGATCCCTTAGATGTTTTATTAAATCATTTGCTGCTGTTGTTTGGAAAACATACAGAGAAATGCTGATACTCGGTTATTGCAGTGAGTATTAATTATAACTATTCTTAAGCATTCATCAATAATTAACATACATGAATAAAGAAAATAACATGAACACAAGAGACACCAGATTTAACATGGAAACCCAATATGGGAAAAACCACCAATGTAACTAGTTACTATTTTTCACTCTTTTGAAGTGATGCCCTGTTAGGAGCCAACCCGGTAAAAGGTTACAAAACACATTGTTAGGTGTGACCTTGTTAGAGGATTTAATCACCCTATTAGGAGTGGCCTTGTAAGAGGTCTTGAAATAATTCAATAGAACTGTCACCTTGTTAAAGGATTTATAAAATGACTGTTAAACCAACTCAATTAGGAGATTTTGAAATCACTGCTACAATGGTAAGAAAGTAACAATGAAATGACCTGAATAATGATGCAGCTTAATTGCTGATTATAGATCTCTATTCTGCTTCACTAGATCCTTCCTGATCAAAATATATCTCTGCTACTCCTCAAGGATATCTAATCATCCTTCAAAATTCACTCACACTTTCCTTCCTTTTTTTACTTCGACACTTTTAATTCACAACTTCACCTTCTATATATACCATTCGGATTGACCATTGAGATTGTCAAGTTGGCACTAATAACATTACTAGTCATTACAACAGTCGGCTGGAATAATCAAACTTTATTTCTCAAATTAACAAAATCCTTTACTAGGTCGACCTTGCTCGGTGAAAATTAATCTAAAAAGATTTCCTTTGGTGACCGAGAGAACTCGTTAAGCACTGCAAATTCTGTAACATCCTTTGGAGACCGAGTGAACTCGGTAAACACTAACTTTCCTTCGTTAACCAAGGAAGCTCGGTTAATACTATTTTCTCCCATACTTTTCTTTGACACCCGAGATATCTCGGTAGACACTGAAAACCACCTGCTGACTGACTGAGCTCGGTAAATACTGGGAACTGCTTTACTGACCGACTGAGCTTGATAAATACTATGAACTGCTTTGTTGACCAACTAAGCTTGATAAATAATATGACATTAGTGTGACATCAAAGACAACATACAATTAATCCAATAGTATACAATGAACATAGTACAAATCAGAGAAGACATAGACAAGACACCCTATGAACTATGGTTTGGAAATGCACCATCAATTAAGTATTTTAGAATTTTTGGAAGAAAATGTTATATTAAGAGAGATGATGACATCGGAAAGCTTGATCCTAGAAGTGATGAAGGTATATTTCTTGGATATTCATTGAAGATAAAATCTTATAGATGTTACAATAAGAGAACAAAGACTATTGTTGAGAGCACAAATGTTAAAAGTGATGAAAATTTTAGAATTCAGGAAAGAATGCTTGATTATGAATCAAATGAAGGAACTCAACCTAGACCTAATCTAGAGACTACTTAATTATTCTATGAAACTGACAGTGATTTGTTGAATGAAAGCCATAGTGAAGAAACCATTGAATAACCTATAGGAGAAACAAGTACTGAGATAGTGACACCTAGCAGGAATCTATTAAGGAATCATCCTACTAAGCAGATTATTGGAAGCATAGACATAGGAGATTTGACATGAAATAATGTACAAGAACAGTTGTGTTTGATTTCTCAAATTGAACCTAAATCTACTAGTGAAGCTTGTGAAGGTTAACATTGGATTAAAGCCATGAAAGAAGAATTGGATTAGATTAAAAAGAACAAGACATGGGAATTTGTCCCTAGACCTAAAGATAAGAATTTTATAGGAACAAAATGGGTTCTTCAGAAACAAGATGAATGAACAAGGAGAAGTAGTAAGGAACAAAGAAATATTGGTATGTAAAGGATACTCACAGCAAGAAAGAATTGAATATGAAGAAAATTTTGCACTTGTAGCAAGAATTGAAGCAGTAAGAATGTTTTTGGCCTATGCAGCTTACAAGAAATTCAAAGTGTATCAGATGGATGTGAAGTCAACATTTCTAAATGGAGAATTGGAAGAATAAGTCTACATTGACTAGTCTGAAGTTTTTCCTTTAACTCAAGAAGGAGACATGATAAGTAAACTAAAGAAAGCTTTATATGGACTGAAGCAAGCACCTAGAACTTGGTATGCAAGATTGGATAAGTATTTGTTAAAGTTAGGATTTACAAAAGGCACAACTAATAGCAACCTATACACAAAGGAAATTGAAAATGGTTTGGTGGTTGTTGTTATTTTTGTTGATGATATTATCTTTGGAGGAGAAGATGAAGCCAGTGATAAATTTGCAGATGAAATGAAGACTAAATGTGAAATGAGTATGATTGGTGAAATGAAATACTTTTTAGGATTGCAAATAACACAGAATAGTGATGGTATCTTTGTAAGTCAGACAAAGTACTTGAATGATTTATTGAAGAGATTGGGAATGGAGAACTGTAAACCAATTCGAACACCTATGGTAACTGGACACAAGTTATCTAGCACATATGAGACTCCTATAGTGGAATAGAAGAAGTACAAATCTATGATTGGAGGATTGCAATATTTGACTCATACAAGACCTGATATAGCACATTTAGTTGGAATTGTAGCAAGATTTCAAGTTGAACCCAGAGAATCACATTATGCAGCAGTAAAGAGGATACTGAGATACTCAAGAGGCACAATTGAGTATGGATTGTGGTATGAAAAATATGATGATTTTACCCTATGTGAATATACAAATGTTGATTGCAGAGGTAGTGTTGATGATAAAAAGAGCACCAGTGGTGGAACATTTTTGCTTGGAGGAAGATTAGTTTCTTGGCTAAGCAAGAAGTATAATTGTATTTCACAGAGCACAACAGAAGTAGAGTATGTGGTAGTAGCAAACAATTGTAATTAGATAATTTGGATGAAGCAAATGTTGAAGGATATTGGAATAAAATTTGTTGAGCCTATTGTTATACATTGTGATAACACTAGCACCATTATTATGTCTCAGAATCTTGTGTTACATTCTAAAACAAAGCATATAGAGATAAATTATCATGTAGTGCGAGAGAAAGTTGTAGAGAAAGAAGTTAGACTTGAGTACATAAGAACAAAGGAGAAGATTGCAGACATATTTGCAAAACCTTTACCTAAGGATACATTTGAGTATCTGAGAGGTATGCTTGGGGTTATGCCCCAGCCTACTTTTGAGAAGTGATGAAGATTATTGCATCCATCCAGTGGTATATGAGCCTTATCTTTCTTTTAGATTGGATGTTGGTACTTCCTCTATGGGGGAGTATGTGTATCTAAGCTGAGTCATGAGGACTCTAGTGAATGTATTTTCTAAACAGTATCTTTTGACATTGAAGTTGTTGATATAATGATGAAACATCTATCATTGATGTCAATGGGGGAGAAGTATACATGAAAAACCATATGTTGGAGAGAAATGAATAGGAAAATGAAGCAAGATTTGATTAATGAAGAAGACTTGAAAGCATTTTCAGAGCAATAGTGTTGCAGTGTTGGATTTATGAAACTTGGATGTTTTTTCATCTATGTTGCCATCAATGCCAATGGGGGAGATTGTTAGGAATGAATGATGAATATATCTTATGGGGAATTATTTACATCCATTTTATAGCATTTTTTGTTGCATTCATGACTCTGATTGTCATTGATGTCAACACAATGATCTACTGAAGATTAGTAGTGAAGCAGACAATGTTTGGGTTAGTGCACTTGGGATATTGAAGATGAAGCTATGCATACTCAAGGAGTTACTCTATGATGTTCTATGAGATCATGGTTAAGAGCATAGATGGAAATTCATTTATTCATGATAGTTATGAGGAAATTAGTGGTAGTATTTAGACAATGTTCCTAAGTAGCAGTTTGTGGAAATCGAATGATATCTCCTAATCAGGATAGAATTTGATATTGTGCAGTTATGAGGTAGTTGAAGACATGATGTTAGTGATGTGGTCATGAGTGCAAGATCTGAGGTTGCACGAGTGGAGAATTATCTTAATTGGAACCTAACAATTTTGTGTAATTTTGATGTAATGTGTGGAAACTTTATTTTATAATTTGTATGCTGACTCGTTTGTAATTACTTGAGTGTGGTATAAAGGAAGTAATATTTTCCTTCTTGTAATATGAGTGAGATGTGTATGTGTATGAGAAATTGAATGAAGGAATTGTGAAAGAGAATTTGTGGAAAGAGGATATGTGAAGTTCTGAGATCTAGTATTGAGATCTGAAGAAGCAGTTGGTGCGGTTTGACACAATCAGAGAAGGAGTATTGAATTGTTGAGATAATTAATCTTTTGGTATTATTATGTTGAGTAATACATAGATTAGTTGGATAGTGAGTTCAGTGATCTTACCCTGAAGCTGTTTGGGCAGTGGGTCCTTTTGTCTTCCATAACTCCTAATAGAGTTAGAATCTTTTAGTAGAGATTCAAAGTCTCCTAATAGGGACTCATATAAAATGAATTTATTTCATAAGACTCCTAATAGATTCCATCCTCTCACAAGGAACTTTCATATTAGTGCACCTTTTGTGGGCATCATTCCCATCAGGTTTTACTCTTTGATCAAGAGGTTCCCTAGTCAAAATATCTTGTGTCATTATGTTATTGTGCATGTATATCTTTCTATGGATGTTGATTACATTTCTTACATGGTTAAAATCTATTAAGGTTGATAAAATTTGTATTTATCTAATAACTAATTCACTCCCCCCTCTTAGTTATCTTGGTGGACTTTACTTTCTAACAATCTTAACTCTTGCTTCAATTCTCGGTTCAAATCTTGGTTCTTCTCTTTGTTCTTCATCATGAGTTTCATTATGTAAATCATTGTCAGTTTCATAAAACAACTCAATATTTTCATAATTAGTTTTAGTATAGGCTTCTTGATCTCAATCATAATCAAGTACTCTTTCCTAAATTTTGAACTTTTCATCCACTTTAACATTTACACTCTCAACAATAGTCTTATTTCTCTTATTGAAATATGTGTAATCTTTTTTTTTCAATGAATAACCAAGGAACATAACTTCATCACTTCTCGGCTCAAACATACCAATATCATCATCTCCCTTAATATAACACTTACTTCCAAAGATTCTGAAGTATTTTACTGATGGTGCATGTCCAAACCATAATTCATAAGGAGTCTTGTTTGTTGGCATTAAGTATGTTTGTCATTAGTGACAACACTTATTCAGACTCTATATGTTTATCAAGCAGATAGGACAGTGTTTACTGAGCAGACAGGATAGTGTTTATCGAGCAGATAGGACAATGTTTACTCAGCAGACAGAACAGTGTTTATCGAATAGACCGAGATTCATAGTTCTTACCGAGTTATCATTACCGAGTGATGAAATGAGCAGTGTTTACTGAGTGCCAGCATGGTAAATAGGGAATTCATTTTCTACCGAGTGACACTATATCTACCGAGTATCTAGTATATACCAAGTTCAAAACTACACCTGAGTGGTTAGTATGGACCAAGCCTCCACTTCTACCAAGAGCATGACAATGCTGAGTAACACAGTGGATGCCAAGTATCAGAAAGTCACTAAGTTAGTTTGCAGTAACTGAGTAACTATATTTGGGCTGACTCAGTAATATTTGTGTTAGCTTGTTTAAGAGCTGACTTTGTAATTATTTTGTAATTGTTTTGGATTGATATATAAATAATGTTTTGTATTATATCTAAGGTGTGAAGTAGTGAAGTATGAAAAAAAGAGAAAGGCAGAGATAAGAAAATTACAAAGGGCTACAGCAGTATAAGAAGCAGCAAAGATATATCCATCACAGAAGGTGATCAGTACATCAGAGAATCTCAATCAACAAGTACAGTTGCAAGTAAGAGATCTATTATTTCATCCTAACAGGTGAATCAGCTTAAAATCTTTTAATCGGGTAGACTTAACAGTCTCTGTAAAATCTCTTAACCAAGTGCATACCTCATTGTATGTTTTTAAATCCTCTAACAAGGTGGACTTAGCAGTCCTTATTGCTCCTAACAGGGTAGATCATCAGAAGTGATCATTGTAAGCCTTAACCGGAAAACTTTATACTGTAGTATTGAAGTTTTGTGGGTATCATCCCCACCCCAGTTTTACTTTCTATTTGGAAGGTTTCTGGGCCACCAAATCTCTGTGTTCAAAGTGTTATGAATGTTTTATTCTTTCTATTAATCATGCATGCAGTTAGCTTATTGATCTAAATGTTATTTGGAATATGGATAAGATCTGAAATTAGGAAAAAGTTTTTACTGATTCACCCCTCCCCTCTCAATAACTTGGCTAGTCTTGAATATTTCCAACAATTGGTATCAGAGCTTTATGGTTCTTAGGATAAAGCTTGATAGCTTGAGAAAAGATTTAGGACAATGGAGATATTCAAACTTAACAAAGTAATTGAGAATGAAAAGCTAGATCTGGAAATGGCCATAACTCAACTCAAGGAAGCAAAAGAGCATCTTTCCCAATCCCTAAAAAGAAGGAAGGAACTTGCAAATCAGATGAATGACCACCAGTATGTTGAAGAAAAGATTAAAGATTTTTTCCCTTCAAGCAGCTCAGATGAAGCAAATAATGCAATCAAAGAACTTCTAGAAAAGAATGGATCTCTGTAAGAAGAAGTAAGAAAATTGAAAAGAGAATAGGAGATTCAGTCAACAAGATTTTGTGAAATCTTGGAACAAAGAAACAAGATGAAAGATGAAATAGATGGGAAGAACAATGAAGTCCAGAATCAAACCCTTTAGCTAGAAAACCTTATTGATCAAGTCTCCAATGCAAATGAAGAAATCTTGACTCTGAGATCAGAAAATGAAAATATAAGAGAGGAGCTAAGATCTGAAAAGAAAATCAATTTAAGATTGATGAATGACCTAGATACTGAAAGGAAAATCAATGAGAGAATGTTGAAATCTCAAGAAGATATGAATTAGGTATATGAACGAAACTGAAACCTTCATAAGAAAAAAGGAAAAGCAGGACTTGGATGCAAAGAGGAAGGTGAATCCTCCAAACAAGGTACTCAAAAGAATCAGAAACCCACTTGTAATCACTATGGAAAAATTGGTCATACTTCAAACAAATGTTGGAATAATGGAAAAGAAAAATTGAATGGAAAATGTTACAATTGCAATCAGCATGGTCATAAAGCAAATGAATGCAAGGAGAAACCAAGATTTAAAGTCAAATGTCACAAATGTAGCAAACAAGGTCATAAGGCATCAGAATGCAGAACTAAAACACCCAATCCAACAGAACAAATTATGAAAGCAATGTTTGGTTGGGATTACAACACTTGGTGTAGATGTCATTACTATGGAGAATATGGGCACATTGGCATGAATTGTGTAAGGCATCACTTGAGAAAGAGGGATACTACCATAAAATGTTATAAATGCACTAAGCTTGGTCACATAGCTAAAAACTGCATGAATTTAGGCAAAGTTAAAGATGAAAAGAAAGAAAAAGCAGATAGCATCAGGTAGTAGATGAGACAACAATGGATTCCTAAACCTACTGAGAAAACCAATCCTAGTAGTGAAGTCACTCATGAAGAGAGTGGCTCTATCAACTCTAACTAAGTCTCCAAGAAAGCACTAGAATTGTATCTTCATAGGCATATTCCAAATAGTTCCAAAAATAAATGGAAGAAAGATCCAAATTAGTATGCAAGATACAATAGGATCACAAGAAGGTCGGTATCAGTTACCACCGAGAAAGGTCAGGAGTAACCTAATTTCATTTGGTTACCAAGTAAGGTCGGAGCAGTATGAATTCATATGTTCTTCGAGTTGCAGAATCTTCACCAAGCATTTAATGCATAGTGGATGATAGTCTGTCAAATTCAATACCCTAATTCCTATGGAGCATTAATGACAAAATTTTAACAAAAAGCATGAAATCGAGTTCATTCTTCACCATGAATATCAGCATATTGAGCAGAGAAATTTCTAGTGCGATCAAGTGATTCAAAGCAAAATTTTGTAGCAGAAATTTCTTCAAAGAATTTTTCTTTTTCTACTGAGCTACCATGGCATCATCCAGCACCAAAGTAAAGAAAGGTTTGGAAATGTTAGTTCAAGGAGAATGGAAAGCACCGGATTTCAAACTCATGCCCGCGATTGCAGAAACCCTAGATCTGAGTGGAGCTCAATCTCAAATTCCTCCAAAGGTACTTCTTGTAAATGACATTCATAGTCATTTTAAAGGTACAATTCAAGAGCTTGGAACCCTAGAGATAGATGTTGTTCATGATGAACTGTGTGTTGATGGTGTTCTCAAACCGGAACATAAACATTTGGAAGATAAGGGTTTGACACATATCACCCACTTGCCTCAGTGTTTCTAGATAAAATGGATTAGATATATCCTAAGCCGAGTGCATGAAGGTAAAATTTGGCTTGAGAAACTAGTGGAAATAACAAAGAAGATAATTCATCAAATCACTAGTCTTCCCATGCTTGCCAAGGCTAAATCTACAAAAGCCCTAGGTCGGGTAGAGCTGGAAAAGAAAACCCTAGCCGAATGGGATGGTAGAGGTATGAGAATAAATAGTATTACTGATGTAGAACTAAAATTTGGCACATATGTCATAGCTCACAAGATATACAGTTCAAGTCGATAGAATAGTGTTCCGTGTGAAACAGTTGACCTACCTTATAAAATTGTGAAGTACAATCTGTCATTTGACCTAGCAGATTTATTGTTGAAATAGTTCAAAAAGAATATGGAGAGCATCCAAACCTCAAAGAACAATCCATGTAAGTTTGGCTTGTTGTTGGTTTGTTTATTTTTCTATGCTCAAAAGTTTTTTCCATCAAAAGGCATGGTAAAATGGAGAAAGGATGTGCCTTTTCTTTATCACATAAATGAGTACATTGCAGAAATGGGTGAAAAATTTGTAAGCATAGTGGATAACTATTTTGAATCTTTTAAAGAAAAGATGAATAACAGATTTTGGATTCCACTAAAGTTGGTGGAAGATTATAAAGATGATGTTTGTTTCATGGTTTATTGTGAGAGTATACATTCAGGCAGTAAGGCCTAGGATTGTATCAATGAAACCTCTTCCTTATGAGGTAAACATTGATGAAACAAAGGATATAATTGAAGCCCTAGTAAACCAACCTGTTGATCCAAAGGCTCCATACTTTGGAATAGATGATGAAGCTAAGGTAAGAATTGAGCTAAGCATAAAACTTCCACAGGTGGTTAACAAAGGTAGAAAGAGGATGGCCAAGATGCAATCTACCACAGCTCTAATGTTAACCGAGGGTAAAGGATAGGATATTCTAGAAGAAGAAGAAAAGGATGAGAGTAAAGAAGAACAAGTGCCTATAAAGAAGAAAGGAAAGGTAACTATCACCAAGGAACCCGAGCAACCCACTGCAGTATTCACAAGGAAAAGATCAAGGGACAAGGCAGGTAAAGTCAAAGATGATATAGTACTCAAAAGGCCTCCTCTCTCATTTGAAGAAAAGATTAAGGATTTGAGAGAAGGATCTGGAATTGCAAATTTCAAATCTCTCAAATATCAAACAAGGTCACAGGCAGAGCAACAAGAAATTGAAGATGCTGTTATTGAGAAAATGGGAAAATGGAAATACTCACCTGAAGAAATAGCTTCTCAATTCCCAAGAGTTTTATTAAACCAAGTCAAGATGAGATGGTCCAATGCAAGGAAAACTGTCAAGGACATATATGCTCAAACCTTAAGACAGTTGATGCCAAGTTTGAAAAATGCTGAAATAAATAAGGCATTGATAGAAAATGAGCATAAGATGACACTAAAATTCAACAGTTGTCTAATTTTGATCAAGGATATAGAGTTGGTTGTGAAGAGTGCAAATTCTACTTGGAAAAACATCTATCATCTTCATAAACTGAGTATTGAAACTATGATAATAAAATATATTGAAGATGATAGTGATGAAGAAGAATAAGAAGTAGTTCAGATTGATAATGTTGAGGTAGAAGAAGTAGAGGAAGAAGTTACCGAGGAAGCTAAGAAGAAATTTGAGGAAGATGATCCAGTTCGGATAGCTACAGAGGTGATTGCCTCACTTCCTCACTCTCCAGTAAAAATTGCTACATCTAGCCTGGAGAAAACTTCAAGTGTGATTGTGACAACTCCCTCAGAGACATCAAATGTCCAATCATCACTAGCATAGCTCAATGTATCAATGATATATGTGGCTACCACTTCATCCACCGAGCTTCAACCTCCTTCTTCTAATGAGTTACAGTCTTTAGTACCTTCTTCAATTTTAAGTTTTTCAGTAGTAAGTACTTCAGATTCTATAGTAGTAAATACTTCAATTTTTTATTTATCAAGTATTCCAGTTAGCATCCCATCAGTCAGAAGTTTATCATTTTTCACTTCAAGTCCTACTATGTAAACAATAATTTCTACTACAAAGGCAATAAGTATAAAGACTCAACCGAGTACAAAATTTTTGAGTAAGAGTGTAGTAGAAGATATAGATTTAGATGAGGAGATGGAAATTCCCCAATTAGATTTTGTAAACCTCATAGCAGACCAAATGCAAACAGTTGGTGAACTCCTCCAGAAGAAAGCAAAGAAAAAGAAACTAAAAGAAGAAAGAGATAAGGAATATAAGATCATTGAGGATGCCAAGAACATTTTGACAGAAACAATAGGTGTTGAAGTTGATTCCTCTCAACACATTTTTTTTGCAGTTGGCAGAGGCAGTAAAAAAGTTCAATGAGGATTCCTTTGGATCAGATAAGTTGCTTGAGAAGGCTGAGAAGAAGTTTGAAAATAAAGTGCTTGAGCACATTATTCAGCAAATAGATATCAATCAGGCAAGGTTATCTTCAGTTTTGACTAGCATTGAGTCCTCCTATTCCAAGGTAACATCATTTTTTGTCAAAGTATGTAATGTTTCTGAGTTCTCAAAGGAGATTAAAGACAAAATAAATAAGATTGATGAGGATCTAAAGATCAGTGCACAGAAGTTGCAACTTGAACCTAGTTCAAGCTTTGCACATCATATGACAATCAGATTCCTATCTGATAAGTAGTCAGAGTTATTGAGAGAAGATGCAAGGATCAGGTCAACATTGATAGATATTCAGAACATGATCCTTCCCATCATGGATACAATGCAGAAGCATATTGCATACTCAAAAACATTGATCCATGACAATCAATTTTCAATTGCAGATCACATGATTGAACTCTCTGCAAAAGTCCAAGTTGCACTCCATACATGCAAGATTCTACAAGAGAATTGGGATAGAACTCTAGCACTAATTGGAAAGGGACATTCTAATTTTCTCTCACATTTTGGTATTTCTGTGTAAAATATTTGTATATACACCTTTGGCATTATTGTCAAAAAGGGGGAGAAAAGTATATAAGATATATGAGATATGAAAGGGGGAGAAAGTATATGAGAGAAATAGATGAAATAAGATATTTGTATATATATTGTATGAGGGAGACATGAAATGTATATACAGTAGTATGACAAAGATAAATTTTTGAAAAATCAAAACTAGTATCAGCATGATTGTGTATATAAGTTTTGGGCAATAACTGTTTTGTCACTAATGCCAAAGGGGGAGATTGTTGGCATTAAGTATGTTTGTCATTAGTGACAACACTTATTTAGAATCTATATGTTTACTGAGCAGACATGATAGTGTTTACCAAGCATACAGGATAGTGTTTACTGAGCAGACAAGACAATGTTTACCGAGTAGACAGAACAATGTTTACCGCATAGATCGAGATTCATAGTGCTTACCAAGTTATCATTACTGAGTGATGAAATGAGTAGTGTTTACCGAGTGCCAATATGGTAAATAGGGAATTTAGTTTCTACCAAGTGACACTATATCTACCGAGTCTCCAGTATATACTGAGTTCGAAACTACAACCGAGTGGTTAGTATGGACTGAGCCTCCACTTCTACCGAGAGCATGACGATGTCAAGTAACATAGTGGATGTCGAGTATCAGAAAGTCACAGAGTTAGTTTACAGTAACCAAGTAACTATATTTGGGCCGACTCAGTAATATTTGTGTTAGCTTGTTTAAGAGCTGACTTTGTAATTATTTTGTAATTGTTTTGGATTGATATATAAATAATGTTTTGTATCATATCCAAGGTGTGAAGTAGTGAAGTATGAAAAAGAGAGAAAGGTAGAGATAAGAAAATTACAAAGGGCTACAATAGTATAAGAAGTAGAAAAGATATATCCATCACAGAAGGTGATCAGTACATCAGAGAATCTCAATCAACAAGTACAGTTGCAAGTAAGAGATCTACTATTTCATCCTAATAGGTGAATCAGCTTAAAATCCTTTAACCGAGTAAACTTAATAGTGTTTGTAAAATCTCTTAATCAAGTGCATACTTCATTGTATGTTTGTAAATCCTCTAACAAGGTGGACCTAGCAGTCCTTATTACTCCTAACAGGGCAGATCATTAGATGATCATTATAAGCCTTAACCGACAAACTTTATATTGCAGTATTGAAGTTTTGGGGGTATCATCCCCACCCCAGTTTTACTTTCTATTTGGAAGGTTTCTGGGTCACTAAATCTCTATGTCCAAAGTGTTATGAATGTTTTATTTTTTTTGTTACTCATGCATGTAGTTAGCTTATTGATCTAAATGTTATTTGGAATATGGATAAGATCTGAAATTAGGAAAAAGTTTTTACTGATTCACCCCTCCCCTCTCAGTAGCTTGGCTAGTCTTGAATATTTCCAACATTGTATGTGTCTGTTCTAATCTAGACTCTATTTATTATATATACTATTGTGGATACTGTGTCTCTCCAAAATATCTTTGCTACACCATTCTCAAACAAAATCATTCTTATTTCCTCTGTTACCAACCTGTTTCTTCTTTTAGCAATACTATTTTTCTGAGGTGTTTTAAGTGCTGAAAGATGTCTCTTAATTCCATTCACTTCAAAAATAGTATTAAATTCATTTGAAGTAAATTATCCACCTCTATCAGATCTTAAACATGTATTCTTCATTTCAAATTCATTCTCAACTCTATTCTTAAGAAATCTAAACTTTTCAAATGCTTATGACTTTTCTTTAAGAAATTATACCCACACCATCCTAGTAAAGTCATCAACAAGAATCATAAAATACCTTTCACCATAGAATCCTATTCTTCTTGTAGGACTACTTAGATCTGTATGAACAATCTCCAATTTACTGTTGTGGTGAACTTCTCTTTTGTTTTTCCATAACACATTCCTTGCACACCATATTAGTAGGTTTCAAAATTTTAGGTAAATCTCTTACTGTGAATGTATTACTTTCTTTCACAATGTTATCAATGTTTATGTGGAAAATCCTTTTGTGCCATAACCAACTATCATCAATTTTAGCAATCAAAGATGTCATCTCAGTAGGATTCAACTGAAATACATTACCGTTGGTTCTTTCTCTTGTTCCAATCATCTTACTATTCTTATCCTTGGTCATACAAGTCTTTTCACTAAACTAAACCTAATATCCCTTATCAACTAATTGTCCAACACTTCAAAGATTATGTTTTAATCCATCCAAAAAGTAAAAATCATCAGTGTTAGTATTTCCATCAAAAGTAATAGATCATATTCATTTTATGCGGAAAGCTGCATTGTTTCCAACTCTAAAAATTATTCCATCATAATCGTTAAACTCGATAAACTTATTCATATCACCAGTCATATGATGTGAACAACAACTATCTATGATACAATCAGTTTCTTTTCAACTTGTGACACTAAATCTTTTTCTTCTTTGACTTATGTTTCAGAATTTTCTTCTTTTATTTTAACAAATCCTATATCATCACTTTCACCTAACAATTTCTCAATACTGGCTTCAAATTCTTCATCATTAGCAGAAAAACATTCTTTAGGTCTTCTAGGCTTGAAGTTATTCATATATTTCTTCACTCTCCTAGGATATTTAGAATAAAAATGACCATATTCTTGACAAGTCCAACATTTAAATATTTTCTTACCTTCTAGTTCTCTTTTCACAAGCAAGGTAATTCCTTCCTCAATCTTTCTGTATTCTTCATATTTAGATTTGCTGCTATTTGCATAATCTCCACTTATACTTGCACTCCTTGACAAGGTAGGGCAAACACTAAGTGTGCTAAAAGAAGTTTCAATCCTAGGTTAATCTCTAGATTATTTCAGACTTATCTCTTTTGCTTCCAATCTTCCAAGAAGAGTCTATCTAGTAAAATTCTTAGTACAACATATGACTTGTTCAATCATTTGTGTCATCTGCTTGAATGTTGGAGTCAGGGTTTTCAAGATCTTCCATATGATCCCATCTTTATCCTTATTTCCATCACAAGATTTGATACCTACAACAATCTCTGATATTATACCAATATACCTTCTAAAAATTTCATCTTCCATCATTTTATCCTCTTTAAATAAACATATCCAATTTTGTAATCTGATTCTCTTAGCATGTTTATCACCTTCAAAAGTAGATTCAAAAGATAACCAAAATTCATGAGATGTCTTTAGATTTTTTACCTGACAGTATTCATTTTGAGGAAGAGTTGACAAAAGTGCTTCCCTAGCAAGTATGTTACACATGAATAGGTCACTTTCTTTTTCACGACAATCCTCAATCTTTTCTTCTTCAATGATAGATTTCTCATTCTTTGTGATTAGCCAATATCTCGGCCCTAAACGTAGTAGATGTGTCTTCATCTTCTCTTTCCAATTATCATAGGTAACTCAATCAAACTTAGGAATTTCTTTTCTGAAAGGACTTGTCATGGATCTCCTTAAGTTGTTAAGCTTTTCCTTCAAGGACCTGATGCTCTCATCCCAATTGTTAGAAAGTAAATTCCACCAAGATAACTAAGAGGGGGCAGGGGTTGAATCAATTATCCGATTAAAACAACTTTTATCAAACTTATTATATCTGAAACATGTGATTTACATAAAAAATAATCATAAAAAGATAACTATACACAATGACACAATATTTTTTAACTAGGGAACCTCTTCATTAGAGAGTAAACCCTGGTGGGGATGGTACCCACAAAAATATGTACTCATATGAAAATTCCTTCTAAGAGGACAGACCCTATTAGGAGTCTATGAATTACATTCAGTACATATCAGTCCCTGTTAGGAGACTTTGAATCCCTATGAGGAGATTCTAACCCTCTTAGGAGTTGAGGAAGACAAAAGGACCCACTATCCAAACAACTTCAAGGGAAAGATCACCAAACACATTGTCCAACTAATCTATGTATTATCCAAACAAAATAATACCAAATATAACTAATCTTAGCAACTTTTCTTCTCTCCTCTAACCATGCCTAAACCTCACCAAATGCTTCTCCAGATCTAAATACCATATCTGCAAACTTCAGATCACATAACAATCCCTTAGATCTCTTACTCGCATCAATTCCCACTTCAAATATTTTTGTTCACACCACACCTATCAATGAAGGAAAACAATCCTTCCTTTATACCACACAAATTATTTCATAATTGAGTCATCCAATTAGGCTTTACCAATTACAAAATATAAAACATTACACATTACATAATATTTACACGATTAGACAAAATTGTTGGCTCACAAAATTAATAAATCTTCACACTTGAAACCTCTGACTATGATGACTTGTCCAAGTCACCTTCAAAATTTCTTCAACCTCTATATAAATTCACTTGTCTAGATTCTATTCTTGTTAGGATATATAATCCACTTATAACAAACCACTAATTAGTAACTCTCTCATAATACAGTTTCAACTAGATTACTTATAACTGATGCAAATACTTTAATTTTTGTATGGGCTCTTAACCATGATATTAGGACACTATATGAAACATTTCCTCATCTTTGTGTAATCTCATCTACAATTCTCTATGTATTCTAATTAAAACTTTGTTTGCTACTTGGCTAATCTTTAGTATAATCAGTATGTTGACATTAATGACAAACACAATCATGAATGCAATATGTGACTGCTCCAATAATGATAGAATAATCTGCAATAGGACATATTCAAAATTCATGCGAACATCTACTGAGTAACATGGCATAGTTAGCTGAGATATCCGCAACTAAAATTATAAGCTTCAACCATTTATTAGGGCATGTAGTAAGGACAAGATACACATCTTTAACTTGACCCATTAGTGGTACTTGTTTTATGTCCATGGAATAACAATGATGAAATGTTTTAGTGAGGGTAAGGCCAAGGGATTTAGAAACAAGGGAAAACATAATATTATTAGATGTCCTAGAGTCTATAATGCAATTATTGAGTTTTTATCCATTTAAAAGAAAAGAAATATAGAAAGGCTCAATATTTTTCTCTTTTGTCTCATTTTGCACAATATTGGTACATGGAGTTTCTTCAAAGTCCTATGAGGTAACTTCAGATAAAAAATGGGATACTATTCAACTATTGTTATTTCACCTATAACATGTTTATTGAACTGGGGAGGTGAGCTTGATTCTCCTTTCACATATTTGATCAGTTTGTTCCATTGTTTAGGATTCATTCTTAGGTATTCGGTAGGAGAAATAGAGATAGAAGTTGATTTAAAAAATTCAAAAATATCAAAGATGAGAGATAAGGCAGCTGAGTTATTCCTAGACAAAATTTTGACTCCTGAGATTTTTGAATTGGAGGGAGTATCATTACTTACTTTCTCTTTACCCTTAGGGGAAGCATTAGATGTACCAACACTAGGAATGAAATTTTGGTTCCTTTGGTTCCGAGTAAGGATTCAACATGCTGGATCTTCGTAGAGTTACTATGATATCTTAGCCTCTCTTAGAATTAGACTCATATTCCAAAAAGGATCTTGAATTCCCAATCTCAATTGGAAATTTCTCTTCCTAAATGTCTTCTTCTCCAAGATCATTTTTTATTGCATTCATTTGGAGACATCTCAACCAATCAGGACAAGTTTCTCCATCATGATCAGTTGTTAGAAGAAATAAACACATTGCCTCTTTGGGAGCAGCCTCAATCTATAGTCTAGGTTGTGATACTATTAAGAGGGGGTTTTCCCATGAGGTTGGTTATATTTCCTATGACTAACATCTTGATAAGGTGATTGATGTGGAGAACTAGACTTATTATGTTGTCTTTTGAGTATTGCTATACAATTCACCGGTCTCTACATCAAAGGATCTGTTGGAGCAGAGGAAGAAGTGCCTAAAGTTTTAAGTTCCCTTTTCCATTTTCCTGCTATAATGAATGCATCTTCAAGTTCAATAGCTTGTTTTTATGCAAAATTTAGATCGACCACTCCATACTTCAGGAGATGATATCTTGTATCTAATGATACAACATTTAAAAAGAATATCTTTTGATTCTCATCACTAAGCATGGAATTCACAAGAATCCTTTGTGGCATCTTGTTAAACTTCACCACGAACTCCCACATTGGTTCATGTATTTATTTTTTTAATTGACTCAATTGGAACAACAATGACAGTATGTTATCAAGTGTTTTAAATCTTGCATTGAAAGCAGATTTCATATCTTTCCAAATGGTTATGGAAGCATGAG
The DNA here is from genome assembly GCA_027943335.1 of Chamaecyparis obtusa. NCBI lineage: Eukaryota > Viridiplantae > Streptophyta > Pinopsida > Cupressales > Cupressaceae > Chamaecyparis > Chamaecyparis obtusa. The sequence continues at coordinate 321,794 of BSBK01008657.1, read as the reverse complement.
GTAAGTGGTTGATCCAAGAATTTTCAACATTGATTAAAAGTCTCACTAAAATACTTACCACAACTTCTTTAGTCGACGCACTGATAACACTGCATGTAGTGTGAAATGCACTAAGGTGGTCTTCTATAGTTATTTTTTCATCTCCTCTAAACTCAGGAAAAATATGGTGGGAATCTTTGGGTAAACCAGTGGGAGGGTTAGCACCTACATTCAAAGGACCTATATTTTGACCCAAAGGATGATTTGCATCCATATTTAGAAATATGAAATTTAAGGGCTGACTATTGAAGTGTGAAGGTATTAAAATTCTTGGTGGGATGACATCTTGCATACTGGGTAACACAAAAGGAGTTATAGGAGGAGAGGAAGTCCTACTACAAGATTTAGTTTTCCTCTTTTGGGGGGTATTCAAGTTAGAGACAAAGTTCAAATTATTCAAAGCTTCAAAATCTTTGTCAATCAACCTCTTGCTTTGATCACCTCTTGTATATCTTTTATTAGTCAATTTGTAAACTCAAACCTATATTCAATTTCTTGCAGGAGCCTGAGAAAGTTTGTCTACTACTATTGCTTCTTGGACAACTAGGATACCTCTTAGGTATTTACCAAGCTCTTCTTATCTTTCCATAACTCTAAGGGTTTGTTGGAATTGTTGATTTCTACGCCTTTATTTCCAAGCTACTATAGATAAGTCTGAAATCAAGTCTTCTTGTGTATCATCAAAACCTAAATTTGGTTGAAGCATAGGAAACACATCATTATGTAGAAAAAATAGTTTGATTCATTATAGACAATTTAGATTCTAGTCTTTGTCACAAGACTCCCTAGAAGAGTTACCAAAAATATCTTGGTGAATAGATTTGTCTTTATACTAAAGAGAATATAACCTAACTCTATTACCCTCTCTTAAAGACAAACAATTCATAATAGTTGGGTAAACATATGATAATCATTTCTCTCTGAATTTTATGTGGTACAACTGATGCAGGAGCATCTTGGGTCCCTAGAAATCCTGTGTCACCAAAAACAATTTTGAGTTTGTATGTGTTGCTTGGTTCCCACTTTGACCAAGTTTGTTAGTTTCCTTTGGTTACCGAGTGTGGTCTGTCATCTTCTGGGCAGTCGATTGTTTCACTGGCGCTCAACATTGCCTGTCTATTGCTCAGTTATCTTTCTCACCGATGGGTTTAGTTTTGGTTCCTATTGTGGCTAACTTGTGCATTTATATTGGATCATAGATTTAATATTGGAATCCATCATTGGGAAGTGTGTGGTCCCAGATCTGACCGTTCCTTCTGTTGATTGTGGATCTGAAGGTTGACTCAGTTCGGTAGCTTATTGTATAGACATAGTTGTTGGTTTAGAGTTTAGGACACAGTTTTTGGTTAGGAGTTGATAGAAGATAGAAGTAGAGATTTTGGTAGATCCTCACATGTTTGAGGACTTCTATAAATCATTGTAATATCTGGCCCTAACCCGTAACACCTTACAACCCAGTATGTATCAATCTATTTGATGAAAATATATGAAAGATCTTGCATTCTCTCTCTCTCACTATGGTGTTTGTTTGCTTTCACATGTGTTAAGTAGGCTTGGATTATTAGGGTGAGCCATTTTTTGGCCCCTCTTGCTCCATGCCCTTGCATCAGGTGGTATCAGAGCGAGGTGAGATCTTGATCTAGGTTTGCGAATCTAGGTTTTTTGGTTCCTCTTGAAGCCCTAGTCTATTGTTGTGGGGTAACAGATTGTGATCTGGCCTGCAATTGTAGGGGGTTGTCAAGATGGTTTGTGGGAGGCAAGATGCAGATCCAAGATTGGTAGATATGCTAAGGTAGATTGCTGCTAGATTAGAAGTTGTCAAAATAGCCTAGAGAAGAGGTAGACATCTTGAAGATGTTAGTGATGATGAAGTTGAAGAAGAACAGGAAAATACCTACACCTATTATGGATCAAGGTGAAGAAAGATTTTTGAAGGCTTTGACAAGTCTACAGTTAACACCACATTTCAATCCTCTTGAGTATGGTGGAAATCTAGATTCTGATGAATTGGTGGACTAGATCACCAAGATGGAAAATTATTTTGAGTATGAAAACATTCCTGAAGACAAGAAGGTGAAGATGGCTAGCACAAAGTTGAAAAGTCATGCATCCTTATGGTGGGAATATCTACAGCTAGATAGGAAGAGGAAAGGCAAAGACAAAATCAAATTATAGAATAAATTGGTGAAAAAATTGAAAGGAAACTTCTTACCTTGTGATTATCAAATTAACCTAGTTCAGTGAATGAAAAGTTTTAGATAGAAAGGTAGCTCACTAAAGGAGTATACTAAAGAATTCTATAGATTAGATATCAGATCTAGACATGATGAAGATGATGTGGAAAGAATCGGTAGATACCTGAATGGTTTGAGAGTTTCCATCCAAGAGGAAATTAGTATGGTCAAGTTAGAGAATATTGAAGAGGCTTATCAATTTGCTTTGAAGGTCGTGGAGAAATTGAACAACAGACATGAGCAAAGACATAGAGGTCGAGGTCATAGATGTAATACCCCAAAAATGGGCTATAAGTTCATTAATCTCCTACATCTTCAATTCGAATGAAATCGACATCAAAGTCCTAATCTAAGGCACATCTAAACATCATCGAATCCTAATTGATTATCTTAAATTCTACATCAGGGAATATTCCTAGTAATATTTCTAATCATCATAATTATCTGTAATTTTATAATTATTTGGCAATAAATCACATTTATCCTAAAGTTTGATTAATTGAATATTTTCATATTTAATTAATTAGATTTAATATTTGCCACTTAATTATTTAATTAAATTTAATTCTATCTATTATTAATTGTATTATTTAATTTTGACAATAAATCAAAATTCCTATGAATAATTGATTAAATTCTTATTTAATTAATTAAAGCAAGTTGTCATTATTTAATAATATAATTTTTAATAAAAGTTTGGTAAAATAATTGATTAACCCATAAATCAATTGTTTTATTTTTAAAAGCAGTTAAGTTGGAAATAAATCACTTTATTATTAAATTAATTCATAAATAAAACATGCACAATCATAAAAGCAGACAACTATCAATTATCAATTAAAGCTAAACTCTATTTTGAGTTAAAACTTAGCTTTTGCATGTTTTTGTGAGTTAATTATCTTTATTTAAAAATAACTCAAAAATCAAGCTGAGTTATTTGAGTGATTTATGGCTTTTATCCATGCACCTCCAAAGCCTTGGATTTCTATAAAAACAAGGCTCAACTCTTCATAATTCATCTCTCAATGATCTCTCAAATTTGCATCCAAGCATCTCATATTTTGCACAATCACGCTGGAGAATTGGAATTGAAGAATCAAAGCTCTTGCGAATCGACATCTTTGTGAGATCAATCTTATTTTTGCATTCATATTGCATATCATTGTTAGATTAGCATTGCATATCAATTTTCAATAGCATTCATAGCATATCAATTTTATATTAGCATAGATTCATATTAGTTTTTATCATTCTTATTGCATAGAAAATATCAAAAATATAGATTAATTGCATTCAATCTCATATCTAGATCAATTGCATTCAAATCCTTCATTTAGGTGTCATCTAGGTCACTGATCTCGATAAACAATCTGAGAATATCAATCTCGCACCTACTAGAAGGTAGTAAATCGCTTGGTTAGTTTAGCTTTCAATTTTGCACGATTTCATTTTTGCTAACCTCTAATGTTTTACTGAAGTGTTGTGTCTATAGATCAGGTACAATTTTCACACACACATTTCTGGCACCCACCATGGGGCAACCCACCTTTGCATGCTGGTTTTGATTTTTTTTGGGAGCTAAAACCCTAAAGTTTCAAAGATTTAATTTTATCTCCCAAACGACTTGGATTTTTTGTCTAAAATTTTATTTTCAAGTTGGAAACATATCGGGGAAGCTTCAATAAAAAATTTAGAATTTTCTAAAATTTTTTGAATTTTTAATAAATTTTTTTTTATTTTTCATAAAAAATTAATTTTCGGCTCAAATCAAAATATTTTTTGGAAATTTTTACATTTTTAGAAAGCTCTTCAAATTCTACAGGGATTATATTATTTGTGTTTTAAATTTGGATGCAATTTAATAGCTCAAATAGTCAATTTGCAAAAACTAGTTTGTTTTGATAAAATGGGTCTCTAGGGCACAAATGAAGAGATTTTTCTAAATTTTTCCATTTTTGGAAAGCTCTCTATTTTTTAGTAGGGGCCTCTATTCTGAATTTCTATTTTTGTGGCCAAAATCATATCAAAAAAATTAGATCTTGTTGACTAGGTCAAATGCAGCAAAAACTAAAAATAAAATTTTGTGATGGGTATGCACTTATTTTTTTTACATGGTGCAATGAATGATATGAGTTGTCATTTGGGTTAATTGCTGATTATTATTACTAATAATAATTGATTTTTAGAGCTAACCCTATGGTTTTCATAAGTTGAATATATTTTGCATATCTTGTTTGCTTGTTGGAGAGTTCGTCACTTGCTTGCATGGAAAAGCTCAATAAGAATTGCTAAAAATCAGGTAAAATCTACTAAGCACATTGCAAAGATCTAAGGTATTCTCCTTCATCTAATAACATTTCAATTTGGCCTTAAAATAAATCTCTCGTGTGTCTAGCTTGGGTGATTCTTTTCATGCTTTTGTTCTACATACTTGCATAATTGATACTAGGTTGTGACCCCTTAAGGATTCATTAAGTAGTCTTAGATACTTGTGATTGACCTTGATTGCTATCTTGGGTTATTGGACTCGTTAATCCGCCGGCCCCTCATTTCCACCCCGTGGTTGCAATCTCAACGCCATAAAGGGGAGGGGTCAACAGGACAGAAGCGTTAAGTGTTCCACTTGGCAACCCTTTTGTGCTTTTAGGAACTCACTTGTTTTCTAAGTTGGGGACTCATTTTAAGCTTGTGTGAGGTGTTAAGTGTTCCACCTTGTGGACTCATCTCATATTCTCTTTAAGCATTAAGTGTTCCTCTTTCTTCTTTTTGGGTACTTTTGGTAGATTTGCTTTCGGGAATATATCTGTGCTCACATAGTAATTAGGCCCTATGAACACTATTCGTGATTCTTGAGAGATTGGATTCCTAGTGAAATCTTTCTTGACGACAGAATCCTTGTAGGTAGGGAGGATACTTAGTGCGTTTCACATTCAACTTGGTTAGTGTGTCTTCTCTTATTGATCGATACATTCTCTCCCAGGAGAGGTTGATAGATCACGTGGGGTTGACATCATGAGCTTTGGTGAATCAAAATTGGTTAGTGTTCCTTCTCTTATTGATTGATACATTCTCTCCCTGGAGAGGTTGATAGATCACATGGAGTTGGCATCATAGACCTTGGTGAAGCAAAACTTTGTCTTAGCGTGTTGGATTAATCTGCTTGCTTTGTTTGGGTTAAAAGTGAAAAGGTGTCAAAAACCTTGGATCTAGAGCCAAGTCCCCTTATGGTATACTATTGTGAGTCATCTTTAGAGAGGGTTAACCATAGCGGACAATCCCTTCACAGGGAAAACTGCGTTGATGGAACCTCAAGTGGTAATATCCATTTTCGCCATAGTAGTGATAGCCGCTATATAAATGTCCTTGTGGAAGAAATCTCCATGGGTATGGTTCATTGTTGGGTTGTTAGATCTCCCTAGCAGCTCTTGAAGATTAAATTCTCAGACTGTGTCAAAACCCTAGTGTGTCGGGATTGGAGTTCACCCCTTTGAATCATAAAAGTTACAGAGTCAAACCATTACTTAAAACCCTAGAGAGGCCAATTTTTCACTTTCAGGTAAATGTGTGTTATTGCAAAACTTTTCAGAACATACACAATTAGTACTCTCAGGGATTAGCACAATTTGGTCACTTGATTGTTCATGTGCAAGGTTGCTTTTTCCCTTGTTCATTGTTTTCAGATGTGCTTGGAATCACTTGCTTGCTGTTCTGCGTGCTTGTTTATCTACTTGGCTATTAAAAATGATCAAATCTGGTATAACCTTCAAAATCTGGACAATACAATTTGCAAACAATCCAAAACTGAAGACCTTAAATTTTGTGAAAATTGACGTAAAATCTTTCTAGAGTCAAAAGTCATTTCAAGAAGTCAAAAGTCATACGAGTTTTGTCAAGTGTCATTTCAGTATTGCCCATCTGTCGTACGATTGAGAACCCAGTGTCATACGAGTTTTCAAACAAGCAAATTCAAGAAAGTCAAAACCCTGTTAGCAACTGTCATATGATATTGACAACTGTCATTTCATTGCTACCCAACTGTCATACGAGTTTAGCAACTATCATTTCATAGACTACCCAATGTCATACGAGTCTGCAAAGTGTCGTTTGGAAAAATTTGAGAGAGTTGTCAGAAATTGTCAAATTGCAAGATATCCAATGTTTCCAGCCTAGTTCTAGAATCTGTCAAAAATATCACTGTGTCAAGAACAGATTAGTAGCTATTGAGAATTAGTACACATGTCTCAAAGAATTAGTACACAAGAGGAAGAAGCTCTAATCACCGCTATAATGAAGTAGCTGCAAGCTATGCAAGTCTAGCTTGACAAACTTGAGAAAGAAAAGGAACCTAAAGAGTTCTCCATGGAAACTCTATGCTCTTTTCCATTTGATAAAGACTTGTACATGTCACCATGCCCTCGGAAAGAATTTGAGCAATGTGATAACCCTTATGATACCTCTTCCATGGAGAGTGACACATCAAGCTTTGGAGACTATGATGACTATGATGACAGACAATGTAATGATACCTATGATAGCTCTATTCCTAAGAATCCTCCTCATCATTCATTCCTTCTTACTACAAATGGGCCATCACATTGGATAGATCGTGATGGTGATCCATATGATTCTGATTTTGAAAGAGATTTTGATGGCCTTTATGGACAATACCTTGATGATGATCCATCTACTACTGCTTAGGACTATAAGATACATCGTGCTAGCTTGAAATGTCAATACTATAAGGATCTCTCCTCTAAGAACTCTCAGGCTGAAAATAAAGATTACACTCTCAAGCAAGATCATGTTAATGTTGGACCTTTGTCTTGTGATGGTTCCCTTCCATCCCCTACTTCCTCCAATACTCATACATTTCCTAAAGCTTCTGAGTCTTTCAAATCTTTCACAGAACCTTCATTCGACACAAGTGCTGATACTTTTCATGTGGTTCCCTATAGTTATCCTCCAGGGCTACCTCTTAAAGAAACTTAAGCTATCCTTCACTTGGTTGCAAATACTTTCAATGATGATAAACCTAAAGAGCCTAAGCCTTCATATGCTATAATCCCTACTTCAGCTAGTCCTCCACCATCTCTTCCAAAGTCTTCCATACAATCCCAACATGCTTCCTTGTCCTTAGAAGTGGCTCCATGTCAAGAGGATTCCAAAAATGACGAAGAAAAGAACATAAAGAAAGATCAAGATCAAGAACCCTCCATTTCATCCACTCCTTTTCCCGATGTCTCTTATCCGCTTCATGGTTCTTTTGATCCTATACACCCTTTTTCATGCATTCCACCATGTCTTAAGTCTTCTCCTAAGCAAGATCAAGCTACTACTCACACTGTTGAGCTTATTGACAATCAAAATGACCTTACTACACTTGCGCTTTCCAAAAATGATACTTCCATTAATTTTGGTAAAAATAGTGTTGTTACTTCCAATGTTAAGCCTATTCAAAATCAAGAGACAAATTATGCGCTGGGGCTATCCAAAGATCCTTGTCAAGATCAAAGTCTTCCATCTTCTTATTCTACCACTCCATGTTCACTTCCACTTTCTACTCTTCCTAGGTCTTTGCAAGCTTTGAACAATCCTATCAAAGAAGGTGCTCATATTCAAGATGTCCATGATTCTATTGAAAATTTTAATGCTCACTCTAAAGATGTTGATATCCTTGGTTGTCATATAGATGTTGATGAACTTATTGATTATCCTTTTGCATCTTCCACTTCCATCCTTGGACCTCTTCCACCACTACTAAGGGCTTCATGTCTGCCTTCCATCTTGGGTCCTTATGTCCCTTCACTTTCCCCTCCTAACTCTCCTAATTCACCATCCATCTTGGGTCCTTACATCCCTCCATCACCTATCTTTCCTCAAGATCAACATAGATTCATACCCTTGAATCCTTTTTATCCACCCACCCATTTAAACCAGTCATATCCTCCTTCTTCTTTCACAAGTCCCAAGTCTTTCGGAAGTAACTTGAATGTTCAATACAAGAAAAAGAAGCAATACAAGAATCCATCAAAAAGAGAAGATCACCATGTCTCCTCTAAATGACATGGAGGCATAAAGTCAAAAGAGATATCTAAAAAAAAAACTACAAGACAAGTATGGGTTCCAAAATCCATCATTGAAGATATTATCTCTAAATCATCAAAAGGAAATAAAAATCCTATGACTATATGGATTCCAAAGTCTCTCTTGAAAGAGTCTGGTGTTGAACAAAAAGTGAAATTGACATTCAAGCTTCCAAAGGCTTCCACTACATCTCCTTCCAAAAATATTCTTCCATTTCATGCGCCCAAACCTCAACCTCTGCTATCCATTCACCATATTCCTTCATGTATTCCTTCATTCACGTTTCCTCCACCCTCTCACCACCCTTCAAGGTGTGTGTTTACATTGATCTTGCCTTCCTTTCCATCTACCCTTTCACAATCCTTCCATTCATTAACCTTCTACCTTCTATCATTTTTCTTCATTTGCCTATTCCTCCTATCTTCCAACCTCACTCACTTTACATAAAATCCTATCCTCCATTTTTCTCTTCCATGTTCCTTTCCCTATCAGCATCTTTGAGCATATCATTTTGAATCCTTGGCATATCATGGTTTATCCTTTCAAGGAGCTTTATCTAAAAAGCTTGCCTTCTTCCAAAAAAAATAAATAAAATAAATTGAAAATGTGCCTTGGTGAAAACCTGGAAATAGGCACCTTGGTAGCAAAAGTAAAGAGAAATAAATTCATCCTATGGTGAAATCCACTTCTTTGTGACACCTTGGATAAGTACCATGATGAAAACTTGGCAATCATGCATCATGCGTAGTTCTTCTACATATTTCATCCATTCCATCTTCTCTCTTTGATCTTGACAATGTTGATCTATACATGAATATTTGGCTATTTTGTGAGCTATCTTATGGTGATCTTTCTTTCATTCCTTCCATGTTTAGCCTTCATATCCATCTTCCTCCATTCATTTTTTCCTATCGCTATCCTTTTCCCCTTTGGTCTTGATCTAATAAAAAAAGAAAGAAAGAGTAAAACACAGTGCTATGAAGCCTCTTGACATGTCTACTCCTTTGGATTGTATTCTTTCCTACTCTTGCACTACGCTTTTGTGACTTATCCTATACTAGCCTTTCCCTACTTATTCAAATATGCTTTACATGATGATTTTTCCCTAGCTTGAGTATTCTTGAGGAGTTTTCCATTAAGGATTTCTTCCCTTCATTCTCCTTCATTCTCTTGTCTTCCATCTCTTCCACCAGCCTACCAATCCCTCTTGTTCTCCACCTTGCTAGACATTGGGACTGCATGATATGATCTTGCTTGGGAGTTTGCAATGGAAAAAGATGTTATCAAGTATGCAAAGTATCAAAACAAATATCAAAACAAGTATCAGAACAAGTATCAAAACTAGTATTAGAACTAGTATCAGAACAAGTATCAGAACCAGTATTAGAACAAGTATCAGAACCAGTATCAGAACTAGTATCAAAACAAGTATCAGAATGGGCCTACAGAACAAGTATCAGAACACCTATTGGGGCTACACCTTTCGCTTTAGTTTATGGGTCTGAAGCGGTACTGCCTATTGAGGTTGAAATCCCATCACTCAGAATCAGAATGCATGGTCTAGTAACTGATGATGACTACAGAGTGTTTAGTTACAAGAACTGGAACTACTAGATGAGTGTAGAAAAGCAGCATATGATCATCTCAGAGTATATCAGAAGAAAATGTCTAGAGGCTACAACAAGAAACTCAGACACAGAGAATTTTAGGTTGGCAATCTAGTCTTGAGAGAAAATCTTAAAAATCAATCCCATCGAGAACGTAAGGGGAAGTTTGAACCCAACTGGCTGGGTCCTTGTGTAATCACGGCTACTTTTGGCTCTGGTGCCTATCAACTCTCAACGACTGAAGGAGAACAGCTCTGAGAACCAATCAACGTTCTCCATCTGAAGAAATTCTATGCCTAAGGCATTCAATCTATGGTAAAATATCCTAAAAAATTATAAAAATCAAAAAAGTCCTGAAAAAATGAACGTCTTGGTGAAAACCTAGCAATAGGTGCCTTGATGAATCACAAAAAAATCAAAAAATATAAAAAATTCAAAAAAAATTGAAAAATGAAAAATACAAAAAAATGAAAAAAAGAAAAAGTGCCTTGGTGAAAACCTGGAAACAGGTGCCTTGGTAGAAAAAATAGAATCTCTACCAAGATGGTGAAAACCCGGCAAATGGGTGCCACTTGTTCCAAATGCTCCATCTATCAGCACAATCTTGGTCTTTCCTAGCTTTTAGTCTTGCTTTAGTCGTACATATCTCTCGGTTTGTTTCAATGTTTTTAGTTTTCAATAAGTCAATTTGTACACCAATCAGCTTGCGCATCTGTATCCTATCAATGGTCAAACTTGGGGGCAATCAATGTCAATCCTATGGCCTCTAATGTATCTTAGATGTATCCTATCTAGTCAGAGTCCTTTGAAGCTTCAAGTTGAGTCAGTCTATCTGTCTCATCTCCAGAAAGAATTTTGCATCTACAACAACGCAATCAAACATCAAAACTCAACTGAAAACAATCTATACTTTTTACATGCTTTTATCTCCTTGTATACTTACTGATTTGCATTGAGATTTTTGCATATTGTGTCCCTTTGAGCTCTTTGATGATGTCCTTTATAGGATTTAGAGAGTGATGATTGGGGGCATAATCTTTTCTTTGTCTTCTACTTGTATGTGAAAATCTAACAACTTTGGAAATTCCAGATTGAAATGGTGTCCGACTATAAGAGCCTCTATCTCGAATTGGATGGCCATGTGTACCTTGACCATTGATACCAAGAAAATTCAAGGAAGTTTGATCTAACTATTGTCTTTTTGAGTAAGTTGTTTCTCCTACTGTGGAACGCAATCTTGCCTAAGGATGTGAACGATAAAGGGTCACTACGGGTAATTCACATTGGATTTAGAATGATCTCTTGACTGTTTGATGTGTTTGCAACACAAGGCGTACTCAGGTCATCATGACGTTTATGTTTTGATGCTTGTACAAATTGCTATATCAAAATGGACATGATATTCAGGTCATCCTGGCGTTTATGCCTTGGTACTTATATCTAATCTAACATTCTGAATACAAATCAATATTCTTATGTCCATGGTTGTTTGTCTAGTGGGTGTTGTATTGATTCTTGCGCATACAAATTGATATTCATATGTCTATGGTTTCATGGCTAGTGGGAATTCTATTGATTTATCTGGTTACCTAAAAGTTCAATGATGATAACAAATTGACACATGATCAGTGACTAGTTCCTAGGTCCTAGGTTGCATTTCATTTTGCACACTTCTTTGCATTTTTCATCTTTGCATGATCTCACAATGACTAAATGAACTTCAATGCTTAAACAATTCTTCAATCACCTCTTCCAATCTAACAAGAGCTGAATCCCACACGAAGGTTCCTCCAATGAAGCAGCAAGTAGAATCCTTTTTCGGGATCAAAATTCAAATCTGAGATCATTCATATTATTAACTACTTGCATATTCAACCTTCAATCATAGTAGAAATCCATTTTTCAACTTAATTGATTATCTTACATCAAACTATCTAAATTTCAACTTGGTCAACTATGGTCAACTCATGGTTTAACCTAGTCAAACTTGGTCTCCATGACCTCCAAACGATGCATAATGTGTTCCTGAATGTATATAACCACACTTTTCAAATCAATTAACATGCTTCTAAACTATAACAATGACTTTTCTTGTCAGATTTCAATTTTAATCCCGAAGGGGGCATGGTATTACACATCATTCAAAGTCTGTCAATCAAATCTATCAATACCTTTCATCAGTAATCAAGATAAACAATCATGTCTAGTTACTGATTCATCAAAAAAAAAGACCTCGTCGCTTGGGGCAAATCTATCATCACTTGGGGCATATCAGATTCATCGATCCATATCAATCTGGTATTCTCTTAATCTTGAAATCCATATCAGTTTTTGCAACCATCAGATCATAGTGTTCTTTCCTTGGTTCTTCGGCAACTGAAAGGTTTGGATGTGATACCTACTAGTTCTGCTAAGACAATCGAGTCTAGAACGGGTCACTCACTTCTTTGCAATCCTAAGGTTTGAAATCAGGCATTTTGGACACTTTTTCACAATCATAGGTTCATTTTCTGTTATAGTGAACATTATCTTTGGTCATTCAGGACTTATTATCTTCATATCAAATTCAATATCAATCAACTCCTATCTCAATATCTTTCAATCGGTTTCTATCTTGAGATCGGTTTATCTTTTGAATCAGTTTCATATCTTTATCAAACACAGACTATCTTTGAACCACTACGCTTCGCACAGTAATTCAAAGAGGGGCAAAATGTAATACCCCAAAAATAGGCTATAAGTTCATTAATCTCCTACATCTTCAATTCGAACGAAATTGACATCAAAGTCCTAATCTAAGGCACATCTAAACATCATCGAATCCTAATTGATTATCTTAAATTTTGCATCAGAGAATATTCCTAGTAATATTTCTAATCATCATAATTATCTGTAATTTTATAATTATTTGACAATAAATCACATTTATCCTAAAGTTTGATTAATTGAATATTTTCATATTTAATTAATTAGATTTAATATTTGCCACTTAATTGTTTAATTAAATTTAATTCTATCTATTATTAATTTTATTATTTAATTTTGACAATAAATCAAAATTCCTATGAATAATTGATTAAATTCTTATTTAATTAATTAAAGCAAGTTGTCATTATTTAATAATATAATTTTTAATAAAAGTTTGGTAAAATAATTGATTAACCCATAAATCAATTGTTTTATTTTTAAAAGCAGTTAAGTTGAAAATAAATCACTTTATTATTAAATTAATTCATAAATAAAACATGCACAATCATAAAAGCAGACAACTATCAATTATCAATTAAAGTTAAACTCTATTTTGAGTTAAAACTTAGCTTTTGCATGTTTTTGTGAGTTAATTATCTTTATTTAAAAATAACTCAAAAATCAAGCTGAGTTATTTGAGTGATTTATGGCTTTTATTCATGCACCTCCAAAGCTTTGGATTTCTATAAAAACAAGGCTCAACTCTTCATAATTCATCTCTCAATGATCTCTCAAATTTGCATCCAAGCATCTCACATTTTGCACAATCACACTAGAGAATTGGAATTGAAGAATCAAAGCTCTTGCGAATCGACATCTTTGTGAGATCAATCTTATTTTTGCATTCATATTGCATATCATTGTTAGATTAGCATTGCATATCAATTTTCAATAGCATTCATAGCATATCAATTTCATATTAGCATAGATTCATATCAGTTTTTATCATTCTTATTGCATAGAAAATATCAAAAATATAGATTAATTACATTCAATCTCATATCTAGATCAATTGCATTCAAATCTTTCATTTAGGTGTCGTCTAGGTCACTGATCTCGATAAACAATCTGAGAACATCAATCTCGCACCTACTAGAAGGTAGTAAATCGCTTGGTTAGTTTAGCTTTCAATTTTGCACGATTTCATTTTTGCTAACCTCTAATGTTTTACTGAAGTGTTGTGTCTACAGATCAGGTACAATTTTCACACACACAATAGATTCCCTAGAGGAAGAGGTAGATCTAATGGTAAAAATGGTAGATCTAAACCAAAAAAGACAAATCTAGACAAAAGCAAGACTGAGTGGAAAGGTGAAAGTTCATGTAGAGGTAGAAGCAATAACTACCGAGGTGGTTATAGTAGAGGATGTTTCCGAGGAACCTGTTACAATTATGGAGAAGGATATAGATCTTTTGAATGTACACAGGTTAGTAAGAAGGCTAGTAGTAGTAGAAATGCTTTGGTACAAGAAGAGTCATTGAATGAACCTGAGAAAGAAACTAACTTGATGGTAAGGAGAGCACTGTGGAATGAAAGTAGGAAGGAAGATCTAGTAAGGAAAAGTTTGTTCAAGAATAGATGTAGAGTTTATGACAAAGTTTGGAAGGTAATAATTGACAATGGTAGCTTGAAGAATATGGCATCTGAAGAGATGGTCACAAAGTTGCAGTTGGAAAGGTTGGTACATCTGAAGCCCTATCAGATTTCATGGATCAAAGATGAGAATACACTCCTTATAAGTGAACAATGTTATGTGAATTTGACATTTGGAAAGTACTATGATAAAGTGTTATGTGATATCATGCTTATAGATTGTTGTCATATTTTGTTGGGTAGACCTTGGCAATATGATAGACATGCTATATATGATGGGAGATTGCATAAGTATACTATTATGGTAGATGGAAAGAAACAAATCTTGTTACCTTTGATGGAAGAACCTGTTAGTAATGTTTGCACATTTGTGAAAGTTTTTTTGATGGAGGGAAGAAAGTTTGTTAACTCTTTGAAGAAGAATGGTTTATGTTTTGTTGTGATCCCTAACAAACTAAGTAAGAAACCAGAGGATAATGTCCTTGAGGAGATTGATAAGTTACTCACTGAGTACAGTGATATAATTTCTGATAATGTACATGATGGTTTTCCACTGAAAAGAAGCATTGATCATTATATGGATCTAATCCCTAGAGCTAGTTTAGTGAATAAGGCACCTCATCAGTTGAAACCTACTGAGAATCAAGAATTGAACTGATAGATTCAAGAATTGCTGGAGAAAGATTTAATCAGAAATTTTTTGATGAAGGGTGCTCCCCTTAATACCACAAACACATAATAGAAATAGAGAAACAACAAAAATATGCAAGAACAAAAAATTGGCTTCTTATTATCTCCACAAATGTGGAATTACAAACTTTCAGAATTACAATATGCAAAGCCACATGGGCATTCCCTTACAATATTTTGTAGGACAAAGCCTTGAATTATTACCTAGATCTACTACCTAGAACTATCCCAAACTTCCTAAGACAACACTACAGACCTTTCTTATATAGGCAATTTCCACTGCCTAAGAAGGTTCCAAAAATTTAGCCCTTAAGGCCGACTATACATAGAATTAATTTATTTTCACAATTTTTACAATAGGGTCAGCTCAAAAGAAATACAAAATATGATTTTAGATAACCCAACTTCCAGAGGCCATAACTTTGTAACCGTAGCTCCATTTTTCTATTGTAACCACTTTTCGGAAACACCAAGATGAGATCTACAACACTTGATAAGCACTAGCACTAGTCAACGGAGGGTCGATTGTGATCCGGAGCCTCTAAGGCTTTCAAAATTGACCTGCAAGATTTTGTACCCAGAAATTTTAATACCTTCACCAATACTGATGATGTGTTAATGAAACTCAGCTGGTAGGCTGAAATGACTAGGATGAACCTCCAACTATGAAATCAAAACATTCTGAGATCATATGACCAACTTACTAAAAATAGTAAGTTTCCATAAATAGCAGCTCTACACAAGATAGCCCTTATTGAAAAGTAAACAAAAATATTTTTTGGATGATGCAAGATTTCTCTTACACCCAGGATGCTCCTGCATCAGACACCCGAGGTAATTTGAGAAGTGACCCTGTCAGGACTCAGGTGTGCAAAGGAAAACCAAGATGGTTAACATCCTCCTTTTTTAAGCATGATGAATCTTCAATAGGTCATCATTTCTATTTGACCAAATACTCTTCATAAGTCTTGTTCCTTGTGCTTCCACCAACATGACTATTTAGTATGTCTTCAATCTCCTTGTTATCTGAACTAGTTTCTGGAATACTCCACTGTGCTGCTGTAACCTCATCTTCAACACTTCCTTCATGATACTCTGTCAGATCTGAAACATTAAATACTAGTGAAATATTTGGCTCAGTAGACAATTCTAGCTCATATGCATTTCCCGAATCATGCTTCTTCAGTATCCTGCATGGGCCAAACTTCTTCATTTTCAACTTTTTATATGTACCAACTAGAAATCTTTTCTTCCGCAAATGAACCATGACTTCATCACCAACCTGAAATTCCTTATGTCTCCTTTTCTCATCTTCCTTAGCCTTATACTACGCATTCATCTTGGTAATGTGCTTCCTCACCTCCTCATGGATTTTCTTTAAATATTTTGCAAAATCCTCACCTTCAACACTACTTATTTCTCCTTTATCTATCTTTCTCAACTCAAATGCATTTCTTGGACTACTCCCATATACAATCTGGAATGGTGATTTACCAGTGCTCTTGTTGACAGAATTATTGTATGCAAATTCTGCCTATGGTAAAATCAATTCCCATCCTATTGGCTTCTCCCCAACCAAACATCTCAGCAAATTTTCCAAACTCCTATTCACCATCTCTATCTATCCATCAGTCTGTGGATGATGTGATGAACTGAATTTCAAATCTGTCTTCAACTTCTTTCATAATGTACGCTAGAAATATCCAACAAACTTAGTGTCTCGATCTGAAACTATGCTCTTTGGCAAACCATGTACTTGCACTACTCTAAAAAATAATTTTGATACATGAACAACATCATTAGTCTTCTTGCAAGGAATAAAATGTGCCACATTTGAAAATCTGTCAACTACCACAAAAATTGAATCATGTCCCCGCTGTGTCCTTGGTAAACCAAGAACAAAGTCCATACTGATATCCTCCCAAAGTTTCTCTGGTATAGGCAATGGCTTATACAACCTTGTATTCTACTTCACTCCTTTCACCATCTGACATACTCTGCAACTATGTACAAACTTCTTGACATCTTGCTACAACTGTGGCCAATAATAATTCTCACTAACCAAAGCAAGGGTTTTATCATGACCAAAATGTCCAGCCAATCCTCCGCTATGCTTCTCTTTGATGAGATTCTCCCTCATAGAATTTCTTGGAATGCTAAACTAACTCCCTCTGAATAGCATATCATCCTGAATGATGAAATCTAGCCACTTCATTTTGTCTAGAGTAATAGGTTCTTTACAAGCTTTTCAAGCTTCACCAAAATCAGGATCATCTGGATACAAATTCTTGAGTTCCTTGAACCCAACCACCTCAATCTAAATTTGTATCAGCAATAGTTGCCTTTTGCTAAGAGCATCTGCAACCCTATTAGAGTTCCCACTCTTGTGTTTCAAAACAAATGTATAACTCTACAAAAACTCAACCTATTTCAAATGCCTTTGATTCAACTTTCGTTGACTATTCAAATATTGCAAAGCTTGATGATCAATATACAAAACCAACTCCTTAGGAAGTAGATATTTTCTTCACTTCTTCAATGCCTGAACTATAACATAAAATTCTTTATCATAAATAGAATATTTTCTCTTGGCATCATTTAACTTCTCACTAAAATAAGCAATAGGTTTACCTTCTTGGCTCATAACAACTCCTATTGCAGTACCACTACCATCACAATCTACTTGAAACACCTTATTAAAATCTGGAAGTGCTAAAATAGGTTGTTTTGTAACTTTCTGTTTCAATAGTTTAAAACTCTTATCTACCTCATTAGTCCACTTGAACTCTTTTCTATCCCCTCTCATTGTTTTAGTCAAGAGTCTACAAATACTGCTAAAATTTTGGATAAACTTTCTGTAAAAGCTAGCCAAACCATGAAAAGACCTTACCTGAATAGCACTCCTTGGAGTAGGCCATTCAAGGATAGCCTGTACTTTCTCTGGGTCTATTTTCAGACCTTCTACTGAAACAACAAAGCCCAAATACACTAACTCCTTCACAAAATTGCACTTCTTCAAATTAATCAATAATTTCTCATCTCTCAGCTTCTCAAACACCATACGAATATGCATCATATGTTCCTCCAATGTCTTGCTAAAGATCAAAATATCATCTAGGTAAACAATGACAAACTTACCTAGAAATTCTTTTAGAACCTCGTTCATGAGCCGCATCAAAGTGCTCAGTGCATTGGTTAGCCCAAAAAGCATGAATAACCACTCATATAGTCCTTCCTTTGTCTTGAAGGTAGTCTTCCATTCATCTCCTTCTTTGATCCAAATCTAGTGATATCCACTCTTCAGATCTATCTTTGAAAAATACACAGCTCCACTCAAACAATCCATAATATCATCCATTCGTGGCAATGAAAACCTATACTTGATTGTGATCTTGTTTATTGCTCTGGAATCTATACACATCCTTCATTCTCCATTCTTCTTTGGTGCTAATACTACTGGTATGGCATAGGAAATTAGACTCTCTCAAATCAACTCCTTCTACAATAACTCATGTACTTGTCTATTCAACTCTTCACTTTCTACTGGTGTCATTCTATGTGCTGCCTTGTTTGGAAAATTGGCTCTTGGAATCAAATCCATCTGATGACTGATCTTCATTACCGGTGGTAATCCATCAGGTAAATTATCAGATACAATATCCTAAAACTTATTCAACAAATCTGTAACCTCTACAAGTACATCCTCTACTTCCTCTTTACCAACTTTTGGAATTAAAGAAAAACACACATGCTCATGCCTCATACCATCTAAGAATTTTCTTCCATCAACAAATGTTATTCTTGCATTACCACATACCTTTTCTTCGGTCTCCTTCAATGGCTTTAGCTTATGTTGCACTCCATCCTTTGTCAAGGAATAGGTATTTGCGCGACCATCGTGTACAACACATCTATCAAACTACCATGGTCTACCCAACAACATATGACATACATCCATAGATATGATATCACATAGTACCTCATCTTGGTACCTGCCGATCTTGAACTTTACTGGACATTGTTCACTGACCATGACCTTGTGGTCATCCTGCACCTAGGCAATCCGATATGGATGTGGGTGTTTCTATCTCTTGAGATTCAACTTTGTCACCATCACTTCTGACACCAAATTGTTAGTGCTTCCACTATCAATAATCACATCACAACATTTACCCTCACACTTGCATCGAGTGCGAAATAGGCTCCTCCTTTGCTCAAGTTCATTCTCACCACTCAATAGGACTCTTCTGTTAATCAACATTTCTCCTCTTTCAACATCTTTAGAATTTGGTGATCTGGCATCTTCATCTACATGTGCAACTCTGGTCTAGCCTTCATTCCTCCTATCCATCCTTCCTTGTTGTTGAGGACATTCAAATGCCCTATGACCTTCTTCTCCACAGTGAAAACATGTTCCACGGAAGCCTCCTCTTCCTGAACCTTGTCCTCTTCCTCTTCCTCTTTGATCTCTATTATTATGATCTTGGAAATGATTTGAATTGTTTCCTCTCTAATTTTGACTGCTACTAGCCTCATCCTTTTTTTTCGAATCTTCATTTCAGCCTCCATTTGACCGTCCACCAGATTGTCCATCGCAACCTCTTCCATTTTGTCTGCTCTCGAACTTCTTGTTTAACTTTTCTTTTATTTTTAGGGCAAACTGGTATGCTTCTTCAATATTATTCATTCGAACTAGATTCAGCTCTTCCTAAATGCTTGGCCTCAACCCATTAAGGTAATGGAAAACTTTCTCCTTATTCACTTCTGCATGGCCTGTTCTAATGAGGATTCGATAGAACTCCTTTGTATACTCCTGAATAGATTTTCCTACTTGCTTCAAACTTTGCATCTTCTTCAGAAGGTCAAACTCATAATCAACAGGAATGAACTATCACTTCAATTTATCCACCATCTGATCTCATCTTGTGATTTTATCTTTCCCTCTTCTATTTCGCTCCAATTGAATCTCTTGCCACTAGATCTTCGCATGACCTTTTAGTCTGGCTTCGCAAACTTGACCCAATCAGGATCCTCAATATCTTCATACTCAAAATATTATTCACATTCATTGATCCAGTCGATCAATTCCTCTAGGATAAGATTCCCTACAAATGTAGGAACCTCAATCTGAGGTCTTTTCCCGATCTTGGAAATGGCCCAGAAAAGTTTTTCTTCCTCTTGATTCAAAACTTTGACTTCTCCTTCTTGATCTTCTTCTTCGGCTTCATCCTCGCTTTCGTCTCTAACATTAAGATTCAGTCCTCTCTGAATCTCCTCTTGCAATTCTCGCACTTGTCTCTACAGTTCCCTAACCTCAAGTGTTACAACACTAGCTCTTCCACCACGTTCCCTTCGTGGAGGCATTTTCTCACTTCTCATTAAAACCCTAACCACGGTCCTGATGCAAACTACCTCACAATTGGTGATTTGCTTACACATAAACCCTAACCCACGGTCCTTGTGCAAACTGCCTCACAATCGGCAATCTATTTACACACTTAGGAACTCCTTCTTTGATACCACTTGACGAAGGCTGCTCCCCTTAATACCACAAACACATAACAAAAACAAAGAAACAACAACAATATGCAAGAACAAAAAATTGGCTTCTTATTATCTCCACAAATGTGGAATTACAAACTTTCAAAATTACAATATGCAAAGCCACATGGGCATTCCCTTACAATATTCTGTAGGACAAAGCCTTGAATTATTACCGAGATCTACCACCTAGAACTATCCCGAACTACCTAAGACAACACTACAAACCTTTCTTATATAGGCAATTTCCACCACCCAAGAAGGTTCCAGAAATTTAGCCCTTAAGGCCAACTATACATCGAATTAATTTATTTGCACAATTTTTACGATATGATCGACTCAAAAGAAATACAAATTATGATTTTAGGTAACCCAACTTTCGGAGGCCATAAATTTTTAACCGTAGCTCTATTTTTCTATTATAACCACTTTTTGGAAATGCCAAGACGAGATCTACAATGCTTGATAGTCGCTAGCACTAGTCAGTTGGGGGTTGATCACGATCCGAAGCCTCTAAGGCCTTCAAAATTGACCTAAAAGATTTCACACCCAAAAATCTCAATAACTTCACTGATACTGATGATGTGGCAATGAAACTCAATTGGTAGGCTGAAATGACTAGGATGAACCTCCAACTATGAAATCAAAACATTCTAAGATCATATGACCAACTTACTAAAAATAGTAAGTTTCCATAAATAGCAGCTCTACACAAGATAGCCCTTATTGAAAAGTAAACATAAATATTTTTGGGTGATGCAACATTGCTCTTACACCCAGGATGCTCCTGCTTCAAATTTTGAGTCCTTGTGCAATACCTGTTGTATTGGAACCGAAGAAGAATGGAGGATGGAGAATGTGTACTGATTCTAGAGAAATCAATAAGTTAACAGTAAAGTATAGGTTTCCTATACCGAGAATGGATGACATAATGGATAATTTGACTGGAGCAAACTATTTCACAAAGATTGATTTGAAAAGTGGGTATCATCAGATCAGAATCAGAGAAGGTGATGAATGGAAGACTGCTTTCAGGATAAAAAAAGGTTTGTATGAATCATTGGTTATGCCTTTTGGTTTAACTAGTTCACCGAGTACTTTTATGAGGATGATGAATGAAGTTTTGAAGAAATTCTTGGGTAAGTTTGTGAGTGTATATCTTGATGATATTCTATTGGTAGAAATAGGGAATACTAAGAGGGGGGGGTGAATCTGTATTCTACAAACTTTATCATTTTCCCAATTATGGATATAACAGATTATCTTTACACATGCATAACATAAGAAGCTAAACAACATGCATATCAATAAAACTAAAGAATCATAACACATTATTTGTTCTCGACGAAACCCTGGCCAAGGCAAAACCCTAGTGGGGATGGTACCCACAAAGATCCACTAATCAAAAGTATCCTATTAAGGATGTTGACCTGGTTAGGAGTCTATTACAAGCATATAGTGTATTAGTCCTGATTAACGGACTATAGACCTTGTTAGAAGCCTCAACCCTGTTAGGAGTTGGCAGTACAAAATGTGATTACCAGATGAGCCCACTGCCCAAAAAAGTAATGTACAATATACATTGATTACAAAATAAGGTTAAGGTACATAAACTTATACTACTTGCATCAATATCTCTTCTCTTCTCTTTCACTATCGCTATTACATATGCATCATATATTTTGCATCATGTCACTACTTCATTACATCACATTACTACTCTTTCTTTTTACAACTTACAATTACATTTATAAAAATAAATTTATCCAAGATTTAATATCTAGGATGTGATCCCTTTATATTGTTAAGTCATTATTTTGATAAACAAAATAATCCCTTAACTCTTTACTAATTCTGTCTTCATATTCTATCCTATCAGCTTGACACTATCTTCAGTAAAACTGTCATAACTTCTTCCGTACCTGTCATACTAACTTGTGCTTTGAGATGTGTCTTCAATAGTCATCATTGAGTCTATATTAAAGTTCTTTAGCACTGAACTTACTCCAATCAACATCACAATCAAAAACTATGTCCAGGTTCATTGGTAAAAATATTGTCTCATACTTAGACAATTTTGCAATGCACTCTATCATACTAGCAATCTAACCTATGTGATCTTTATGTGGATCATATGTTGCCATAATGATAACCTCTATGTAATCAACTCAGCCAAATTGCCAATAATCTCCCCCTTTTTCATTGGTGGCAACATGTGAGAAAATTGGCTAAGTGTACAACTTCAAAATCTCAAAATTGTGGCCATAGTATAAAATATATATACTATCCTTATAACTCCTCAAAAATCTTATCTCTAATATAGTACTCCCCCTAAGAGTATCAATCCTTATCATATACTATCAATTTTCTTCTATATATCTCACCCCCTTTGACAACAATGACAAAATAAGGGTAAGGAGGGTTACAAAACTGTATCACAAAAAGATTATACCTTAATTCATAATTGCAAAGCCGATAGGCTTGCAACACAATCTGCAAAATCAATCTTTATAGATTCTAACTCCTTCTCCCATGATTTCTTAATGGAATTTTCCACATTGAGTAGTGTGCTCTATCCATAAGATGCTATTTCACATGCTTGGAGGCTCTCAAAGTTAAACTTTTGAAAAGATGTCTTAGCTGAAAGACATTCTTCCAACTGCTCTTCAATATTGCTTAACTTCATAGAAGTGTGCTCTCTCAAAAGAGTGAATCTTTTCATTTTTCTATCTCTCTCATCTTGTAAAACTTTGATTTCATCATATAACTTATGAATTTTCTTCTCAACATCAAATGCCTTCACATTGGGGCTTAAAAGAAAGTTAGTTTCATTCTGAATTTCTGCATCCTTCATCTTCATCTTCTTATCTTCTTCTGCTATCAAGGTCTCTATTTTTGTACACTGGATGTACAAGGATTTTCCTATTTCCAAATTCTTCCTCAAGTCCTTTATATAGATATCAAGATTGTTGATATCATTCTTGATATTCTAGCTGATGTTCAAAAGCATTCTAGCCTCATAGGCTGCTTGTGCTTTCACTTTTGCAATATTAGATAGATTTGTGAATTCATTGTCAAAAGTTCTCATTACCTTCTTTACTTTCTCCAAAGGGTTATCTTCTACAATTTGTGTAGTTACAATGCTTTGTAACTTCTTAGTAAGTTCCTTCATGCATCCTTCAATACTTTTTACTTTCTTGTTCTTGCCAATGATTTTGTTCAAGGATGTGATCAATTCCAACTGATCATCATCATCTAATTCCTTTCCCAAGTGCTCAATCATAGATCCAATCTGATTCTTCTTTCCAATCTTAGGAGTAAGACTGATATCTTCTTTAGTGGGAATGGGTACTTGTTTTTTTGTTACTGAGGGTTCTACAATAGTTGTCTCTGTTGTCTCTTCTCCTTTTGTAGTTTCTTGCTCTTCAAAGGATGAATTGTCAATAATGTTCTCTAGATTCTTGAATACATTATCATCGGTATCCAAGGTGATCTTTGTTCCTTCTACATTCATGGTTTTATCTTCAATGTTAATGGCTAGAGGAGAGGGAATGTCCTCTTGTTCTATTACACCTGCTTGATCTGCTGCAACTGATGGTTCTCCAACATTTTTTGACATAACCTTGATTATTTCTTGCTCTATCTCTGAGTTAATTTCTTCATATCTACCTCCCATAATCTGAATGGTTCTCTTTTTGGTTCTCAGATGGGTGCTTAAGGCTTTCATGATCTTACTAAAATGAGCTTCATCTTTTACTACACAAAGCTTCCTTACAAGATTTTTTCTAATAGTTGTGTCTTCCTCTGATGCTCTCTTCTTCCTATTCATAAGTTTATTATACAAATCATTAGGTATCTAACCTTGAATTGTATCAAACTTCTTATTAGACAAAATCATGTGCTTTACTACTACATTCTTTAGATTAAGTCTCTCTACATAATCATAAAGATCATAGTACTTATTCATTCTTGTAAAGTCTCCATCCTCAATGATCTACTCATTAAGCTTCTCAACTTTAGGTTTCCAAGCTTTCTTCTTAATAGAAGTTCCATCATCTTTGATTTTTGCAATTTTTCTTGGAACTAGTTGCACTAATGTTTTTTGTCTCTTTCCTGGTCCAGTAGCACTTTCCTTTACTCTTTTGCTAGGTGTGGAGGAAGTGGATCTAGTGGATATCTTTGCTTCTTGATCCTTCTCAATTTCTTCCACTTTCCCCTTAACTTGTGATTCTTCTTGTTGTGCTACAATTGATGATAAAGGTGGGATAGACAAAACTTCTTTTTGTCCACTCTCTCTGATTGCTACTACTATTTTCTTTGCTACTAAAAATTCATGCTCTGTTATCCTTGTATCTTTTAGGATTTTCTTTATAGTACTCTCAACTCTTTTCTTATATTCCTTCTCTTCAAGTAAGGTCTTTGCGGAGTTGAAGTTCTCCTCAAAGGTTCCAAACCTATTACACTAAGTATCCAACTTACACTTAAGTAACATGCTAACATACTCTTCTATCTCTACCTTAGATATCTCATATCCAAGAGGGTCTATGAACTCGGTTCTAGGTTCTACTGCTTCAATGTAGGTAAAATCAGTATCAACCATAAAACATATGTCATCTTTATATTTCTCCACAAGAGACTTTGGAATCCTTGATCTGCTAGATACTATATCTTGAAATGTCTTGATTACCAGTACTGCACTCTCATTTACTTTATCAATAACATGCATTTTGTATACTAGTTTAATCCTTTCCATTGTAGTTTGGCCATCATTCTAGTCATTTCCAATGGTGTAAGAAAATCCTCTCAATAGATGAAAAAACATATAGGTGATTAAGGATGAGAACCTAAACTGTGTATACTTAGTTTTCTTAATCTTCTCCAAATTTTCAAATAGTTGAATTCTCATAGTCTCACACATATCAACTTGTACCTTGTCAACACACATTAGATAAGATGCATGTATCATTCCAGCTTCCATGTCATCTTCTCTTGAATTTGTACAAAACTTAGTGGTTAGGATCTTGCATAACTATCTGACATCATCTTGTTTGATCTTACTAATCACAATTCCTCTACCATTATAGGATGAATTTGTGTTATCAATGACTATTTTCCTCATGTTTTTCTCATTTAGAGGAATGGCTCCAGTTTTAGATAATCCAGTGACTTCATGAATCAAATCAGCTATGATATATATCACTCTATCTTCTAACCAAAACCTCCCATTATGAATTCTGCTTAAGATAATATTAGTACATTCTTCATTATCAAATTCATACTGTAATGCATACTTAATCATTTCATTGTCTTTCAAATGTTCAAATCCTTCTTTCAATGTCATATCCTAATTGTAGATCTTCTGATATTCATTTGTGAGATCACTATCACTGATAGTCTCTAGTTTGCATCCAAGATAACTTCTGACATTCTCTAGGTGTAAAACTCTATCTAGTACGGATGATAAAGCTAACCTAGGATCATCTTCCAAGGGTTCTACTAGTTCCCTTTTCAACTTAGGTCTATTCTTATCTCTGACATTGTGTATTAAAGAAACATCCATGATTTCTTCTAATTCCTTCACTGATTTAAAGATCTGTCAAGTAAAATACTTTGATTTTGTGATTTTAGAGCTTGCATAGATTCGACACAAAATTCTTCTCCAAATCCTTGCAAAATGCTTCCAATCACTACTCTTTGATCTCCTAAACACTTGAATTCTCTTTGATGATCAAATAATACTGATCATTACCTTTTATTAATTCAATCTCACTTAGATCTGACATCGCATTGAATTCTTTTGCCGCTTCTTTCCAAAAAGTTGTTTTTCCTAACCTGCAAAACTTAAAACTTCTTGCGATCTCGCAAAACATAATATTTTTCTTTGCACTCTTAATCATAGCATTAGAACATCATAAACTACCTTGCATTAACTGTGCAAGACTCGGTTCATCATATATCTACTTCTACACTAATCTAAGTTCCTATTCTACTGCAATTTTCATAAATTAAGTACTTTGAGATGGGTCAGGTAAAGATTCATTCTTATTTTTAAATACTTCACCTTCCTAATTACCTTTAATGTTGAATATGTCTCCTTGGTCTATGCTTTTGATAAAATTCACTTCATCTAAATTACTATAGCATCCTTTCTGACTGTTACTTGCATCTTCATTTCTTCTTGCATGATTTCTGGGATTAGGATTAGGATGAAAAACTCTATTGTTCATTCTGCAAAACCATGTTGTATGTCCAATATTGTTGCATATCTAACAAACAATTCCATTGTTTCCATATCTTGGTCCAAGCTGATTGATTTTTGATCTACAGTTTCTAGCAATGTGTCCAACCTTGTTGCATCTATAACATATTACTCCATTTCTTCTGTTCATATCTTCAATAGGTTTCTTATCTGCATTGTTAGTATTCCTAAACATTCTAATACCATCATTATTCTCAATAAATTTAGGTTTCCTACATTCAATAACAATATGTCCAAAACCATGACAATTATAACAATAATGATTAAAAGGTTTAAATTGCTTACCTATGCAATCTCTCTTCATATGACCAATAGTATTACAAGAAAAACATCTACCTTTGAATTCTCTTTGCATACCTTTGGGTGATTCCTCTTGCTTCAGTGATTCTTCTTCTTTAGGTGTATCTTCATATTTTTTAATCTCAACAGACTATTTCTCATCTATGCTATTAGATATTTTCAAATCTAGTTCCCTACTTTCATCATTTTCTTTAAAAGTGTTGAATCCAAGACTAGTCTTATCATAGAATGGTTTTTGATAAGATATTTGTTCATCAATCTTCTCACTAGTTGAATATAGCCTTTCAAATTGTTGTTTGGATTGAGTCAGTTCACCTTTCACAATCTTATTGTATTTCTCAAGTTTAGCATACTACAAATTGACTTTCTCAAGCTCAGATGTTACTTTACTAAGTTTTGATTTTAGTTCTTCATTTTCAGTCTTTAGACTTTCATTCTTAGATTTTAGATTTGCTTCATTCTTGACATTTCCATCTTTCAAGCTAAGCTTCAGATTTGCTATCTTCAGTTCATGCTTAAGGATCTCATTTTCTTTTTCTAAATTATCATCACAATCTTCAATAAAAACTTTAGATTCCTTTTCAGATCTCAGATCTTCCAACTTGTTTTTCAGTTTCTCAATAAGGTTCTTTGCATCATCATATTTTCTTTTCAAAGTATTTTTTTCAATAGTAAGAAAGTTAATCTGTTCAAGAGCTTCTTTAAGATTCTTTTGTAGTTGATCCATATCCATAGAGATCTTACTCAAGCTTCTAGGCTTTCCTTGAATGATTTTTTTCCGAGTAACTAAGCTCTGATACCAATTGTTAGTGTAAGAATTTGCAAATAGCAAATATTGAACCAAGGATCTAGAGATTTAAGAAAAGAACAAGAGAGAAAATATGAATGCAATGATTGATTGAATAGATCCAATGAATTACTCAATGCTCAATATTCACAATGAATTGATTACATAATAGGCCTCCTTATATAGGAAAGGCAATAAGAGAGAATGATAAGGAGTTGATAAGCTATCAGCTATGGTAGGTGTAATCACATGTCCACCAAATGTGGATCATCCTCCAATATGCAATAAAGTATGTGCAATGGATTAGGATGATAATGTGATAAGAGCACAAAAGGTGGATCTCACACACAACAAGGTATGTGAAGACAACTATCACACCTAAAGTGGAATTTCTCCTACACCATGTGCTTAAAATATGTGCACACTCCTAAGTGTCTCAATCACAAAATACTATGCAATGCATTAACCTAAGTAAGATTAAGTAAAGTGTAATTAGGAATAATTAATTACACCAACACGCCCCCTTAAGTGCAACTTAGGGGAATGGACTTAAACTCACAATGCAAGATGGGTCTCAGCTACTAAGCCATGTTAGGTACCCATGTAAAAAATGCAATACATGAAATGCATAACTCTCATAAATTAGAGAAAGAGGAAAAACATCATGGGAAAAACCCTCCCCCAAAAAGAGAGAAGAAAACAAGATGCATGGATGGATGGAGTGCTCAAGACCCCCCAAGAACTACATACATGATGTATATACAAAGAAGTATCCCCCCATAAGAAGGATAGTTGGAGACATGATATCCCCCCCATAATGTAGAAGCTCCCATGTTGATGAAGAGTACCTGAAAACAATAGATAAGCCAATGCTTACAAGAAACATGTCTCCCCTTAGGAAGAAATAGATACATCAAATGATGAATAAGCCAATCCTTGTGCAAATGGAAAGAGGAAGAAGATGTAGGTCTCCATGTATGAATCTTTGAAGACTAAATAGGTTTCTCCAAGATCAAAGAATCTATCACCTCATGTGACAAATCAAGTGAAGAAGGAGAAGAATCAAGTACACCAATCTCCAAAGAAGTTGAAGAAGTATCCCCATCTATGATGAAACTGTCATCAAGGGAAAGAGAAACTCCCTCATGCATGTCTTCCAAATCTGCATCATGAGAATCAACAAATGCTGAAGATGCATCCAAGTAGTCATCACATTCTACAAGATCTAAAACACTATGATCATCCTATTGAATAGTAGAGCCCATGTCTGAAGAAGTAGGAGGTGGAGGAGTAGGAAGATCAACACTTGTGTCAACAACAAAATGATTCAAGTGCCCAAAGTTCTCCTCATAATTATCCCTTGGCAAAGGGATGGGTACATCATGAATATCATCATCATTATCAACAAAATTAGAAAAGGAATACAAGCGGGATGTATGATCAACAACTCCCATAGCTATGACATCTCTAGTCTCCATGTCCCTAATGTAGACAAAATCAAGAGTGAACTCAACAATTTTACCTTGTGCCCCATGTGTAATTTGGTAAATAGAAAGAAGATTAGTGGTCAAGGATGGTACACAAAGAACATCATTGAATGTCCCCTCTCCCATAGGAATAGAACCTTTACCACAAAATCTCATGAATGTGTTGTTACCCATCAAAATATTAGGATAATTACAAGGCTCAATAGAAGAAAACATATCCATAGAAGATGCCATATGATGTGATGCACCTGAATCAAGAAGGCATTTACCTTGCTCAAGATGTATGGAAGCCATGAGTGCTTGTCCTTTACCTTTATCTTTGGATGATGATGGAGATGTAGAAGCTGCCCAATGTGTAGAAGAAGGAGCAGATTCTGATGAGGGCAAATTAATATTGTGTTTCTGAATAATGTGAGTTAGCTCATCAATCTTCTTTTGAAAACACTTATGCTCATCATGTCCTAACTTTTGACAATATGCACATTTATCTCTCTTTCTTCTAGATGATTCCTCTCTTGAAGAGGACTTGAATTCAATACTTTTTGGTGAAGAAGATTCATTATCTTTGTCATGAGGCTTAGGATCCTTATTGTGTTTCTTTCCTTTTCCATTAGAAGCCTTTCATGTAGACTCACTTGCAATCAATGCTTGATGTGTGGAAGGCTTCAACTGACCCATGTGTGCCAACTTTGCTTGTTCCCTTGTGAGTTGCACTACAAATTCATCAAGAGAGGGCAATTTGTATGCACTACCAAGAGCATCCATAGTAGCATAGAATGTAGAAACAAAGATAGAATATTTAGGAACAAGCTTGGAAAGAATAGAAAAGATCAATTGTTCATCCCCTTTAACAATGCCACATGAAGAGAGCTCCAATCTAGTAGTATGGAACTTAGAGAAAAAATCTTGAATATTGTCAAAATCTATAGGATTGAGACCTATGAGATCATTCTCTAATCTAAATTTTCTCATTCTATCAGGTTTACCAAAGAGTCCTTCCAATGTGATCCAAGCATCATGAGGATTTGTGAAAGATTCAATATGAAAGAGCATGTCACGAGAGATGGATGATCTAAGAGAGCCAAGTGCTTTATCCCTTCAATCAAACCACTTTCACCTTTCTACAACACCTATTTGAGGTTTTTGATCCTGCCCAAGAGTCATTCTAAGCAATCCAAGACTCAACAAATGATCACTTAAAGAAACTTTCCATTCATGGTAGTTATATGGAGTGAGAATTTTAACTTTTGAATTATCCACATTTCAACCAAATAATGACTGATAACTACTGATAACTCCTTCAAATGACTGATGCAAATTAGAAAACTCAAATCCAAGGATTAACCAAGTGCAATTATAGCCCCAAAATGACCTATTTATGAAAGTGATATGTCTACCCAAAAACACTCAAATCTAATTTCAGATATGGAAATTAGATGAAAAATCATGCACTTTCAAAAAAAATTTCACCTCAAAATGTTACCGTATGTGCCCAAACGAAGCCCTAGAAGTTGTAGAAATCAAGAATAGATAGGAATAGTCAACAAGATCTACAATTTCTAACAAATGAAGACACCAAAATGCAAAATCAACACAACCACTGGAAAGCTGAAGAAATTTTACCCAATTTCAAAAAAAATTGCACTTGATTTCGAGCCCAGATGACCAAGTTATGTCCTCTCAAAGTTGGACTGTCAAATCAAAACTGCAAATGGTGAAGGCAGAAAAATTTTGAACCCTGCTTGTGTCAACAAAATAGTGGGTTAAATTTCATGGTCATATAGCCATCAAAAAAACAAATTTTACCCTGCAATGATGGCTAAATGACCGTCAAATTTAGGGTCATGAAAAGCTTACGCAGGCAAAAAATCCAGTCGAGTGGCTGACGTGGCTGGTGATTATGCTGGGTGTATAGTTTCATATGGTATGGATGGCTACGTGGGAGGTTGAGGTGGCAGAGCAGCATGGTACTATTCTTTTGGTGGGTCCAGGCTAAGGTGGCAGCTTGCGTGGCTGCTTGCTGTGCGCAGTGATGAGGCACACCTGTCATCCAGTTGGCGTCTGGTTGGTAGCAGTTGGTGGGTCCGCGGTATGCTGATGTGTCATCTGTGTGGTACATAGTTGTGTGGTTGTCTACGTGGTAGCTGGGATCATGGTGAGTGTGCAGAGGGCACACCGCGTGGTGCTTCAGTCTGCAGAGTGATAGATCTATCTGCATGGAGCAGGTGGCGGGTTTGAAAGGACTGCCGGATGAGCTGCGGATGAGACAGGAACCAGGCGGAGGAAACCGGTTGCATAGAGGAGCTACTCAGTGGTGAAGTAGTGGTGGGGATGTGGGATTTAATCCCACATTGCCCGCAGGAAGAGCTTTAAGGCTCTTTTTATGTGCAAACATCCGCAAAGCTTGGTAAGTAAAGTGGCCAGGTATGGCTCTTGCCTCACCTTCGGGCCACTATTTGCTTGACTTGGGCATGGGTCTAGTGCCTGTTTGATGTGTGTTGGTGATGTGACTATTCCGCATTAACAAAGAATATTCTCTGACACTTCTTGTACAAACAATAGATTGCGGGCACATACCAGGCCCACTAATTTTTTAAAAGAAAAAATAATTCCAAAAATAAGAGGAATTAAAAAAAAAAACAAATTAATAAAAATCATGCCGGAGGTGTAGATCAAGCTTATGGTCTGATTTGCAAAAAAATTTTGCCTCAAATTTGACTTTCGCCTAATATAGGCAAATTTATAGTTGATCTTAATCGAAACAGACTCTCGAACGCAGTGGTGAGGTTAGATCTACTCCAAGATACCTCTATCACACGCTGGTTGCCAGATCTAAGATTTGGACCTTCAAAGCTTGCATCAAGCTCTCTTCAAATCAGCTGATCTAAAATGCTCCAATGGCTCTGATACCATGTAAGAATTTGCAAATAGAAAATATTGAACCAAGGATCTAGAGATTTAAGAAAATAACAAGAAAGAAAATATGAATGCAATGATGGATTGAATAGATCCAATGAATTACTCAATTCTCAATATTCACAATGAATTGATTACATAATAGGCCTCCTTATATAGGAAAGGCAATAAGAGAGAATGATAAGGAGCTGATAAGCTATCACCTATGGTAGGTGTAATCACATGTCCACCAAGTGTGGATCATCCTCCAATATGCAATAAAGTATGTGCAATGGATTAGGATGATAATGTGATAGGAGCATGAAAGGTGGATCTCACACACAATGAGGTATGTGAAGACAACTATCACACCTAAAGTGGAATTTATCCTACACCATGTACTTAAAAGATGTGCACACTCCTAGGTGTCTCAATCACAAACTACTATGCAATGCATTAACCTAAGCAAGATTAAGTAAAGTGTAATTAGGAATAATTAATTACACCAACAATTAGAAATAGGGAATACTGAGAGGGGGGCATGAATCAGTATTCTACAAACTTTATCTTTCTCCCAATTATGGATATAACATATTATCTTTACACATGCATAACATAGGAAGCTAAACAACATGCATAGAAATAAAACTAAAGAACTCATAACACATTATTTGTTCTCGAGGAAACCCTGGCCAAGGGAAAACCCCAGTGGGGATGGTACCCACAAAGATCCACTAATAAAAAGTATCTTGTTAAGGATGTTGACCATGTTAGGAGTCTATTACAAGCATATAGTGTATCAATCCTGATAAAGGAACTATAGGCCTTGTTAGAAGCCTCAACCTTGTTAGGAGTTGACATTACAAAATGTGATTACCAGATGAGGCCACAACCCAAAAAAGTAATGTAAAATATACACTGATTACAAAAGAAGGTTAAGGTACACAAACTTATACTGCTTGCATCAATATCTCTTCACTGTTCTTTCACTGTCACTATTACATATGCATCATATATTTCGCATCATGTCACTACTTCATTACATCACATTACTACTCTTTCTTTTTACAACTTACAATTACATTTATACAAATAACTTTATCCAAGAGTTAACATCTAGGATGTCATCACTTTACATTGTTAATTCATTATTTTCATAAACAAAATAATCCCTTAACTCTTTACTAATTCTATCTTCACATTATGTCCTGTCGACTTGAAACTGTCTTCGGTAAAAATGTCATAACTTCTTCCATACATTCCATACTGACTTGTGCTCTAAGATGCATCTTCAATAGTCATCATAGAGTCTATGTTCAAGTGAAAAATCATTGAACTTAATCCAATCAACATCACAAACAAAAACTATGTCGAGGTTCTCTGGTAAAATATTGTATCATACTTAGATAATTTTGCAATACGCTCTGTCATACTAGCTCTCTGACCTGTGTGATCTTCATGTGGATCATATGTTTCCATAATGACAACATCTATGTAATCAGCTCAACCAAATTTCCAACAATTCTGATATTCATTAAGACCAAAGAAGAACATTTGGTGCATGTTAGACAAGTTTTGCAGAGATTGAAAGAGGAAACTTTGCTGATAAATCTTAAAAAGTGTTCATTCATGAAAGAAGAGATTGTATATTTGGGATTTTTTATTTCAACAGATGGTTTGAAGATGGATCCTAAAAAGGTTGAAGCTATTTTGAATTGGCCTACACCTATGAATGCTAGCGAGGTAAGATCATTTAATGGTTTGGCAAGTTTTTACCGAAAGTTCATAAGGAATTTCAGTTCAATTTGTAATGCTATGAATGAGACTATGAGAGGAGACAAAAGAGAATTCAAGTGGACACATGGAGCTGAAAAAAGTTTTGAGACTTTGAAGTAGAAGGTTGTTGAATTACCTGTTTTGGCATTACTTGATTTCAGTAAAGTATTTCAAGTGGAATGTGATGCAAGTGGAAGTGCAATTGGAGATGTGTTGAGTCAAGAAGGTAAACCTATTTCTTTCTGTAGTGAAAATTTGAATGATGCTACAAGGAAATATTGTGTGTATGATCAAGAATTCTATGCTATTGTTCAAGCACTAAAGAAATGGAGACATTACTTGATACCAAGTGAATTTTTGTTGTATACTAATCATAAGGCTTTATAATATTTGGGTAGTCAGAATAAGTTGAATCAAAGGCATATAAAATGGGTTGAGTATTTGCAGATTTATACATTTGTGATAAAGAATAAGAGTGGAGTCACTAACTAATTTGCTGATGCATTGAGTAGAAGAAGATCTTTGATGACTGAGATGAAAATTGAAGTTCTTGGTTTTGATGAGATGAGAGATTCTTATGAGTTTGACCCTGATTTTTCTGAGCCATGGAGAAAGTGCAGAGCACCTATTCAAGATCAACAAGATACTAAATGGGATGAATATTTGATTTAGGAAGGTATGTTGTTCAAAGGTATTTAGTTGTGTATACCGAGTGGAGTAATGAGAACTAATCTAATAAAGGAGAAACATAGTAGTGGTTTGGCTGGACATTTTGGTATTGATAAAACATGGAATTTTCTTAAGGAGAAATAATTTTGGCCATAGTTGTATAAAGATGTTCAGAAATTTGTGAAAAGTTATGGAATTTGTCAAGTTGCAAAAGGAGTAAGTCAAAATACTAGATTGTATACACCGATTGTTGTTCCTGAGAAACCTTGGATTGACATTAGTATGGATTTTGTTCTTGGCTTACCAAAGATAGTAAGAGGTAATGATTCTATATTTGTTGTTGTGGATAGATTTTCTAAGATGGCACATTTTATACCATGTATAAAGACATCAGATGCAGTACATGTAGCAGATCATTTCTTTAAGGAAATTGTCAGATTGCATGGATTACTGAGGAGTATTATCTCTGATCCAGAGAATAAGTTTGTTGGATACTTTTGGAAAACCCTTTGGAAGAAATTTGGCACTGAGTTGAAATATAGATCTACATTTCACCCACCAACCAATGGACAGACTGAAGTTGTGAATAGAAGTTTGGGTAATCTTTTGAGATGTTTAGTTGGAGACACACCAAGTAATTAGGATTCTATGTTGGCACAAGAAAAGTTTGCATATAATAATTCAATGAATAGGAGTACTGGAAAGAAACCATTTGAGATTGTGAATGACACACAACCAAGAGGAATATTTGATTTGAGAGACATTGCTGATGAGAATAAGAAAAGTGTTGAAGGAGTAAAATTTGTTGAGTAAATAAAGACATTGCATGAAGATGTGAAGCTGAAGGTGGAAGACAGTAATCAGAAATACAAAGAAAGAACTGATAGATCTAGAAGAAATAAAAATTTTGATGTTTATGATGAAGTGATGGTTCATTTGAAGAAAGGCTAATTTCCTATTGGAACATATGGGAAGCTGAAGATGAAGAAGTTTGGACCTTGCAAGATTTTGAAGAAATTTGACAGTGGAAATGCATATGGGATTGAGTTACCTAATGAAATGGACATATCACTAATTTTCAACATTTTTTATTTGTATGAATATCATGAACCTAATGAAGAAGTGATAGTACCGGCATAATATCCTAAGAAGAAGAATGATGAAGTTGAACAGATTTTGAAGGAAAGAGTTGGCAAGAGTACAAGAGGAAAACAATATATAGAATATCTGGTAAAATGGAAGAATAGACTGATGGAAGGTAGTTCATGGATTTCATAGTCTGATTGGGATGCAACTTGGACCAGACCTTCCAAATGATTTGGAGAATCATTTCAAAATAACCCCAAGTGTCTGATGCAAGAGCATCTCGGGTCCTTGGCAATCCTGTGTCACCAAAAATAATTTGGAGTTTGTCTATGTTGCTCAATTTCCACTTTGATTGAGTTGGTTGGTAGTTGGTCAGTTTCCTTTGGTTATCAAGTGTGGTCATTCATCTCCTAGGCAGTCGGTTGTTTCACTCGTGCTCGGCATTGCCTGCCTGCTGCTTGGTTATCTTGATCACTGACGGGTTTAGTTTTGGTTCTTGTTGTGGCTGATTTGTGCATTTATATTGGATCATGGATTTAATGTTGGAATCTATCATTGGGAAGCACATGGTCCCAAATCTGACCATTCCTTCTATTGATTGTGGATCTGAAGGCTGACTCAGTTCGGTAGCTTCTTGTAGAAATGTAGTTGTTGGTTTAGAGTTTGGGAGGTATTTTTTGGATAGGAGTTGATAGAAGATAGAAGTAGAGATTTTGGAAGATCGTCACATGTTTGAGGACTTCTATAAATCATTGTAATATCTGGCCCTAACCAGGAAGGCCTTATAGCCCGACATGTATCAGTCTATTTGATGAAAATATATGAAAGATCTTGCATTCTCTCTCTCACTTTTGTGTTTGTTTTCTTTTGCATGTGTTGAGCAGGCTTGGATCATTAGGGTGCACCATTATTTGGCCCCTCTTGCTCCTTTCCCTTGCATCAAAAACTCCCTCTCATAAATATTTAAGGAATTTATGATCAAACCACACACCTGTGTACTTTTTACCATAAAGAAAAGTTCAACAAAAATACAGCTCCTCCAACTCTTAAAGATTTAAATTTCTATTTTTAAAGATAACATGAATTGCTGTGGAAATATTTATAATCACAAGATAAATAGAAAATAATGTATCAACTAACAAAGGAATCAATGCATCCCAAATTTAAACTCAAAGATTCAAACTAGAACTTTGCATTAATGTATATAAGTACTGTAAAGTCCAAAGCCAAAATAGATATTCTGATCAATATTTCTTTTCACTAAGACCTCTTTCCAAGAAAACTATTACTAAAAATATCTTTAAGCTAAATTCTAACTAACAATTCTAACCTCTACACAGTATTATGCTCCAACATAAATAGTTTTTCCAAGAGGCCTCCCTGAAAACTCAACCCCTCAGATTGTCAACAAGAAATAGTTACAAACTAGTAACATACTAAAGCAATAGTTTTAAGACAGTTGTCCACTTATTAAAGCATCTAAACAAAAAATATATATTCCACCTCTTCTGGTGGCTCATCATCCCACATGGCATCCTTAACCAATTTCCAACTCCTAAAGGTGCTCAGGAACTCTTGCATTAGGTGATAATGAAAGATCTTCTTCCCTAAGAGTTTTCCTCGACATGAAAATTTCTCGCATTTGAGTTCCTTAATTCTCTCCATGAGTTTAGGAAATTCCCCTCTATTCAGGCATAGTAGCACTTCCACATTTTCTATTCTAGTAAAGTCATGGGCTGTGGGGATTTTGTTTTCTATAATAGCATACATAGCAGTTTTGAATATTTTTATCATAGCATTTGGATACAAGTTTCCTTCTTCAAATTGGAAAATGTTGGGATTGGAAAGATAAAGTACTGAGAGGGGAGGGGTAAATCAGTATTCTAAAAAACTTTTATCACTTAAACCTTTGCAATAGTAGATTCTATTTAACTAACTGGTTCTATTGTTTGTAACATACATTCATATAACTTGGAAATGTAAAGTGCATGTAAACAAAAAAATAAATCATACATAAAAATATTTACTCATGATTCAGATATTTTCATTACGTAGAAACTCTTGTTATAAGGTAAAAATTGCAGTGGGGATGACACCCACAAATTCTTCACTACTGTAGTAAATCAAGTATGATGGTTAAGGCTACAATTGGTGATCACTTTTGATGATCTTACCCTATTAGTTGTAACAAAAGATCGACTAGATCTACCTTGTTAAAGGATTTTAGCAACACAATCAAGTTTCCACTCGGTTAAGAGATTTATAATAAGAATAATTTAGTACATATCAGTCACTGTTAGGAGACTTTAAATCCCTATGAGGATATTTTAACCCTCTTAGGAGTTGAGGAAGACAGAAGGACACACTTTCCAAACAACTTCAAGGGAAAGATCACCAAACACATTGTCCAACTAATCTATGTATTATCCAAATAGAATAATACCAAATATAACCAATCTTGGCTACTTTTATTCTCTCCTCTAACCATGCCTAAACCACACCAAATGCTTCTCCAGACCTAAATACCATATCTGCACACATCACATCACATAACAATCCCTTAAATCACTTACTCGCATAAATTCACACTTCACAACTTGTTTTTTACACCACACCTATCAATCAAGGAAAAAAATCCTTCCTTTATACTGTACTCAGTATTTCATAATTGAGTCAGCCAATTAGGCTTTACCAATTATAAAATATAAAACACTACACATTACATAATATTTCCACGATTACACAAAACTGTCAGCTCACAAACTTAATAAATATTAACACTTGCAACCTATGACTATGATGACTTATCCAAGTCACCTTCACAATTTCTTCAACCTCTGTATAACTTCACTTGTCCAGATTCTATCCTTGTGAGGAGATATAATCCAATTATCACAAACTGCTTATCAAGAACTCTCTCAGAATATAGTTTCAACTAGATTACTTATAATTGATGCAAATACTTTAATTTTTGTATGGGATCTTAACCATGATATTAGGAAACTATAAGAAACATGTCCTCATCTCTGTGTAGTCTCATCTATAATTATCTGTGTGCTAATTCAAAATCTATCTGCTACTTGGATAATCTTTAGTATAATCAGTATGTTGACATTAATGGAAAACATAGCCATGAATGCAATATGTGACTTCTCCAATAATACTAGAATACTCCGCAATAGGAAATATTCAAAATTCATCATAACATCTATTGAGTAACATGGAATAGTTAGCTGGGATATTTTCAATTAAAATTATAAGCTTCAACCATTTATTAGGGCATACAGTAAGGACAACCTGCACATCTTTAACTTGACCCATCAGTGGTACTTGTTTTTCATCCATGGAATAATAGTGATGAAATGTTTTAGTGAGGGTAAGGCCAAGGGATTTAGCAACATGGGAAAACACAATATTATTAGATGTCCCAGAGTCTATAATACAATGATTGATTTTTTATCCATTTAAAAGAAAGGAAATATAGAAAAGCTCAGGATTTTTCTCTTTTGTCTCATTTTGCACAATATTGGTACATGGAGTTTCTTCAAAGGCTTGTGAGGCAACTTCACATAAAAAATGGGATGCTATTGGACTATTTTTGTTTCACCTATAATAGGTTTATTGAACTGGGGATGTGAGCTCGATTCTCCTTTCACATATTTGATCAGTTTGTTTAGTTCTTCAAGGTTCATTATCAGGTATTCGATAGAGGAAATGGAGATAGAAGCGGATTTTAAAAAATATCGAAGATGAGAGAGGGTGAGGCTCAGTTATTTTAGACAAAATTTTGACTCCTGAGATTTTTTAATTGGAGGGAGTATCATTAATTACTTTCTCTTTACCCTTAGGGGAAGCATTAGATGTACCCACACCAGGAATGAACTTTTTGTTCCTTTGGTTACGAGTAAGGATTCAACATGCTAGATCTTCATATAGTTACTAGGATATCTTAGCCTCTCTCAGAATTAGACTCATATTCCAAAAAGGATCCTGAATTCCTAATATTAATTTATAAATTTCTCTTCCTAAATTTATTCTTCTCCAAGAGCATTTTTTATTGCATTCATCTGAAGACATCTCACACCAATCAGGACAAGTTTCACCATCATGATCAGTTGTTAGATGAAAAGAACACATTGCCTCTTTGGGAGTAGCCTCAATCTACAGTCTAACTTGTGATGCTATTAAGAGAGGGTTTTCCCATGAGGTTAGTTATATTTCCTATGACTAATATCCTGATAAGGGGATTGATGTGGAGAACTAGACTTATTATGTTGTCTTTTGAGTATTGCTATACAATTCATCAGTCTCTATGTCAAAGGATCTGTTGGAGTAGAGGAAGAAGTGCCTGAAGTTTGAACTTCCCTTTTCCACTTTCCCACTATAATGAATGCATCTTCAAGTTCAATAGCTTGTTTTTATGCAAAATTTAGATCGACCACTCCATACTTCAGCAGATGATATCTTATATCCAATGGTACAACATTTAAAAATAATATCTTTTAATTCTCGTCACTAGGCCTAGAGTTCACAAGAATCATTTGCAGCGTCTTGTTAAACTTCACCACGAACTCCCACATTGGTTGATGTATTTTTTTTTTTTAATTGAATCAATTGGAACAACAATGAAAATTGCATTATTAGGTGTTTAAATCTTTCCTTGAAAGCATCTTTCATATCATTCTAAATGGTTATGGAAGCATGAGGTAAGTGGTCCAACTAGGAAGTTACAACATCGATTAAGGTTCTCACAAAAATACTAATGGAAAATACTTGATTCAACACACTGATAACATTACATGTAGTGTGAAATGCACTAAGGTGATCTTCTATAGTTATTTTTTCATCTCCGCTGAACTTGGGAAAATATGGTGGGAATCTTTGGGTAAACTAGTGGGAGGGTTAGCACCTACATTCAAAGGACCTATATTATTACCCCAAGCCTGATTTTCATCCATATTTGGAAATATGAAATTTAAGGGCTGAGTATTGAAGTGTGAAGGTATTAAAATTCCCGGTGGGATTACATCTTGCACAGTGGGTAACACAGAAGGAGTTATAGGAGGAGAGGAATTCCTACTACAAGATTTATTTTTCCTCTTTTGGGGGTGCTCAAGTCAGAGACAAAGTTCAAATTATTCAAAGCCTCAAAATATTTGACAATCAACCCCTTGCTTCGATCACCTCTTATATATCTTTTATTAGTCAATTTTTAAACTAAAAGCTATATTAAATTTCTTGTAGGAGCTTGAGCAAGTTTTTCTACTACTACTGCTTCTTGGACAACTGGGATACCTCTTAGGTATTTACCAAGCTCTTCTTCTCTTTCCATAACTCTAAGGGTTTGTTGGAATTATTGATTGCTACGCCTGTATTTCCAAGCTACCGCAGCTAAATTAGAAATCAAGTCTTCTTGTGTATCATCAAAACCTAAATTGGGATGAAGCATAGGAAACACATCATTATGTGGAAATACTAGTTTTATTCAAGATAGACAATTTAGATTATGGTCTTTGTCACAAGACTCCCCAATAGAGTAGCCAAAAATCTCTTCGTGAATAGATTTGTCTTTATACTAAATAGAATACAACCTAACTCTATTACCCTCTCTTAAAGATAAATAGTTCATAATAGTTGGGTAAACGTATGATAATCGTTTCACTCTGAATTTTATAAGGTACAACTCCCTCTCATAAATATTCAAGGAATTTATGATCAAACCACACAGCTGTGCACTTTTTACTAGAAATAACTTAAGGATCTCTCATATACTATTTGGTATAGAAGTGATTTTCAAAGACAATAAATAAGTTCAAGAAAATTTCAAAGAAAATATAGTTCCTTCAACTCTTAAAGATTTAAATTTCTATTTTTAAAGATAACATGAATCATCGTGGAAATATTTATTATCATAAGACAAATAGAAAATAATACAGAGAAAATAATGTATCAAATCACAAAGCAATCAATGCATCATAAGTTTAAACTAAAAGATTCATACTAGAACTTTGCATTAATGTATATAAGTACTATAAATTCCAAAGCCAAAATAGATATTCTAATTAATATTTCTTTTCACTAAGATCTTTTTCCAAGAAAACTATTACTAAAAATATCTTTAAGTTAAATTCTAACTAACAATTCTAACCTCTATGCAGTATTATGCTCCAACATAAATAG
The DNA here is from genome assembly GCA_027943335.1 of Chamaecyparis obtusa. NCBI lineage: Eukaryota > Viridiplantae > Streptophyta > Pinopsida > Cupressales > Cupressaceae > Chamaecyparis > Chamaecyparis obtusa. The sequence goes on along the minus strand of BSBK01008657.1, from coordinate 279,818 downwards.
TTTTTACAATCCAAGAGGCCTCCCTGAAAACTCAGCCCCTCAGATTATCAACAAGAAATAGCTACAAACTAGTAACATAATAAATAAATTTTTTTAAGACAGTTGTCCACTTATCAAAGCATCTAAACAAAAAAACATATTCCACCTCTTCTGGTGGCTCATCATCCCATGTGGCATCCTTAACCAATTTCTAACTCCTAAAGGTGCTCATGAACTCTTGCATCAGGTGATAATGAAAGATCTTCATCCCTAAGATTTTTCCTTGACATGCATATTTCTCGCATTTGATTTCGATAATTCTCTCTACGAGTTTAGGAAATTTCCCTCTGTTCAAGTATAGTAGTGCTTCCCCACTTTCTATTCTAGTAAAGTCATGGGCTGTGGGGTTTTTGTTTTCTATAATAGCATACATAGTAGTTTTGAAGATTTTTATCATAGCATTTGGATCCAAGTTTCCTTCTTTAAACTGGAAAATGTTGGGATTGGAAAGATAAAGTACTTAGAGGGGAGGGGTGAATCAATATTCTCAAAAAAATTTATCACTTAAACCTTTGCAATAGTAGATTCTATTTAACTGACCGGTTCTAATGTTTGTAATATACATTCATATAACTTGGAAATGTAAAGTGCATCTAAACAAAATAATAAATCATACATGAAAATCTTTAATCATGACTCAGATATTTTTGTTACGTAGAAACCCTTATTAGAAGGTAAAAACTATGGTGGGGATGACACCCAAAAATTCTTCAGTACTCCAGTAAATCAAGTATGATGGTTAAGGCTACAATTGGTGATCACTTCTGATGATCTTACCCTATTAGGAGTAACAAAAGATCGACTAGATCTACCTTGTTAACAGATTTTAGCAACACAATAAAGTGTGCACTCGGTTAAGAGATTTATAGTAAAAATAATTAAGTTCACTATGTTAAGATATTTGAATCTACTATAATGGTTAAATTGATAACAATAATGTATCTGTAAAATGAAAACACTATCTTGTCTAATTCAGATCTTTGAAATAACAAATAGATATCACCTTAATGAGATGAATAGATTATACTCTCCTACTCTATAGCCTTGTATGAGTCTTGATAAAACTGATTCTACCTTTGATAAACTATATGTCATAAACCCTTTTTTGATCTCCTGATGTCCTTAGTGTAGATACTTCTACATGATTCTTAAACATAATGACATCTCTTACAATTTTATATCAAATAATCTTAACCTAAATAGGGTTATAATATCTTAGATAATATAAGATCAACGGTATAGAAAAATAACCTAGATCAAATTATTATATTGGAATCATCACCAAATTAAATGATTACAACCATATTAAATATCTCTCAATCTTGATAAACCATTTATATGATCGTGTAAACTAGTTACATAGGTATATGTTCCATTACTTATTACTTTGTCATAACCTGAATAACTCAGTAAACACTACATTCCCTATTCAGTAAATAACTAATACTTGGTGTGTATGAATACTTGGTGTTCACTTAGCTAAGTTTTGCTCGGTAATAACCTGACACTCAGTAAGTGTACTCAGTCAAACCTGTATTTGGTTAACTTAAGATTCTACCTAGTCTTTGCTCAGTATAAAGGCTTTGTCTACTTGACAAACTAACTTTTTTGTATTTGTATTCCAACATTTACTGACTAAATAATTGATTGATAGTAATGAAAATCCATTAATGCTCAAATAGAGATAACAATGTCCCCCTTTGGCATTAGTATCAAAACCTTATGTATATAGTACCGATAGCCAAAAATATACAAACATCAAAATTTACTAACTCCATATATATATGTATATATATATATATATATATATATATATATATATATGTATATATATATATATGTATATATATATATATGTATATATATATATATATATATATATATATATATATATATATATATATATGTATGTATATATATATATATGTATGTATATATATATATATATATATATGTATGTATATATATATATGTATATGTATGTATATATATATATGTATATATATATATATATATATATGTATATATGTATAATATATATATATATATGTATATATATATATATATATGTATATATATATATATATGTATATATATATATATATATATGTATATATATATATATATATATGTATATATATATGTATCTTCATATATATATTATATATATGTATATATATATATATATGTATATACATATATATATATATATGTATATACATTATATATATATATGTATATATGTATATGTATATATGTATATATGTATATGTATGTATATATATATGTAATATATATATATATATATATGTATATATGTATATATATATATATGTATATATGTATATATGTATATATGTATATATGTATATATGTATATATGTATATATATATGTATGTATATATATATATATGTATGTATATATATATATATATGTATGTATATATATCTATGTATATATATATATATGTATGTATATACATATATATATACATATATATATATATATATATATATATACAGTATATATATATATATATATATATATATATATATATATATATATATATATATATATATATACATATATGCTAGATATACAATGACTCTTTTCCTTTAAAAACTCCCCTTTGTGCATGCTCTTGGTGGTGTGAAGTACATAGTGGCATATATACATACTTTTCCCCCTTTTCGAAAGTAATGTCTATAATAAAAATAATATACTTACAATTGGTCAAAAATATGCTGGTGGGTTTTCTTGAGTGATGTCAAGAGGTTTTCCCATTCCACTTTCGAGTTGTCAAGAGCAATGTGCTCTAGAGTGACTTGTGCATGCATATCAAAAATATTGTCGAGAACTAAAATCTTGAGAGTAGAAACTGAACCCTTTCCCTTCTTAACATGCCTTTCTAATATCTTCAGATGTGGAAACAATTTGGCTTGTAGCTTAGTGACTTGGTCACTGATATTATCTTCCTACTTCCTTAGATTTGATCTCAACTGCCTAAGTTCTTGAACTTTTGATACATGCTTGTGAAAAGAATTTGGCTCAGTTAGAGATAGGTTTGTACTGGTCTTGATCTCTTCATCCAATTTTTTATTTTTCTCACTAACCTCAGAAGTGAAATTTTAAATAGTGAAAAATTTTTAAAACATTTGAATAAGCATCTAAATTATTTTTTCCAACTCAGTAATTTTCTCAAATAACTTTACCTTATTTATTGCCACTTCTTGACTTATTCTTTCTACTAACCTCAACTATATTTTGGCCTCTTCCCTTTCCTCTATTCTCTTTTTAGCATCAATGTTCGGGGCATTTATATAACTTGTTAGAGAAGGAAGTTGATCAAGTATAGGAATATCCTAATTAACATTGATCTCTACAACTAATTGCTGTAAAATATCTCTAACATCTTCAATTATCTTCTTAATTTTTCTTTCTTTTCTCAATTTTTATTGTGCAACCTTCCTTGTGCACAATTCCCCATATTTTATAAGTTCATTGGGGTCTAAAGTTTTAGAGTCACATGAAGGTATCTCAATTACCCCATCTAGTGTTACTGGACCTTTTCCATGTTTCTTCTTCTTCTCTAGTGTGGGAGATTTAGAATATGGAACTAGAGCTTTTGTCTCCATATTTGTCTTTTCAAGCTTGGTAGACACACATTCTTCTTTCTATTGCCTGATGACCTCTATCTCGGTAGATTGTCCTAGGGCATTGGTAGTGGTGTCTTTTTGTGTTGTGTTGGCCTATTTACTTTCCTTTGGTACTTGTGATACTACCTCTATTTGTTTAGGCAGATTTACAGTATTCTTCTTTGGTGTTCCTTATTTTGTTATGCCTTGTTCCTTTGTTGTGTCCTTTTGTTTCTCGGGGGTTGAGCCTTTGGGTTCTTTCTATGATAAGATATCAATAGCTTGTACTAAGATGGATAAATCACTCTATATCTCACTTGTTGTGTCAGTAGGTGTTATTTCTTCATTTGTATCTACAACAATATTGACATCTTCATCATTATTGATGTCATCGAGATCTCCATTAGTGACGTATTCAATAAGAACATCATCTATCAATGTTTTTATTACTTGTTCATGAGGATCCTTGTACTCCTCTATGTATCTTGCTAGATAAAAATCAACAGCTATGGTAGTGTCTGGTACCTTAGTATCTGATAGATCAATAGGTTCCCTTGTAGCCAAATTAACATCATCCGAGTGTAGTCCTTTTCCTTTTATTTCACTCTTCTTCTCAGGTATCACTACCAAAGCTAACTTATCATATTTTTCTCAGGCTTGGAGGATTGAGGTCCATAGTAGTTTTTTTTTCTTGTCTAGCTCCTCAAGATTTCTAGCTAAAATATTCAATGCTCTACCTTCCACCAAAAATATTTTTGAATATTATTTCATTACATCTTCAATCTTGGGAATTGATAATGTTGGCATAGCCAATATCAGTGCATTTTCCCTTATCTTTTTCTTAGTGTGCAAGGCATATGTCCATCTTGTTGAAACTTTATCATACAATGCCTTGGGTACATACTTTACAAATTCAATAGGTATCTTTTTAAAATTTTTCATCATGTGTATGATTGCTTCTTCTAGCTTTTTCTGATCCTCGGTTGACATATGTACATATCGACTTAACTATGGGTTTCCAAGGCCACCAGTCTCCTTTATTATCTTAGCTAGTTCATCAATAGATGGGCCTTTATTTACAACTACTTGTAATTTATCTTGGTCTTCTTCTTCATCATGATCTACATCATCCTTAGCCCGAATCAATTTTCTCCTCTTCCTAGGTAGCTCAGAGGTGGCTTGAGCATCTCTCTTTTTCTTTGGATAAATTTTTGTAGGAGTAGGCCTAGATATTCTTACCAAAACTTTGTTTGGAAGTGGGGAAGTAGTATAGTAGTTGTGGACCTTGTCCTTGCTCTTGTCGGTTCTTCTTCTTGCTTCCTCTTTCCTGTGGTCTTGACCAGTGTAGGAATTTCTTTGTCTAACTTGGTCTATTCTCCATCATGCTCACTATTCTCAATCAATAACTTCTCCTTGGCTGACTCATGAACCAGATTAACCTCATATGCTTCATCATCTTCAGCATCATCACCGAATAATTTAACTAACTTATCCATCAGTTTCTTTGATTTCTTAGTCACCTTTTCAACTACAAGATCCATTTTTATCCTTTCTTTGGCCTCTTCATAGGGTCCAAACCTCTTTTCCTATGGATATTTTGGATCAGCTAACAAAGACTTAATTGACTTAGTGGCTTAGTCAATATTGAGTTCATAGACCATTGGTGATAGCCATGCAGTTCTTGGTTCAACTACCATGATTAGGGTGGTTTCAATATCCACTAAGAAATAGATATATTATTTATACTTCTCAACCAGTTGTCCTAGTATTCTTCTTCTCTTATGCATTCTATCTTTAAATTGTTCAAATTATGAATCCATAACACTCACAAAATTTGGTCCCAAACTTTGATTGTAATCATTAACTTTCAAAGTGATCGGTCAGTCACTATCCCAATCCACATGACCAACTGAGGGAAAGAAGTTTTGCACAAAAAAGAATATGAAAACCAATAATGAACCAAAATTACAAGTATCTATCTTTACCATTCTTATGGTTCTCATGTTCTCCTCCAACTACTTCAATTGGAGCTTAGCGAGGTCAAATTGAAAGCCTTTCTTAACAATTTTGTATGCAATATTAACTGCACCACAAGGAACACTATTTGGTCTACTAGATTGAAATATTTTGTATCCAACTACATAAGAACTGAATCTAGTCTCAGGATCAACAATAGTGTTGAATTTCATCCCTCTTTTGTCCCTTTTGGCTCTAGTGATTTTCTCAATGCCAGTCCTCGGTGCACTTCTCAATGCTTTAACTTTGTCGGTTATGGGATAACCAATGATAACATGAATGATATCCCTTAAAATATTAACTGGTTCATCCAACCTTAACTTGATGAACTACAACTGATTTAGAACCTAATTGAAGATCTATGATTAGAGATCACCGAGTTGCTGATTAGATATGTAATATGATTAAATTAGTAATATGTTGTCATTGATGTCAACTAGTTTGAAAACACTTATTTTGTAAGTTACTATACCTAAACATTTGTAGAAAAGGAGTAAAAGAGATGAAGAATAGAAATATCTACATGAGGAAGATGTATATGATAGATGAGGATAAGGAATAAATTGGGTAGCTTGCTGATGAGTCTATGACTTTATGTTATTGACTTGATTATGTTTCATTCATCTATGATGAGGAAAAGAACTGAAAGATACAAGGTAGTGTGGTCGGTTGATGAAGCATCACAGTATACACCGAGCAATGTAGTGTATACCAAGCACAATATAAAATGAGCTTGTGTTTATCGATACATTTCTTTGTTAACCGACTAGGAGAAAAGGAACTAAATGATTAGTTTAGCCATTAAGGATTGATGAGATGTAAAGTATGTCGAAATCAATGATGGAGATAATGTTTGTTACGAAGATCAATGACTAGTATAATTCAAGGAAGATCTAAAGGATGAAATCAAAACATGTTACTAGCACAACTGCCAAGGAAGGCTTAAGTGGAAAAATGGACAAAGGAGAATAAGCAGCAAAATCTTATGGAGGAAAAAAAAATGGTTTACTTGTCTAGTTAAGAGACTGAGGTTTTGTTATGAAACTCATGTGGGAAGAAGAAGGACTACAAAATTATCTCATGAACAAGCTTCATGTATGCCTGATCAAACTGGTTAAGGAGAACCAAACTGTAGAGTTTACCAAGCGTCAGAAAGCTATTACCGAGTGACAGTAAGTCATTGATTATTGTTGATACAGAATTGTTATACTGATTAGAGGATTTGAATGAGCTTAAAATAGATCTGATAATCTACAATTAAAGTTGTATTTTAATCAAATCAATTGATGTTACATTTTAACCATTGTAAACATAGAAATCTCTTAACAGAGTGGACTTGAAAGTCTTATATGTGTCATTCATAGAATTAGCATTGTTATCCTGTCAACCCCATAGTGAATGTTGGTTGGATGATAAAGTTTGGACTAAAATCCTCTAACAAGGTCACACCTAACAGTGTGTTTATAACCTTTAACAGGGTTGGGTCTTCACCGACCTCACTTTAGAAGAGTGAACATTTTTGGGTTGCCGGTCCTAGGTGGTTTTTCCCTTCACATGGTTTCCATGTTACATCTTTTATGTTGTGTGTTCATTGTGGTGATTTTTTGTTATCATACTTTACATATTACATGTTAGATTTGGTAGGTAATCATTATATGCTATTGACTGGTAATTAGTAAAAGCACAAATAGTATAGTATTTTATGTTACCAAGATGCCGAAGTTTAAGTAATTTTTTTTGGATTATACATTTTGATTTGGGACTGTGGATAACTGATTCACCCCCCTCTCAGTTATTCTAACAATTGGTATCAGAGCTGTGGTTGCTTGGAAAAGAGTTTTAAGAACTTCAGCACAAGGTCTCAAAATATTTAAGAGGGAAGTGCCAAAGCTAAACAAGGATAACTTCACAATATGGAAAAGTCGAATGAAGCTACATATATCTGGGATTGGGAATTTTTCCCTAGATCTGATGACAAATGGATACCGTGCACCACCCACTAGTCCCTTGACCCTTGATCAACTAAGGGACAGGCATGAACATAATGTTACTATGATGGAGATTGTTGCTGCTTGTTTAGATGCTAAATTTGAAGACATCAAGGATTGTACTACTACTAAGTAGATGTGGTAGCTCAAATTTATAGTGGTGATGTGAATGTCAAGAGAGAAAGATCTGAAAGCTTGAGAGGAAGATTCGAAGACATTAAGATGAAAGAAGGTGAAAACATTGTGCAGTACAGAAATAGAATAAAAGAGGTAGTTCATGCTATTAGAGCATCATGTTGGTGATCTTTTCTTTCTACTTGTAGCTTTACACTATGATTGACAACTTAATGTCACTGACTCTATCACCACTCCAAAGTCTGCAAGGAAAAGGGCCAATTAACAAGGATCAAAGAGATCCTCCTACACTTTGAGCTTAGATGCTCAGGCAAGTATACCTTTGATTCAATTCTTGAAAGAATCACTAAATATTAAGCATTTATATCATTTACAAACTAGTTTAAAGATTTCATCATTTATATGTATGGTGGATGATGATGAATTGCTTCCAGAGAATGGATCAGTGCCTTAACCTAGGGCATAGAGTCACGCAATAACACATGTCAACTAAGAATCCTAAATCAAATACTCCTGAACTTAGGATAAGTTCTTTTCCTATTACCCCTCTCACTCCCAAACCTAATCATCAAATTCCTATCCAACCATGGACTCACTAAAACTACCCTAAAGACTTTAATCCTAACTTTGTTAGGAACTCAAAGATAATCCCACAATACTCTTTGTTTACCATATGCTAACCCACTTTGTGATATTAACATATATGAGCCCAAGATTAAAACAAGAAGACAGACATAAATCTAAGATTGGAATCCAGGTGTATTCTCATTAAAATTTGCAGAATCAATACATTACCAGAATAACAAAATGTTAGGAAAAAGACCCAAAATCCAGGCTCTCCTTGTTCAGTCTTTACATTGATTTTCAATATACATCAACCAATGCTACCAAAATAAAAAATTCAACCATATATACCAATAATCATCTCAGGATCCCAAAATAGGATGCAACAAGCTATGGATGATTAGGGCTAGGGTTTTACCCAACAAACCAACTAAGATCAATCAGGAATTTATTACAATTGGGGGAAAACCAAGCAGCCTGGATAAAGAAAATCCAAGAATGATCTATAATCATGGTAAATCCCTGAGAAAGTACTAAAAACCATAGATTTGCCCATATTTATCAACCTATTCAGCCACCTGCAACATGCCTTTGAGCAAAAAAATCATGGTACAAACCCTTGCAATCAATCAACAGACACCCTGGACCACTCTGCAGTAGTTGGTGAGATCATTCCTACCAAACCCAGCCACTTAGAAATTTAATTTCAGTCCTTCCTGTTGCTGGAAACCCTTTGAAAATTTGAATTTGAGAGACATGGCTAGTTTCATGACACCAACAGCAAATCAACGATCAACATTCAAATCTTGACTAACTTTAAAACATGACTGTCAGATCATCTCTTTTTGCTCGGGCCATGTGATTAAACCATATAGGAATCCTGGTTTACATTTAGCGAATATGCGACAAAGGCTTTCTTTATTCATGAAACACTTTCTTTAACTCAAGCTTCATCCAACGAACTGACAAACAAGAAAAACACTTAACCCAAGTCACTATTCGGAGAACTAGCAACTAAAAGCTATCTCCCATTCACCAGAAAACTTATGGCACCGCTAAACTTTTTGGAGATTCAATGACCACTTATTCGCCTGTTTGCTAGAAACCTTTGCCAAATTCATTATCAAAACTACCAAACCTTAGACCTTCTAACATCAGGAAAGATTAATGGTCATCGCTAAAGCACAATGCTAAAAGGCAATCATATTATCCTTATGGTGCAACGACAACTACAAGATCCTGTAGGACTTTAGCCTGCTCCAAAGACTGAGACCTCAGGCCCACTGACATCATCCCCATCACCACTGCTAGCCAATGAGAAATCACTACATTAGCTCCAACTATCAGAGGACCCACCTTCCCCTTGCCACCTGAGAGAAGGTAAGATTGATAGCTGGCATAAGATTGCATGGCTCTGACAAACCCCATGAGAACTTACGCCAACCATAGATCTTCTACGGATGTCAGGACCCTCAAGGACATGCCAGCAATTAGGTCCCACTGACACTTGCCAAATCATCAGTGCCACGACCAATCAGGAAAGAGCATGTCAGCACTACGTGGCATATTGGACCCACCTTTCCTTGGCCTTAGTACATTGGAAGATCAGATAGCTGTCGCATGATCTCATGGGGAAGGAATATTACATGAGATCATGCGCCCACCATTAGATCAAAGGTAACTGCGATGTCAGGCCTTGCTGACCACGCGAACATGTGACCAAAGAAAAGATAAACCACCACGCCAGGTCGCTAACTGTTAAGAGATAAACCACTGGGAATAAGAGACTACGTGACCACTGTAATCGCGTATTCGCTAAAAGAAAATGCTAACCACTGGAGGACTTGGAGAACTAGCAACAAACATGTAATCGCTAGTTCGTTGAATGATAAAGGGACATGAAACCATATTAAGCAGTTCAGCGAATGTTGAGAGGGAAAATGATCACGTGCTAAAAGGGAACTTAAGTGGCCCAAAAAAGTAACGATGAAATAGAACTCAGCTAGGGTAAACTAAGGCTTTATTCTTCCAATGGCTAGAATTTTTGAAAATTGAACCAGGGTTTTAGGGCCAGAGACAGAGAAAACACTTGCAGGGACCAGGGAAAAACTATACAGCCATAAAATTTTTATAGGTGCTAAAACATCAGATGGATTATTGATGAAGACACTGTGGTAAGAAAAATACTAAGAACCATATTGCCTATATATGCAGTCAGAATATATTTGCAATTCATGAAAATAGGTCAGCACCTAACAACACACTCACTCTCAATAATCTGATTGGAAAGCTTAAAACATTTGAACTGAATAATTATGATAATAGTGTTGCACCCAATGTTGAATCCACTTTCATGACTTCTCTGAAGATTGGTAAATCTAGTAGAAGAAATAATAATGATGATAGTGATAGAAATACTGATGATGAGATTGATGAACTTGAAGCTCTTATGGCCAAAAGGTTACCTAAAGGTAAAGGAAGGTATAGAGGCAAGTTACCTCTAGCATTCTTTAACTATAAATAAGCTGGTCACATTGCTGCTAGATGTCCACACAAGAAAGATGATGATAGAACCAAAGACTGATCTGAAGGAAGATATGGGAGAAGATACAACAGAGGCTACTCAAACTACAATAGAGACAACTGAGACAATAATGAGAAAGGCAAGAAGGTTTGCTACATTGCTGAGGAAGAAGATATCATCGATACCGGCACTGATGATGATGTGGAGGTAGTATTTGTGGCAATGAAGGATGATTCTGAAGAAGATGAAAGGTATGTAGAGACAACACTTATCTCTAAGGTTAATAAGAATGATACATGGATTATAGATAGTGGCTGTACACATCACATGACTGGTGGTGAAGAAAAATTGACTATCTTGAAGAATACAATGGAGGATCTATAAGAATGGGAAATGATGCACCCTGTATGGTAAGAGGTAAAGGATCCCTGATGATAAATGATAGATTAAATGTGAAAATGCTTATTGGGTAAGAGGATTAAACTATAAATTGTTAAGTGTGGCACACCTGAACAATTCAGGCCACTGAACTACTTTTGAGAGAAAAAAAGCTGAAAATATTTGATGATGGAGGAAGACTTGTTAGAACTAGTACTCAATCCAGAGGTAATATATTTTATCTTGATAATGATCAGTCTTCTTATTTATTGATGAAAGATGAAGATGCACAGTTGTGGCATAAGAGGTTATGTCATATGAATTTTGATAACATGATTAAGATCAGTAAAAAGAGAAGAGTTAGAGGTCTACCTAACTTGTCAAAGCCTAATCATGTTATGTGTCATGAATGTCAGAAAGGTAAAATGACTAAGTCTAGTTTCAAAAGAAAAGATTATTCAACAAAGAAGATACTTGAGTTGGTTCATACCGGCCTATGTGGTCCTATGAGAACTCAGAGTTATTATGGAGACAAATATTTTATTCTTTTTGTTGATGATTATACTAGGTTAATGACTGTCATGTTCTTAAAAGAAAAATATGAGGCATTCAAGATGTTCAAGTGGTATAAAGCTAAAGTAGAAAAAGAGACGGGTAAATATTTGAAATGCTTAAGATCTGATAGAGGAGGTGAATTTATCTCTGATGAATTTACTAATTTTTTTAATGAGCATGGTATTAAAAGACAGGTCTCTGCACCGAGGACACCCCAGTAGAATGGCATTGTTGAAAGGAGGAATAGGTCAATTGTTGACTACACAAGGACATTAATGATAGAAAATAATGTTTCTCAAACATACTAGAGAGAAGTCGTTAGAACTGATGTCTATGTGCTAAACTGAGTACAACTGAAGAAGGACACTAATAAGACACCCTATCAGTTATGGTTTGGACATAAACCCACTAGAAGTTATTTCAAATTTTTTGGAAGAAAATGTTTTATTTTGCAAGATGAAAGAAATGGAAAGTTTGACTGAAAAGGTGATGAGGGGATATTTATAGTATATTCTAGTAAAAGTAAAGCATACAAGTGTCTAAATAGAGTTACAAATAAAATGATTGAAAGTACTAATGTTTAGGTTGATGAGTTTGATGATAAGAATGTATAGGAAAGTAGAAATGAACCTAAGGACTATAGTAGATTCACTTACATTGGACAACCTAAGTACCTACCGATGTCGTAGACAGTGACAATCGGTCATCAAGAAAACAATACCGAGGAACAGGAAAAAGAAACTGATGAGCAGGAAGCACCCACTGAGGAAGAAAATGAACCTGCAAAGGATGAACAAGAAAGAAGAAATCAGATACTAGCAAGTTTTTATAGAAGACATCATCCTGAGACACAAATCATTGGAGACAGACAAGCTGGCATGCAAACAAGCAGTAAAGCAAGACAAGGTACATGTCTAGTTTGTGAATATGAACCGAAGAATACAAACGTTGCATTAGAAAATTATGAATGGGTTAATGCAATGAAAGAAGAAATAGAACAGATAAAGAAGAAAAAAACTTGGACCTTAGTACCTAGACCTAAAGAGAAGAATGTTATCAGTACTAAGTGGATATACAGAAACAAGCAGAATGAGAATGGAGAAGTAACAAGAAATAAAGCCAGATAGGTATGAAAAGGATATGCACAATAGGAAGGAGTTGATTATGGTGAAACATTTCCACTTGTTGCTAGATTAGGAGTCAGAATGTTACTTGCATATGCTACACACAAACAGTTCAAATTTTACCAAATGGATGTCAAGTCAGCATTTTTGAATGGGATACTTGAAGAAGAAGTCTACATAAAACAACCTGAAGGGTTCATGGATCTAGAAAAGAAAGATATGGTATGTAGATTACATAAAGATTTATATGGTTTGAAGCAAGCACCAAGAGCCTGGTATGAGAGGCTACATACTTATTTGTTAAGTATTGGATTTGTTAGAACAAGTGAGAACAACAATTTGTATATGAAAGGAGATACTGATGATACAATTCTTATTGCTGAAATATTTGTGGATGACATTATTTTTGGAGGTCAACATCAAATCTGTAAGTCATTTGCTAATGAAATGAGAAGTGAATTTGAAATGTCTCTATTTGAAGAGATTAAGTTTTTTCTAGGACTACAAGTGATTCAGCAGAATGATGGTATATTCATCACACAATCCAAATATATCAAGGAAGTATTGAAGACATTTGGCATGGAAGATGCTAAACCTATGGGAACACCGATGGCTATTGGATGTAAACTAACCAAGGAAGATGAAACTACAGAAGTAAACCAGAAACTGTACCAATCCATTATTGGTAAGTTAATGTATGTAGTGCATAGTAGACCAAACATAACACATGTTGTGGGAATTGTTGCAAGATTTTTTGCAAACCCTAGAGAGTCACACATGGTTTCTACAAAGAGAATCTTAAGATACCTGAAGAAAATAGAAGATTATGGATTATGGTATCCTAAGGAAGGCAAGTTTGAACTCAAAGGATATACAAATGCTGATTGGGCTGGAAATGTGGATGAGAGAAAAAGTACCATTGGAGGAAGACTTGTTACATGGACAAGTAAGAAGTAGGCTTGCATTTCTCAGTCTACAGCCGAAGCAGAGTATGTTTCTACTGCTACAAACTGTTCAAATATTCCATATATTAAGCAAGTATTAGAAGTTATGAATGAGATAATCACCGAGCCAGTGATTATATATTGTGATAGCACTAGTGCAATAAACATTTCAAAGAATCTAGTGATGCACTCTAAAACAAAGCATATATCTATTAAGTATCACTACTTGAGAGAATAAGTACAAGAGAAGAAAGTTAAGCTAGAGTTTGTTACATCAAAAGAACTTGCAGACATATTTACAAAGCCTCTACTGAAGGATACATTTGAATACTTAAGGACTAGACTTGGGGTTTGTCCCCTATCTACCAGTCACTAATGTGATCTGGATGTTGCATCAGCCTAATCTTATAAGAAGATCATACATGTTGATGCAACATAGTTCACACTTTGGATCATGTCTAAGGTTGTGAAAAGTTTGGATAACTAGAATAGAGTGGCATATCAGTATACAAAGATACAAATTATGCACCAGACAACAAAGAGTTACATGACTACTACAGAGCTATATGTTTATTTGTTTCTTTGGCATTTTTGTCAAAGGGAGAGATGAATAATATGAAACAATATGTACCGATGAGAACACTAAAACATCTATCTAAGGGAGAGACAAACTGAAAAAAAGGGAGATGTAGTGCCTCCCTCATTCACCCCCTTTGTGTGAACATCCTTATGGTGTGGTTTCAACTATCATTCTTGAAGGGTAAGGTCATGTTGGTCCCTTGTGAGGGAGAATCTTCCAGGAGGTTTGTTTTGGAGCATGTATCGATGTTCTGCATGAACTAGAAGATGTAGGATATGGTCTTGAATCGCATTATAGAGACCCTTAGAGTAGGGAGGAGTCATTCATGTGGATGCAATGATTGTTACCCGCATCATGGTCGATGGAATCATGAGATTCTCTTTGCCCAGATTTTCCTTATGTTTATCAAGAGTTTATCTTTGGAATGTCATGTCAGGTGTTTTAAGAGATTCTATCTTGGTATTATATTTTTGCATAATAGAATCAGTAATTAGAAATTTATGTTGTCCCATTATGATTTGTGTCCTGGTGGATAGAGGTTTGATCACCATTATGATGTACTCTTTTCATGTTACTTATACACTCAAAATCCTAGGATGCTGTGTTTAAAATAAGATTAATTGAATTCAACTGATCTTTGTGATAATACTATCAAGTTCATGTTTTATATAAATTGTATTGGACTAAGGTAGTTTTAATAATAAATGGGTGAAATATGTATATATTCTAATGTAGTTAAATATTGTTTCCTATGTGTACATAATATCTAGAAGAAATGTAATAAGGAAGGTGCAAGTGTATTGCTACTGAATGATGAAATGTTTCTATTTGGATATGAATGAAAAGGACCATTTGAATTTATTTTATGTTGAGACATGTATTAATAGAAAAGTGATTATTAGGTCTAGATGTTGAGTGGGAGATTACGCATAGATTGCTTTGATGTTATAATAATGCAAGAAGAGCAAATAATTTGAGATGTAGCTTGTAAATAATTTAGGACTTATTTTCACGCTAGATTATTAGGTCTTGAATTATGGTATTGATGAATCATTTAAGTGAGGATATTATGCCATAATTTAATGTTTGTACAAGAAGATTTTATGTGAGATAATCATGGTTAATGAATTATGTTAATTGATATATCTATGTTCTTGAAATAGCTTGATTTGAAATTTAGAAATGTATTATTGGAAGTAGGTGATTTTCTTGTGGTAAAGTGTGGATGCAGTTGGACTATATGATGTACTAGAGTTTGACTATGTGACGATGATATAAGACTTTTACTTTCATGCTATTTAATAGGTCATTAGCATAGAAATTATTAAATCTTTGATTTATGTATGATACTTGAATGTTACAATTATGTTAGGAAAATTTATGGGAAATGATCATGACTATTATGTTAGGTGAATTAACATGCATCATTTTATTCTTGACATTATATGCTTTAGAAATGCAATGTTGAAAATGATGAGAATTATTATGAAATGTAGTTAGAAATCTATGATGTTAAGAATGTGATTTTAGATGTAGTTTATTTACATATATATATGATATTTGACAATTCATGAGCTACCGATATTTTGTCAAGTGTGCAAGTAAGACCATGGAATTTTTGGGGGAAATCAAAGATGGATATTTGTAAAATCATGGTAAGCCAAGGTTATCTCCAAGGGGAGAAATTAACCTCGTTGTAAAGTGGTGCATGAATGTAATTATTGAATTATGTTTATTTTACTTTATTATTTAGTTTACTTGGCATGCCATGTGTATTGTGTGTAATGTGATTTATTTTTCATGTCAATTGAAACATGTCATGTGAGTTGGCATGCCCAAGTGTTTAAAGTGTGTAAGTGGTCTCTATTTTTAGGGGGCCATGAGTGGGCATCTCTTTCATTTTCGGATTCAATCTTTGAGTGGTCTTTTGAGTGGCTTTTAATGACCATTTATGATAGTGGAGGTTAAAAATAGGCTAGCCCATAGTGGTGCCATATGTTGGGGGTCAAATTTTGACCATTGTGATGCATTTTGACTATTTTTACCCTTCCAAAAGATGCTCTTTTGAAAAGTGACGAAATTGGAAGAGGCATGTCAAGCCCACTCCTCATTTGAATTTTGAATTTGAATTTCCCTCTTTTGGTTTGATCGGTTTAGGGCTTGTCTTCTTAAGGAGATGGAGGGAAAATTGGTGGGCAATTGCCGACTCTTCAATTTTTGGAGATTTGAGAATTTGTGAGAATTTTGGTCTTGTCTCATGGAGGATTTTGATGTTGCATAGCAAAGGAGGAGACTAGTTGGAAAGCTCATCTCAACCCTATTGCCATTAGCTTGGATCAAGGTTGGATCTTGAATTCTCTTGTCCTTATTGCTATGTGCATAATTTTACTCTTTCTATGTTGAGTGAATGATAGTTCTTTATGTAGAATCATGGCTTCTTGTCTTTGCATGTATGTGTATCTTCCTTTCTTTGTTGCATTGTTTTCTTGGTGTGTGCAAGGCCAAACTCACCCTTGGGAGGGAAGACAACCTTGATTGGTGAAGGGCATAAGTTGGGACTACTCTTCTAGTGTAGAGTCCTTCCTCTAGGAGGAAGGGGATAAGGCATGGATGTATGGGCATCCATGTTTCCATCTTTGTGTATACTTATTGGGGTTCATAAGGGTGTTGTTATTGTGATGAATATGAGAAGGGTGGATGATTGTTTCTATGGCCTTGTGAAGGCATTTCGAGTAGAATTTAGAGCCTTGTTGAAGGCTGGTTTTCTTTTTTACTTTGGCATTCCCCTAGTTGAGTAGCTTCCACCTTCACCCCTACTATGGGTCCAAGGTGACTCATGATGTGCTAGCCTTGGAAAAGGGAATTTGATGTTTAATTTTGTTGTTGGTTTTTGTTTGTATATGTATTTATGTATGCATGTTAAAACCCCTATCCATCTTTAGTTTCCCCTAGCTCGGAGGTGGCCAAGAAATGGCCTAGGTTGGGACGTGAGCCTCCATGGTCTATTTGGATGTTTTGTGCAGATTTCGAAAGACATACCTTGCTGAATTTGTTGGAGCTAGATGAAAAATTGAGAATGTATCCTATATGTTATTTAGTTATTTGGCTTTGAGCCCTTTGTAGAAGTTGGATAAACAAGGCTATGCTAATAAGCCTAGCATTTGAAATGATTGTAAAATATAGTAGATTAATTTGTTTTTCTTCCACCTATTGAACTAAAGCACATATGTGAAAGATGCAATGATTTCCCCTATGTTGAAAAGAATATTAGTGTTGATGTTTTAAATGGAAATGTGAAAGGATATCTCCTTCTATGATTATGTTTAAAATTTTATTCACATATTTCATTTAAGTTTCCCTTAAAAGAAAAGGTCTATTTTCTTTATTAAAAGTTTTCACATAATGTATATGCTCATTTACATTGTTGCTTGGAAAAAGTAGATCATTAAACTTTTTAAATGATGTCATTAAATCTAGTAGAAAGCAAATCAAAATAGATAGGTGCATGGGCGAGGATGTCGATAATGTTTCTTTTTATTTTTTTATTGTACATATGCTCCTTCATAATTCTCTTATTTCTATAACTATATATAAGTATGTTATTGAACACACCTATATATCTCGATATATATAACTGTAATAATATAATATATATAGTTTGGTGCCGCAACTATAAATTTATTATATAACCATTCCAAGTTTAAGTAAGTAGCTATCTAAATTCAATATGGTTTTTATAGAACCATAAATTCAATAGTCTCTAGACATATAAGCTATCTAAATTGGAGCTCTTATATACATTTGTTATTCAAATATGAGTTTCATTAAATAAATTATAATTGAAGCTATAATCTATCTATGTAAAAGCATTAATATCATCAACATCAACAATCAATGTTTTAATATGAACTAGACTATTAGTATTATGATTATCATTATAGTAAGGACATAAAATATTGAACATATAAAAAGTTTAACATATTTATTTAGATTATAAAACTATTAAAGAAAAATAAAAACGATAATAATGATGAAATAGTTTTCTTAACTAATCAAATTTGAGTAATGGTTAGAAGCACATAACATTTGCTTTATATATATAATTTATAATTACTCTATCTAAAATATGACTTGTAATTCAATATGAGATAAGCATAGATGAATTGTAGTAACAAACAAATTATTACAATAAAACAAAACCTGGAAATCATCGATATCATCAATTAACCGTGCACACACTCGCATGAGATGATATAATCTGGATTTATCAACGTATATCTTCTCAATATCCTCGTCACAGAGAATACGAGATGCGAATAGGGCACTGTGTAAAAATATTGGTCCATATCCCACACATTTCAGTATACTTTATGTACTCATTATAGGTTGGAAAGTATCCTGTTAGTTTCCATCGTGCTTCCTCAAAGCAAGCTTTTGCATAATCTGTCCACTAAAACACAATATAACTGATATGTTAAATTTATTTCATAATTTTTCTGCATGATCTAATTCTATTTTCAAATATAATAAAAATGAATTTTTGTATGAATTTGAACCGCAAAAAATAATACTAAAGTTGTTGTATTTTTTAAAAGATACATAACACAATGTTAAATTTAAGTTGGTGTGTTTCAACATCTTTGTGATACTATATGGTTAATATATTAACAAGTTTCATATAACAACACAATTTATCAATTTTATTTTGATTATCTATATAACTATATTGTCATCTACCAATCATCTAAATTAGAGAGATTCTTAACTATGTAAAGAAATATCCTCTACTCATTACTCAACTTTTATTTTTTTATTAGTTTCATAAGATTTTATTTTTTATGAAATACATTTATTTGAATAAATTAAAGGGTTTATATAGATAAAGGTTCTAATTCTCACTAATCTAGCATCTAATCTAATTTTCATTTGATACTTCATATTTTTAATAATATATATATTATATTAAAAATAAATAGAAAGGTTCTGGAAGAAGTATACATACTATTTTTGTAACCAAAGGCATCATGTCACACCCCTACTTTGCTTTTTAGTAACATCATTTGTTAATTCATGAACTATTTTGAATAAAAATTCAACACATGTTTTGAGGTTGCTTGGAATGTCTTTTATAAGAGAATCATCCCAACCTTGAGTAATGGCCTCTGTAATACATTTGAGTTACTCAAGTGTTGTATGGTCATCATAAATACCATCCATGAGTCTGACAATATATGTGGTTTTGGCTATAGCAATTCTACAACTAGAAAGTTCCAATTCATCTATCAAAATCCACCCACCAACTATTAGACAATTTGAAATTTATAAGAAAATTTTAAACAATCAAAATAATTTTTAAACAATATATATTTTATAAGATAAACAACTAAAAATTCATTTACATTTAAATGTATACTATATTTTAGAATTGAAATAATTGATTAGAAATTATATTGTTTGCTTTAAAAAAATATTCATCATAATCTATTATTATATATTTATATAGAGAAATATCTTTTAGAATTATATGAAAGCATCATAACAAATAAATAAAATAAGGTATGATGTATCATTATATTCTACACTATCAAAAAGAAATATTGATGAAAAACTAAAGCTGGACATAAACATCAGTACATTTTAATTGTTAGTTCTCTTCAAACTCTTTATATTTTATGAAATACTTTTTATATATTACTCAAATATAAAGAATAGAGTAGGATGTCTTAGAATATTCTAAGATATAAAATACTTTTTAAGTATCTCTTTGTTTACTTAAGAGAGTAACTTATACCTTTGATTATCTGACTCAAAGATTTGTATGAAATTTCGTCCCTCCCATCTAGTAACTTGGTATTATCAATATAATTATAATGTATATATTAAACATAATATATATAAAATGTAAAATTAGAAAATAAATTTATATGTTTTATTTGAGAAAGATTTTAATTCTATAATATTATACAAATAGAAACTTCTATTTGTAATAAAAATATATAAAATTAAAAAATAATTATAAATGCAAAAATCTAAAATAAATTAAAAGTGTTTTTAAATTCATATATTTTATTTTTAAGGATAGATCCTTTGTTTGTGGATGATATTGAAGAGATTGTGGCACCTGTTGAAAGTCGTAATAGAAGAACCCATGCGATCTCTATAATGCTTATCTTTTGCCCCTCCAATTCTCTCTTTTTGCTTTGTGCTTCTTTTTCCTATCTTTCACGCTAACCCTACAAAACCTATTTTTACCATATGGAAAATATTCTAAACTAATGTGAAAATATATAATAATCAAATTAGAAACATATATAATAATCAAAATAGGAACTTATATATTATAAAATAACATAACTTATCATATGTATAAATCATACATATTATAAAATCCCAAGTATTTATTTATTTAAAAAAAATAGTAAATTGCCTATAACTTATTTTTTGGGTTGAAGATTGGTTTTGATGTTCACCTTTGTTCTACTATTTTATCCAATCAAATTCTTTCTTTATTTAATAAATTAAAAAAATAAAAAAATTTAATTACAAGTACTTAGAAATATGATAGATGTTTGTTTTAAATTAAGAATATCATTTATATTATACAATAGATTGTTTATTCAAATTTAATTTGTAATGTAATTTGTTGATATATTTTAATGATGAAATAAGTATTTTTACGTGGTTTTTATTTAATTTGTATTTATTTTGATGAAAATATTGTAATGAAATTATATGTTTGTAAGTTATGTATTTTTATATTGAATTAGATTCATGATTTTATTTTTTTTTATGAATAAGTCCTACTAGATTATATTAACTTAGAAAACTATAAGTACAACTTTAATAAAAAAAATAGTGAGGAAAAAACACTTTGCACATGTTAGATGGGCTTATGTCTGGAGTCCAAAGAAATAATAACAAAATCTCTGCAACAGAATGCATTATAAAAAAGGGGGAAAAACGTAGAGTCTAGAGAAACAAGAGCCAACAAATTTGAAGCATAAGCACTAAAAAAACATATCGGCCAAGCTCAGAAAGGGAACACCCTCATATAGCCAATGATGTTGTCGATGGAGGAGGCTCTAGCTCATCCTTTTTTCCCTTGCCCAACTCAGTATTTGGTTCAGGGTATGGCAATGTCCACCCATCCAAATTTTCCTCCTCTTCCTCTCTGTCTTCACATTGTGGAGAAAAGGCCAAGGCTAATCTAGGAAATCCTTTTGAAGAAGAAGGCCATCCAGTAGTATCTAGAGGTGTTGGCCACCCAGCTTCTGGTGGAGGAATCCAAGTGGTACTCATTGGTAGAAAATGATGCAAATGTGGAGGCACAAAAAAACTATGAGTGTGGTGACACTAGGGTGAGCGACATCATGGTGGCTGAGAATGTGAGATGTTGGTATGCCTATGAAATGAACTTCATCCTCGATAGCAGTGCGAGAAGATGAATAGCATCTAGAAATGGAACCCTCGGGAGGAACTCTTGCAACTGTACACGGAGAATTACCCCAGTGTTATAATAACTCCTACAAGTGGACCAGTAAGGTCCCTTTGCCTTCTTGAACCTATATTTGTAACATCATATTATTGCACATGCAAGCATTAGCATAAATAAAAACATTGCAATTGAATAAGGCATGTGCGAAAATCTCCACATTTCTGTCTTTCCAAATAGAAAAGTGAATTTCTAATATGAAAGTATCCCAAAGATGGAGGGAAGGAAATGGAAGACCAGGGTTATCTCCCAGAAGAACCATATGCCAAGAAAATATTTGTGAACAAAATGGAGAAAAAAAACCATTAATTTGAACTCAATAATTTTGTGCCCTATGAGAGAACCAAAGTAAGTTGAGGAAGGACTCAACCTAGCTAAAAAAGGGAAAATGAGGGTCTGGAATACCCAAGTGACGAAGATGAGAGCCTAAAGTAAAGCCTTGGAAAAGAATACACCAAGAAAAATGTGCTATTTTGGGTTCAGTGTTGACAAACACGACAATAATGAAACACTATCTCCAAGAGGAATAAATGGAATGCAAATGCTACCTATGGTTAAAACATCCACCATAAGTAGGTGACGAGATAACGAAAGATATCCTTGTCAAGGTATGTACCTCTTGTATACACCCTAAAATGGTCGCCTAGACTTTGGGCCCCATTTATTAAATTATCAAATTCCTAAATCAATACTTTGCAAAATTCAAATCAATTCCGTTGATCAATCCTAATTAGTTCAATCATTTCAATATTTCCTAAGGTTTGATCAATTTATTTAATTAAAAGAAATATTCTTTTTTAAATAAATAAAATAGCCTTATTTAATTGAAAGAAATATCTTTTAAATAAACTAATTTTATTTAATTAAAATCCCTTTTAATTAAATAATTTTATCTTATTTAAATAATATCTCCCTTTTAAATATATAATGTTATCTTATTTAATTAAAAGAGAATCATTCTTTTAAATAAATAATCCTCTTAAAGCTCTTTTGTGATGAAAAATGGAAACAAATAATTAAAAATAAAGAAAATTCCTTTTCTCTCCACACTTTCTAAGAAACAAACTTTGTTTCCTCTTTTTCGATTTATCCCACATTGCTCTTAGAGATGCATTCTCTTCCACATTTTCTTATATAAGGAGCCCTCTCCTTCACATTTCAGATCCCGAATTTTCATACTATTGTTATGCTGCAAGTTTTCTTGGTGATATTTGGAGTTTTGAAGATTATTACATTCCAGCTTTCATATTTACATTAGCTTAATCTTCATAGCATCTTAGCTTAGTTTCCTTCATTGTTTTAGCTTAATCTTCACATAGTTAATTAGTAAAGGAGAGTAAAACTTGCATTTCAATAGCATAGTTTATTTCTTTGCATTGTTATCATCTAGATTAGTTTCATTTAATATGCAATAACTTGATGATCAATGGAGATTAGCACTCTTGCTTCTCATCCTTGAATCTCTCATTTCTTAGTGTACTTGCATGGGTTTAACAAGGTCAATCTAAGGGCCTCATATACAACCCCTGCACTCCATGAATAAAGAGTTGTGAATCGCTATTTGAGACCTCATTGTTGAGTGTTCTTGGATGTAATGATTCACAGAAGTGTGACTACTTTCTAGCACACTTTTTTGGTGCCCACCGTGGGGCTTGGAAAGAGCTTTCCAACAATATATCACACTTGAATTTTTGATACCGTATGCCAAAATTTCTCAAAAATGGGTGCCAGTTTTGTGGAGTGGCACATATTTTAAAAATGCCAAAATTTTCATTTTCTTGCATTTTTATTTCATTTTCATCAATTTTTGACTATTTTTGGTTGTTTCTCTGGTAAAATATCATACGACACTTTACCAGTATTGTACGATAGTTCTTTCTGTACTGATGCGATACTTTTCTAGTAAAAGTATCGTATCACTTGTAGGACTCTATGGCACTGTGATACAACATTATGTCACCTATGGCAATGAGAAATATCATACAGTTAGAAAGTATTGTACCAGTATACTGTAAAGTATCATACAAAACTTCTGTTGATTGAAATATCATCCAGGCCTGGTAGTGACTTGTTTTTGGTTCTCTTTGCAAAAATTTGGATTTGTACTTGTTGTTTCCCATTTTCTGATCTTTCCAAATTGTTGTGATTGTTCCTGATTCTAGTTTTTTGAGACATCACGTCAGTGACCTTGCGTTGCTTGGAATCCAAGGTAATTTGTTGATCTCTATAACACTTGGTTTTGGGCATGAAATTAATCTCCTGTGTGTTGGGCTTGAGTGATTTATCACTTTCATAAACCACATTTTGATTTTGGGACTTTAAAAATAATATAGATTCATTTCTTGCATAAGTGTTTCACATAGATAAGTAGGCCCTATTAACACTATTCATGGTTCTTGAGAGAGTGGGTTTCCAGCGAAACTCTTCTCAATGAGAGAACCCTTGTAGGTAGGGAGGTTACTAAAACTGTCTTTGCATTCTACTAGATTTGTAGTCTCTAACTTTTCGATTGATGCATTCTTTCTCTAGAGAGGTTGATAGATCATGAGTTATTGACATTATGAATCTTGGCAAGATAGTTTTAGTCTTAGTGTGTCGGATGAATCTATCTTCTATGTTTGGGTGAAGAGAAAAGGATAGAGGATTATGCTCTACTCCCTTTTTGGGTAGTAATAGAAACTCAAACCCTTGGATCTAAGCCAAGTCCCCATGTGGTCCATGTTGTGAGTCACCATTTAGAGAGGGTTAACCATAGTGGACATTCTCTTCATTGGGTAAACCACATTGACGGAACCTCAAGCGGTAATAGCCACTTTTTGCTGTGGTAGTGACAACCGCTATACAAATGTCCTTGTGGAAGAAATCTCCACAGGTATAGTTTCTTGATGGGCTATTAGATCTCCTCAGCATCTTCGATTGATTAAGTTTCTGGAATGTGTCAAAACCTCAGTGGGCCTAGATTGGAGTTCGCCTTCTTGAAATTGTAAAAGTTGCAGAGTCAAGCCATTATTAAGAACCATATTGCAACAAAATTTTTATTTTTAGGACTATGTGTGTGATTGGAAAAACATTTTGGAGAACATACACAAGTAGTATCTTTAAGGAATAGCATACTAAGTCAAAATCCATATTCATGAGCAAGGTTTCTTTGTCCCTTGCCCATTGTTTGAAGACATTTTCTTGCTTGAACACCATGGTTGCTATTTTATGTGCTTGATAAATGCTGGAAATTTGTTAATATGCTTGGTTAAAACTTTTAAAATGAACAAAAGACTGAATTTCTGAGTTTTACACACTTGTTGGCCAAAGAATCATATGATACTAAAATCCCATCACACACTGGTCTAAGTTTTATCATGTGATACATCATTACTAGAACTTTATCACATTCCTGTTATAAACTCTATTGCACTACCTTATTGGATTCCATCGCACTGCTCTATGCGAAATATCATTCTATCAGATTCTATCACACTGCTTGCCTAGAAACTATCACATAGAACCTTTTTATTATCTCATAGTTATCTACAATTTGAAGCTGCTTAGTGTCATTTTTAGCCCTCCTTTGTTGATCCAGGCCAGCTTAGGCTACTCACCCTGCTATTGGAAACCTATTTCACTTGGAATTTTTGTGTTTGTGACCTCTTGAATTAGTGACCTTTGGTTTTACAAGTAACCTTTCTTGGAATTGATAAATTAGGAATCATCCTTGTTGAGTAGATACACCTTTAGATTCTTTGATAACATACTTGGAGAGTATTAGTAGTCTCTTGTCCAATTCACTTCCACCCAAAATCAATTTCAATTAGATATAACTTGGTTAAAATCATCCTCCTGATCCATATGTGCTAGGATACTTATCCGTTGATTGGGCACCTCTGTGGCAGTGTTGACTTACACCTTTTACAATTTTCTATCTCACCATCTCTCTTTTGGAAAATTGAACACTTTTACTATCCTAGTTTGATACCAACGTATCTTAGGGTCATCTTATTACCAAGTGATTTTCCTTTCATGTCAGTTACGACAAGGTATCAAGTGATTCAAGGGAAACAGCTTCAGGTTGTCTTTAATCAATTACCTCTAGTCCAAACTCATCAAAAGAATAAGGGAAAGGAACCTATATTTGACCAATCACCTAGGAGAAAGTCTACTAAGTTGAGGACCCCCTTATCATCTTCCCATTCAGGTATGGATATGAGTTATACCATGAATCGATGGGAGAGGGAAGCTATGGATAAAAACCTTGATGACCTCTACAAAAGACATAGAGACAACATTCTGTTTGGTAATTCCTCTCATGACGCTCAACCTGGTTCACCCCCCATCAATACTAGGTACTTAGATGCACATCAAAGAGCTGAAAGGCATGAGATACAAGCTCACCCAGAATAATGGTCACAACAAGAAGACTAAGACAATGAACCTGGTGATGCTCATGTCAATGCAATGTATACCAATGACTTGTTCAAATAGTCAAGACCAAACTCACCACTTCAAACAACCTCAAGGTATACAAGTGGAAGGCTTAAAAGGATTGAGCATGAGAAGAAATTATTTTTAGATAAGCAAGCTGTGAAGCAAGAAAATTTTAGACAACTTGAGGTAGAGAGATAGGCTTTGTTAGAATTGGAAAAGAAAGCATCTCAAGAAAAGAAAGATAGGCTTTTAGCCCAACAACTTAATACCCAATTCAAAAATAGGGATGCCAATAGTGGAAACAAATCTCCTCCCTCCACTCCTTCTAGAACACCACGCAGTAGACAGTGTTCCAGAACCCCTTCAAGATCTCCTAGTCCTAGGGGAAGAAGGACCTCGCAACGTGCTCATAATAGGAGACAAACACCTCCTAGGCACTCGAGGAAGCCTTCGCAGCATGCTCATCATAGTTTCCAACATGGAGATAGTAGCTCAGACTTTGATCTTAATTCTCAAGACTTCATGAGAATGCAACAAGAGCCTCTCTTTCAATAGTATGTGGATAAATACTTGGAAAAAAACAAAGATAAGTTCCTTGAAAGTCTAATCAACACGGGTGCAAGAGTCCCTTATAATTTTGATGTGGATAACAAAATTAAGAAACAAAGTCCATCACAAGAAGAAGAATCAGACAAATGAAGAAAATGATGGAGAAACTTTTGGCACCTAAGAGTTCATTTTCTCTTGACTTGATTTGTCCTAATCCTTTTGACAAGAGTGTGAGCATGAAGGATTTTCCCAGAGGGGTTGAACTCCCTCAGTATGACAAATATGATGGTAGTGGAAATCCACATGATCATGTGCGCCAATTTTACACTATGACCTTTGAGTTTCATAAAGATGATTCTTATCTGATGAGGTTATTCCTAAGGAGTCTTAAGGGGCAAGCAATGGAATGGTTTACCAACATAACTCCCCTCATCAAGACTTTGAAAGAGCTTGTTCATAGATTTGTTCAACACTTTGGGTACAATCTTTCAAGATCTACCACTATGTTGGACCTATGTAACGTAAAGCAAAACTGAGGGGAATCCTTTGTCTCATTCTTGCAAAGGTGGAGGTGACAATGCTCTCATTATCCTAGGACCATTCATGAAGATGAGAAAATTGACATCCATGTCAGTAACTTGGTGCCTGAAATGCGGTATGAGGTTCAAAAGATGATCTTCAATTCCTTTGATAACATGGTCGACACCGCATGCATAATTGAGGATGTTTTAAAAGAGCAAGGAATTTTGACTACACATGGAAACAATAACAACAATGATCAAAACAATAATAATTCCAACAAGGATAAAGGGAAGAATGTGCATTGGAATAAAAACAAACAAGTGGTCAACAATGGAGTTGTAGACTCTCCCCAACCTAAGGATCAAGGTGTCCTTCACTTGTCTAGTGTAGTTCAAGCTATGAAGCTCAATGAACCTCCTCAACAAGAGAGCAAGCCAAGGTATCAAGAGAAGCCCAAGAAGGAAAAATGTCAATATGCCAAACTTGGTGACTCATATGAGGATGTTTTCAAAATGCTCATTTCCAATAATCTTGTGCATCCACAAGATCCCACAAAACATTACATCCTTGACATTAAGCCACATTGGTGGGATGAGAAGGATTTCTGCAAGTTTCATAATGGCATTGGGCATACCATTGAGAATTTTTGGAAACTCAAGCACATTATCCAAGATCTCATTGATAATAGAAAGCTTAAGGTGGATGGACTGGACACTAATGCAGACCATAAGGCCTTTAAAGAGCCCTTGCCCAAATACAAGAAGGGGGAAACTTCTAAACATAAGGATGGCAAGGTTGTGATCAACTACACCTACACAGCTGTAGAAAACATGGTCAACATGCTTGAAGTTGTGGAGGAAAGTGTCAACATGATGAGGAACAAGGATCCCTATGGTTATGACTCCTATGCAAACTCTCCCCCTATCTTTGATGAAGAACCTGTTGTGGTGCTGAGGGGTCCTCACTCTAGGATGTCACCCTAGGCTCTTAATGCTATCACAAGGAGTCAAGGACCTGTTGTCATTAGGGGGCCCAGTTTAGATAAGCCCAATAAACCAAAGAAAGTGGTATCTAAGAATGCCACCACACAACTAGTTGTCAATCCTAAGCTGAATTATAATCTTGTTGATTACTTACAGAGAACCCTAGCTCAGATTTCAATCTTGTAGCTTTTAGAGTTGTCCCCAAGACACAAATAGGTCCTTGAGGATGCTTTGTACACAACCAATGTTCCCAAAAATTTAGATATCAACCAATTCCAAGGCATGGTTAATCATATTACCCACCCTCATTACCTTACATTTTCAAAAGATGATGATAAAGCTTTAAGCCACCCACACAATCTTGTCCTTCTTAGTGAACTCATGATTCATAGAACCCATGTCAAGTGTGTGTTGATAGATGGGGGTGCTGGGCTCAATATCTATTCTTTGAGTCTGTTAAAGACTTTGGGTTATTCTAAGGAAGTGATCGATACTAGAAAGAAGATCACTATAAAAGCCTATGATGAGGCAGAAAGGAGTTCCAAGGGGTTGGTTGTTCTTCCTGTCAGGATTGGCCCCATTGAGAAAGACATTTTGTTCCAAATTGTTGATTCTAGTCCTCTGGCATACAATATCTTGCTAAGTAGCCCATGGATCCATGAGATGAAAGTAGTAACATCCACCTACCACCAGTGTGTTAGGTTCCCCTACAATGGAGTAGAAGTTTGTGTACACAGGGATAGCACCTTATTTGTCAACTCCATTTTCACAGGGACTCATGTTCCTCTAAACAAAGAAGCAGAGGATTTAAATTTGACTCTAGCATAGTGAAAAGATAAGTTCAAGTCACTAGACCTTGGTATGGGGGGATATCAACTTAACTCCCTTACGAAGATGCCCGTTCCACCTAAGTCCTATGGAAAACCCTCATAAGAGATGAAACCTTCCTCTTCGGCCATGACTTTGTTTGGCACATTTGTTGAGTCTTCAGTGCCTATCCAAGATGAGAAAGAAGTGGCTATTAAAGATTGGATCTACAAAGAAGAGAAGTATATGCACAATGAGAACTTCTCTCCCTCTCCTAAGACCTATGGAAGATGATATAATTTTGTCAAAAATATGGGCTATCTAGGACATGGCCCTCTCAGTCATAGGGTAGATGCTAAAGCTGAACCCCTCGATCATGCTCTTTTTGGACATGGGTCTAAGAAGACGGTTGGCCTAGGATTTGAGAATCCTAAAAAGAATATTGTTCCTATCCTTGATGAGTCAGATAGTGAAGATGAATCATAGTACATACCAAATTTGACAAATTAGCAAGACATGTGTGACGATTGGATTCCTTTTACTAGTCTCCTTTAGGTAGATTCAAATAATCCAACCACTCATGCAACAGTTGAAAACATAGCACAAGATGGATTAGCGATAGAAGCAAGAGAAGGTGTTACCCTTCATGACATCGAAGCTTCTACATCAAGTCATCCCAAGCCTTTCTGGTGTAAACATCCTAGCTGAGATTTTGAAATAGACTCACATGAGTATGAACAAGACTCTTTCTCTAATTGTTCCATAGTTGACATGGGTGTTGATGTCATCCATACATATAGTTCTCAACCTAAGGGAGCTAACAAGTCACATGTAGGGCTTGAGGATTTGAACCCACTGGTTGCCTTAGTGGATGGTTCTTCGCTTGTTAGGCTGAATTCTGATTTGGGTAACTTAGAAGGATACTTGACAGACTTTGACTCTTTAGTCACCAGAGATGATGCCATCCGCATCCACAACATTGAACCAACCATTGACCTACCCCTTGCTAATCCTCATCTCATTGATTGGTCCAAATGATATCAAGAGCCTGAGCTCTTAACTTTCCAGAATGACTATGAGATAACCTATTACCTAAATGCCATTGAACCTATAGTGTCTTCCACTAGTAAACCAGCTACAAGCATGACAGAGCAAGACATCAAGTACCTCAGTCAAAAGATAAAAAGAAAAGAAAAAAAGAATAAGAGTTATGATGGTAAAAACCATAGTGTGGTGGTGTCAGAATTGAAAAAAGTAAAAATAAATGATGTATCCAAAGGTGAAAACCTCTCTGAGGAACCTAAGGATGAGGTACTTGATCATCTCCCAAGTTACTTTTAGGATAGATCTTCAGTGCTTGTTGAACCTACACAAGCAGTTAATTTGGGTACAAAAGAGGTTCCACAGATTGTACATTTGGCTCAATCCTTATCATCTCAATAGAAAGAAGCCTACACTGAGTTCCTACAAAGAAAGAAAGTCAACTTTTCTTGGACTTATTCAGACATGCCAGGGTTGGACACTAATCTCATTATGCATCACTTATATATAGCTCTAGGTGTTAAACCAGTCAAACAAAAGTTGAGAAAAATGCATCCTCACATTGCTCTTTTAGTCAAAGCAGAACTGGAAAAACTCCTTAGTGTAGGATTTATAAGGGCTATTGACTATGTAGAATGGATATCCAACATTGTATCAGTTTCAAAACACAATAAATCCATTTGAATCTGCATAGATTTCAGAGATTTTAATAGAGCATGCCCAAAGGATGATTTTCCACTACCCAACATAGACATGATAGTGGACATGACGACGGGTTATGAGATATATTCCTTGATGGATGGTTTTTCTGGGTATAATTAGATTAAAATAGCTCCTGAGGACTAAGAAAAGACTGCATTCACTTGCACATGGGGTACCTATTGTTGGAATGTCATGCCTTTTGGATTGAAAAATGTAGGAGCTACATATCAAAGAGCTATGACAACAATCTTCCATGACATGATGCATAAGAATATGGAAGATTATGTGAATGACACCCTGGCTAAGTCAAAAAAAAAGAGACACACACTTGGATGATTTAGAAGTAATTCTAGATCGTATGGAGAAATTTTAGTTAAGATTAAATCCTTAAAAGTGTGCATTTGGAGTCACCTTTGGAAAACTTCTAGGATTTATCATTTCAGCCAAAGGAATAGAAGTGGACCTAGAGAAAGTTCAAGCAATATTGGATATGCCACCTCCCAAAAACATTAGCCAAATGAGGAGTCTACAAGGATGTCTTCAATCTATTAGGAGGTTCATTTCACAACTGGCAGATAGAGCTCAACCCTTTAATAAGAACTTGCATAAGGGGGTCAAATGTGTCTAGAATGAGGATTGTCAAAGGAGCATAGATGAAATTAAGGAATACTTGGCAAATGCTCCAATCTTGATGCCTCCTACCCCAGGAAAACCTCTCATAATGTATGTTTCAGCAACATAATCTTCCTTGGGGGCATTATTAGGTCAACTTGATGACACTGGGAAGGAATGATCCATATATTACATCAGTCAAACTCTTGTTGCATATCAGGTTAATTACACTAGTATTGAGAAAGCTTGCCTTGTTGTGATGTTTGCTGCCCAAAAGTTGGGACATTACATGCTTGTGCACACAATACACCTCATAGCAAAGATTGATCCTCTTAAGTATTTTCTTGGTAAGGCTGCCCTCACAGGTAGACTTGCTAAATGGATGATGGTTCTTTCAGAATTTGACATAGAGTATGTTGAGCGCAAAGCTATAAAAGGACAAGCCATTGTAGATCAATTGGCTACCTTTCCAATTCAAGATACCATGCGTATTCAAGTTGAATTTCTGGATGAGCACCTAATGTACAACTGAGAGAACATGGAAGATGTTCTTTGATGGCTCTTTTATGAAAAATTGTTCAAGAGCTGGAGTGTTGTTTGTTTCTCCTCATGGGTACACAATTCCTAAGCCCTACAAACTATTGTTCCCATGCACAAACAACATTGCTGAATATGAAGCCTTGACAAATGAAATCAAGATGGCTATTGAATGGAATATCATAGAACTGCAACCAAGTTAATGAACAATATCAAACACAAGATGACAAACTAGTACCTTTTAAGAAAATGGTTGATTCATTAAGATGGTATTTCATATTTGTCACATTTCAACAAGTCCCCAGAGCATAAAATAAACTAGTTGATGCTACAACTACACTTGCTTCACTCCTTTAGTTAGAGCAGCATGAGTCTAGATTTGAATTCCTAGTGGAAGAGCTACACTATCCTATTTATGACTCCCAAGAAAGCCATGTTATGTGTACCCTTGTCGGTCATGAATCATCCCGCTATGGCGACATTTACTCATACATGTGTGATGGTATCATCCCTGAAACATTTAACCAATCCAAAAGAAGAAACCTTACCCAAAATGCCTCTCGCTATTTCCTCATCTCTGGTGATTTGTATAGGATGGACTTAGATGGGACACTTCTTAGGTGCTTAGAAAAGGAGGAATCTGATCAAGCACTAGTTGATATTCATGATGGCATCTGTGGGGGACATTCTAATGGTCTTTCCATGACTTGAAGTTGGCTTAGGATGGGGTACTATTGGCCTACCATGCAGATGGATGTGGTAGCTTTTGTGAAATCATGCAAAAAATGTCAAAAACATGGTCACCTGATACATGCTCCAAGTAGGGAGCTCATTCCTTCCATATCTCATTGGCCATTTCAGCGCTGGGCCTTTGATCTTGTTGGGCAGATTCATCCCAACTCATCAAGTGGACATAAATTTATCATCACTACTACTAACTACTTTACCAAATGGGTAGAAGTTGTTCCACTTTCTGTTGCCTTGGGAAAGATAGTTTCTCTATTTATCTTGAACCATATCATCTGTCGATATGGAGTGCCATCTAAGATAATCATTGACAATGGAGGTCAGTTTAAAAACTAGGACCTTACACAACTCTACAAGAAATTCAAGATAAAACAACATTGGTCCTCCATTTACTTCCCGCAAGGAAATGGACAAGAAAAGGCTTCGAATAAAACCATTCTCAAGATTCTCCATCAAATAGTTCATAAGAATGGTAGAGATTGGCATTTACAGATAAATCTAGCCTTATGGGCTTATAGAACAAGTATTCATACTCCAATAGGAGCTACTCCTTTTGCCCTTACTTATGGTGTTGAAGCAGTGTTACCTTTAGAGGTTGAGATTCCTTCACTTAGAGTCTCTCTCAAAGGTCTAGTTACTGATGAAGACTACCGCACCATGAGACTACAAGAATTATAACTTCTAGATGAGAAGTGTAAAGCATCATTTGACCATATGAGGGTCTATCAAAAGTGGATGTCCAAAGCCTTCAACAAAAAGGTTCGCCCTAGAGCAGTCCAAATGGGAGATCTTGTCTTACAAGAAAATCCTAAGAACCAACAACAAAGAGAACAAAAGGGAAAATTTGAACCTAATTGGCTTGGACCCTACATCATCACAACAACTTTTGGGACTGGTGCTTATTTACTATTGACTGAAGAGGGGGAGCATCTCCCTGAGCCTATCAATATCTTACACCTGAAGAAGTTCTATCCATGATGCATGTTCTGTCTAGAGGCATCCTTTGTACATATTTATTGATCCTAAAAAAATACCAAAAAAATTCATATATGATGCTGAAAAAATTCTAAAAATAAAAAAATGTCCTAAAAAAAGAGCATCCTAGTGAAAACCTAGCAATAGGCGCTTTGATGTCTCACCAAAAAAAAATCAAAAAATTCAAAAATTCAAAAATTCAAAAAAAAACTGCCTTGGTGAAAACTTGGAAACAAGTGCCTTGGTAGCAAAAATACAAAAAAAATACATAAAAAGTCCTAAAAAAAATAAAATTTGCAATAAAATCCAAGTGGTGAAAACTTGGAAATGGGCGCTACTTGAGGCCTTTGCACCCCTATTTCTTAGCATGCGTACTCAACACTTAGCCTTTCTCCATCATGCCTTGTCCTTGTTGCCTTGGTTTGGAATTGGTCTTTGTCTTTGTTTAGGGGTCATAACTATGTTAGCTTTGGTCTCTTGGATGCGTTAGTCTTTAGGACACCTCGCAAATAGTGTTTTTCAACACAACCCCTAACATCGAGTGTTTTTCAACACTTATCAGTTTGGTCTTATCCAGTTTTGTCAAGTGATTTTACCTACTTGCAAGCATTCGACCTTTATACTCAGAACTTAGTATCAGTGAACACACTTAAATTTTTAAACACAACACTTAATGCCTGAGCTATGATATGATCTTTTCTTTGTGTGCTAACTGTTATTGATTTTCGTTGAGTGTCCTTGTCTAAAAAGTCTCTCCATGATGCATAGCTAGAGGACTTGGGGCATGGGGCATGTTTTGGTTTTCTTTCTGCTTGTAGCAGCAGTCTCGAAACTCTTGAGTGTCTCTTGTTGTTCCCTTGACACACTTAAGAGAATTGAGGCATCATCCTTGACTGTTTTTGCACAACTATTCTTATGGTCATCTTGGCATCTATGCCTTGATGCGAGAGTGGTTTTTGCTACATTAAATTGGGTAATCTAACATTGAAGTCATCTTGACCTTTATGTCTTTGATGCTCATGTTAGAATCTTTCCACATTCCAATCTGATATAAATCATATTCATATCTTCATAGTTGCGTTTGTGACTAGTGTTGATTGTGTGATTTTCCAATGTCTGTTAATAATGGCCCAATGATGAAAATAAGTTCCTTAACATTCTCTAATGAATGATGAACACAAAATCCTATGTTTTTGCTCGATTGCAAGTACACCTTTGCATTTTCGTGTAGCTTGCATTGTTAGACTTCATGTTAATTTGCATTTTTAGGCTACATTAGGAGTTTGAGAGGGTTTTCCTTCATCTTTCTTGTGGACTTTTAATCAACTGTGATCACATTTTGATCTTCATTTCCTTATCTTCTTTTGTGATCTCAATCGAAATTTCCTATCTTAAACAGTTGATTGATTTTGGGGCATCCTCTTCCTTGAGGCAAATTCTCTTTCTTCTTTCCATCTCTTCCAAAATTCTATCTTCCATTCACTTTCACCCCACTTCTTTTCTCTTAATTCAACCTTGGGGCATAATCTTTCTTACTGATCTACATTAGTTCTGTGATCCTCATATCTTTCATCTTTCATCAAGAACCTTATCTTTAGTTCAATTTGATCAACTTTATCAATTTACTATTTCTCCTCTTTCTCATTTTGATTTTGATCATGAGGGGGGTAGTACCTATCAAACCTCAATCCTTGATTCAGCTTTATCAAACCTATCAATCAAACCTTTCTTGAGACTTGACAATTACCTATTTACAAGGGTGTTGGCCTTGTCTTTTTCAATCAGCTTATCTTTGTCCTGATGTGTTCCCATCTGTCGAACACACATCTGGGTTTTTTTGTGATCCCAAATTGATATCACACTTCAATTTCATTCTTTGACTGCATGTGATCCCAAATCGACCTCACATTAGTTAAAGAGGGGCAAATGTATACACCCTAAAATGGTCGCCTAGACTTTGGGCCCCATTTATTAAATTATCAAATTCCTGAATCAATACTTTGCAAAATTCAAATCAATTCCTTTGATCAATCCTAATTAGTTCAATCATTTCAATATTTCCTAAGGTTTGATCAATTTATTTAATTAAAAGAAATATTCTCTATTAAATAAATAAAATAGCCTTATTTAATTGAAAGAAATATCTTTTAAGTAAAATAATTTTATTTAATTAAAATCCCTTTTAATTAAATGATTTTATCTTATTTAAATAATATCTCCCTTTAAATATATAATGTTATCTTATTTAATTAAAAGAGAATCATTCTTTTAAATAAATAAATAAATAATCCTCTTAAAGCTCTTTTGTGATAAAAAAGGGAAACAAATAATTAAAAATAAAGAAAATTCCTTTTGTCTTCACACTTTCTAAGAAACAAACTTTGTTTCCTCTTTTTTGATTTATCCCACATTGCTCTTGGAGATGCATTCTCTTCCAACTTTTCTTATATAAGGAGTCCTCTCCTCATTTCTGATCCCGAATTTTCATACTGTTGTTATGTTGTAGGTTTTCTTGGTGATATTTGGAGTTTTGAAGATTATTACATTCTAGCTTTCATATTTACATTAGCTTAATCTTCATAGCATCTTATCTTAGTTTCCTTCATTTTTTTAGCTTAATCTTCACATAGTTAATTAGTAAAGGAGAGTAAAACTTGCATTTCAATAACATAGTTTATTTCATTGCATTGTTATCATCTAGATTAGTTTCATTTAACATGCAATAAATTGATGATCAATGGAGATTAGCACTCTTGCTTCTCATCCTTGAATCTCTCATTTCTTAGTGTACTTGAATGGGTTTAACAAGGTTGATATGAGGGCCTCATATACAACCCTTGCACTCCATGAATAGAGAGTTGTGAATCGCTATTTGAGACCTCATTGTTGAGTGTTCTTGGATGTAATGATTCACAGAAGTCTGACTACTTTCTAGCACACACCTCTAGAAATTTATTTTTGGGTACCATCTCTAGTCCTTCCAACAAGGTGTAAGATTGGTGATGCCAATTTTGTGTAATAATTCATCTGGAAAAAGAGAAACTAGCAGCTCAAAAGTATCTCAATCTTGACGAGTCAAGAAAAACTAAGTCTGAGAATCCTCACAAGTGCAAAGAGACATCATAGACCTACACAAAAGGCCCTTGGGGGTCCAAATTCCATGATTGTGAAAGTGGAGAGCATGTAGACCTAGAATTTGTATAGGAAGGCATTGCATTTTAATAAAAGGAGACCATTTAAGGTTGTGTTTCTTAAAAGATAATCCATATCTGAACCCCCCACCATTCCACTGTAACCATATTTTGATACTTCCCAAGCACACCAGATTCCCTTCACCACAAAAGAGTGTTGGATCTTAACATACTCATGCATGACTAGAAGAGTCTGAAGGAAACTATTTTTCCATGTTGGGTGATGTAAGGGATTCCCCAAAGCTATACAGTG
The DNA here is from genome assembly GCA_027943335.1 of Chamaecyparis obtusa. Taxonomy (NCBI): domain Eukaryota; kingdom Viridiplantae; phylum Streptophyta; class Pinopsida; order Cupressales; family Cupressaceae; genus Chamaecyparis; species Chamaecyparis obtusa. Next base: position 242,504 of record BSBK01008657.1, on the reverse strand, counting down.
TCGAAGGAGGAATTTTTAGGCCTCATTGCCAGAGATATTTCACACAACCCATTTGAATAAATAGGGATTGATCTTTCCTGTAAGTGTAAATGAGGCCAAGGCCAGATGATTTCTTTGGTAAATAACAAAAATCTCAGAAACCAGTGAAAACCATGTCTCTTTACATCTAAATCCCATAGGAAATCTCACAAAAAATTCTCAAGATTCATGTAAGCTGCTTTGGAGGGAGACCAACAGAAAGAATAATAAATATGTGTGGTTGTGAGAACTTTGGAGAAGATTTGAAACTTGGCAGCCAAGGAAAAAGGCTTGGTTAACCAATACGCCAATTTGGATTCAATTTCGATAAGAAAAACATTACAAACCTTATTATTCGACCTGTGAAAAGTAAAAGGAATACCCAAAAATAGAAAACTTGTCCATGGTGAATCTATTTCTGGTTATACAGGAGAATCCATTGTCACATCGAGAGGAAAGAGTAGTGATAAAAAAGTGTTTTATGACATTGAATAGAAGAACCAGAGGCCAAACAAAAAGTGTCAAGACATTAGAGAGAATTTTGAATGTTTTCTTTATTCTCGGTGAGGGTAAGAAAGGAATCATCTATAAAATGTCCATTGACCAACTGACCATTAGTGCCTACAAGTGTAATGCCTCAAACCTGACCAATAGAAATTGCATAGGCCAATAAATAACCAAAGCCTTCTACAAAAAGAACATATAATGAAGATGAAAGAGGATATCCCTAGAGAATTGACCTATGCAAAGTAAAAGTGGTGGATTGATGATCATTAATGGTGATACAAGTATTAGCATCTACAAAGATAATTTGATCAAAAATAAGAAAGCAAGGGTCAAAGCTAAGAGCTTCTAATAGTGTGAGAATAAAAGGCCAATCGATGCAATCATAAGCCTTCATGAAATCTATCTTTAAGAAAATATCATTTTGGTCAAACTGACAAGCCCATTTCATACCCTCCCAAACAACTATAATATTATTGAAAATGAACTTGGACTAGATTAATCCATTTTGTTCTCAACAAACAATATGAGGAATGAGATGGTGAATTTTCAGAGCAAGGGCTTTCGAAATAATCTTGTAGGAGACATTAATCAAGGTGATTGGATGACAATTTAAAATGTCCTTAGGATCATTAGTCTTAGGTATGAATTTTATGTTCCCTATATTTATTTCTTCTCCTAGTGTTCCATTTTGAATTTGTTCAAGATAGACATGGTCTAGATCTTGACTAACACATTCCCAAAGCAGTTTGTAAAGTTCATAAAGAAAACCATCACATCCTTGGGATTTTTTATCTGCCATTGAAAATGAGACTTCCTTAAGATCATCAATAGTTAACAATTGATCACAAAAAGACCTCTAAGAGTATTCTAGATGGGTAGGAACAACTCCAAGACAATCCTCAAGAGCCTTCTGACTACCATGGGAAGGAGTCTAAGCAGTAAAAACTTGTTGGTAATGATTAACAAAATCTTGGATAATATCTGGAATTTCAGTGACAATTGAAGTGCCCTCCATTATCCTTTTAATACATGGAGAGGAATTTCTAGGGTGTAAAGAGGACAAAAAATTCTTAGTAGCATGATCTCTAACTTTAAACTAGTGCAAATGTGCCTTAATATGAGAACCTCTAGTTGCATAACAATTAGCACCTTACTTCTGATGAGAAAGAGTTTCCACCTTGAACTGGAGTGAGAAGAAAAAGGGTGAGTTTCCAAGCTCTTGACTACTGCACGCAATTCCTTGGTGGTCTGATCATAAGACCAACAATGGAATTGTGTAAGTTGTTTCCCATATAAGTGAAGGAATTTTGTGGTTTGAAGAATAAAAGCATTCCACCACAAAATCTAACCAATAGGTTGACTGAGTAAAGGCTTTAAATTCCAAATTATTTAAATGTGGGCCATACTAGGTGGATGAATCAAAAGTGATGTGTTGAAAAAAAAAAATTGGACTATTGAGGATGTGGCAAATCAAAATCCCACTCATTTGGAAATTTAATGGGAAAGTGGTTTGACAATGTGACATTAGATAAAGGTAAAATTGAAAAAGACTGATTTATCCCAAGAGAAAAAAGGATTGCAAAGAGATCATGGCATGATCTATGCATTTATGAACCCTATCAAAACTAGCCCTGATATTATTTGAGGTATGGAAAACTACATGTGGGAGGCAGCGGTTGGTATTGGGATGAAAAATGCCCAGCTTATTGTGCACATAAAACCATGTCTTATGTTAACCAGTTGTTGAACATAATGTTAAAGTGCCACCTAGGTTGTCAGAAGCTACCTCAACCATATTAAAATCACCATAGAGAAACCAAGTGGAAGGAGGTAGAGAATCTACTAATCAATGCCACATGTAAGCTCTTTCAAATGCATCATTAAGGGTGTAAACATTAATTATACCAAAAGGACAATCCCATATGTTAAAAATAATCCAAACCACAATGTGCACGGGGTCCTCATCCTCATTAATAAGTGAATTTTTCCACTATAGTGCTAACAAAATGACCACTCCTCCCCTACAAACTTCATGGGTGGTGGAAAATGCCAGCAATTTTAATTTCCTAAAGGCAAAAAAAATTTGTTCAAGGAAACTTATGAAGGACATATCAAATGACATATTTACGATAGAGATCAGTAGAACCTCTTACATTGCAGAAAAAAATATCATTGGAAACCATCATACATACTATCTTTGTCACTAAGAGATAATAAAGTATTATGAAAGAAATCTAACCTATAATGGAAGATTCGATGAAGGTCTCTTGGGATTACCTATCTTTTATTGTTTTCTCCATCAACCGTGTCCTCCTTTACAGGAGGGATACAAGAACGATGACATAAAGGAACAATAGAATCATAAAGTATTGGAGTTGGTTGAAGAATTAGATTTCCTACCAAAGGGCCAGGTGAAATAATAGAGGAATCCTATAATGGATGAGAATTCCCCTAAGAAATAGGGTTTGAATATGCCTATGCAAAAGAGGAAGTCTTGGAAGCTCTAGAAGGTGGAGAGTCCTATGAAACCATTGTTGAAGTAGGTGATTCCTATTTACTTCCAAATGACTAGAGGGTTATTTTACCTTACAGACTAAAATAGTCCAAGAGTCATCTTCCTTTATGGTTTCTAGTTGGAAAGAAGCTAAAGACTCCTTAGGAGAAGTCTTAGTCCTAGGAGTAGCCAAGGGGAAACTATTAATCTTATGGTCTATGAACTAGTAGTAGAAACATGTATTGGGAAAATTCAAATACATAACAAGTTGAAAAAGAAATGTCCCACAATCTGAATATCAATTGAATCCTTGTGGTCTTTCGCAAGATCAATTTCAACACAAACCTTCTTTTGAGGGTGAGTACAAAAAAAGAGCTCTGGTTCAATACAAATTAACCAACCTAAAGTCTATGAAATCATTTGCAAAAGAGGCCAGCAAGGCAAGGGAAAAATAGGAAACTCAATCAAGATGTGGAGTTTAAGCTTCTCATTATCAAATATTGTGAAGTTTCTAGACCAAGGCTGACAAAAAAGAAAGGAGGAACAAACAAACTAAGGGCATTCTTGAGACCCTCAACTTGAGAGGGATCTCCAAAATGGAACAGGAAAATTCCTTTGGTCAAGTTCTGAATACCATCATGGAAGACCCCATGTGGGAGCCATGCACCTTGGTCACCCATTCCCTTAACATACTTTCAATAGGGACGTGACCAAAAAAATAGCCAATTAAAGTAAATTTTTCAATCCATTCAAAGGCTTGATCAAAATATGGCACAGGCAAAATAACATCAAGGGAAGCGAAGACCGTACCTTGTGAAAAACCTTGGGAACTAATATCCTTGGGCACTTTCTTAGAGTGGGTGCCAAGAACAACTAAAGCCAATTCTCTAGCACTTGCCGAAATGATTGGGCTAAATCCATCTCTAGCCATTAAAAATGTCTATTAATATCCCACAATAAATGGAGTGTGAAACAAGGTGAAAGATAGTATGGAAACCCTAAGGAGAATCGTAACAGCGTGGACAGAACATTAACTTGCAAAATAATTTTACCCAATGATTTATTTTTTTATTTATGACCTATCATCGAAATTTATTAAAACAATAAGAAATAAGATTTTAATGTTATTTTATTTACATAGAATTTATTTTATTTTATTTTATTATATAATTATTTTTACCATTTATAATAATAGAACCAAAGGATATAATCTACATATTGCAAATACTAATTAATGAAATAATTCAATAAAAAGTAAATCAATTGGAATAATTTTAATACATTATTATTATTTGTTTATTATGTTTACTTTTATTATTATTAAACTTACCAAAATATTTGATTTTATTTTTTTATGAAACTACTTGACATATACATTAATTTAAAAATATGTATAATTAATGAAAAAATTATAGTTTGGAAGGATAAAATTACTCTCCCATAGTCCCAAATAGGCCTTACTCAGAGAACGAAAACCACACAAAAACACTTGGGCAATGCCCATAAATAGAGAGCCCTAGGCAGCTAGCGTAGTACTAGCTAAAGGAGGAGGGTCTTTATCATCCTTATTTTCCTAACTATCTATGGGGTCATTCTCAGGGTCTAAAAGAGTGCATCCATCTACATTTTCTTCTTCCATCTCTTTAACTTCCCTGTGGGTTGAAATAGCCAGGGATAATCTAGGAAACTTAGAGGAGGATGACCAACTAGAATCACCACCCAAACTATGCCTACCTGTAGAAGAAGGAACAACACCAATGGGGACCCACCTAGATGCATAATTACTAGGAGGTGGTGAGACAAACCACTTGTGAGTGGAATCTTGATGTTCATTTGAATGACACCAAGGAACCTAAGAAATATTTAAAAAATGATACAAGATATTATAGAGGGGCCTAACATGACCCTCTAATTTTAGACAGACCATTTTCAAGTGTCATAATTTTTTGAGCAATGATTCCTTAAATTTTGAAAATTTTATGCACTTAGGACACACAAGGGACATCATCAGTAGGGTATTCCACTATGAATTTGGGAATGTTAGGGGGTATAATGGGACCACACCTAGGATAAGCTTACCCAACTAGATATGATCACATTGTTAGTTTGTGTCCATGATGTCATCACTCTAGGTTCCTTGTAAACTTGGTTAGGATCACTAAGAATCCAAACTCTCCAACCTCCCAATATCTTGATCAGGGGTCTCAAAAGGCTTCACCTTGTTCTTCTAAGGACTCTCTCAAGATCCTCTACTCCCACAATTGACACCTCAAGTCCTAGGTGATCCATCATTGATTAAAGGTTCTAATCTATTCATGACCAATACTCATGTCAAATTCTCGTTACCTCCTTAGAAATTTTATGATCCTTATAGGGGTGTGGAGGTAGTCACTTCTTAATATTTTTTCACTTCTTGACACATTTTATTAAGGTCTCTATCACTCTTCCTTACCGATCTCCTCAAAATCATTGAGTGAGCCTTGTAGCCCTAGAGGCCCCAATTAGGCCTCCTAGTCCAGGCTTTTAGGAATTTCTACAAAAGACTCTCAAATGTCCTTCCAAATAGATTTTGGATTCTTGGTACCTGTGGAATATTCCCATTGATTTTTTGGGTCTTTGGGTCTCAAGAATCCATAGAATTCCCTAACACAAAGAGGAGGGTTGTGTAAGGATTTTAATGGCTTCTAGGAGCCCATTGCTCAAGGTAAGTTTAGGCTTGTGAAATGGATTTAAATAAAGTGCTAAGATATCCATCAAAGTACTATATGATCCTATTTATGGTCTCCATATTCTTGGAGTTTATCCTTCAAGTCACCCCTAGAAGTAAAACAACTTTTTCACCTCCTTGTCCCTAGTTGCCTAGGGAAAGGTCTTAAAATTGGCCATGCTTCTTCACAAAACTCCACAAGAGCTATTTAAATGATACATAGGCACCTCTACCATGCCCCAACTAGTAATGATGAGCACACAGTAGGGTTTCATAGGGGATCCATGTTTCTACAACAAACTATACACAGGCCAATGAACTGGCAAAGACAAAAGAATTAACCTAAAACTACAAAAACACATAAAAAGAACAAAAAATAGTATATAATGGAAATTAATCCTTCTTTTCTAAGAAAAAATTACATTAGATGCTACTTTTGCATCAAAACCTTTGACTGTCTCCACAAAACAAGGAACAACGCTAAAATTCCTTAAACCAAAAATTATCAAATGATGCTAACCTCAAGATTTGGGCATATTATGGCTTATATAGCCTCAATAATTGAGGTATTGGCTGTTTATGACCTATAATGACCTAAAATCATGGTCGGTACTTGTAGGAAAAAAGTTTTCATGCAACTTTGCAAAGTTGCAAAAGTTGTCATGTCAACTTTTTAATGACTTTTGTAAAGTTGCTCATTTCTTTACTCAACTCTCACCAAGACTCATACAAAGATAATAAAACCTATCTAAAACCATTTTGGGTAATTTTATACCAAAATCAAACATTTAAATTATGTTTTTACACTCGTACCCATTTTAGCAACGTTTTGGAACAAGCTAGGTCCTAAGGACATGTTAGCCTATTGACTTAGTATAACTACACAAACCATAGGTTAACTCAAACCTCTACTTTCCTAACACACCTAGGTCCTCTTAGAACCCTTTATAACCCTTTTTTCTAGCTACGATCAATACAAACCAAAAATTAAAGTAGGACTTTCTAGCCTAAGTCCTAGATGCTCCTACACTATTCTCCCCTAAACAAAAGTAATAAAGTCCCATTGGTGGGGAATGAGTCAGGATCAATGCCAAACCTCTACAACTCTATCTATAAGACCCATGTATCCTCATCACCTTCTTTACCTTTCCATTTGAGAAGGTACTCCATGTAGGTTTTATGTCTAGTCTTCTTGATGACCCGGGAACTCCAAAATTTCTTAGCTTGGAGTCTTGGAGTGATTGGTAAGTGAATATGTTCTAGGTCCTCTACAACTCTATAATTTTCATTATCTCCAATAGGGATTGGTCTTTTATATGGCACCATATAGTCAATGTTAAACACTGGTGACATTCCCAAGTCTGTTGGCAAGTCTACCTTGTAAGCATTGGATCCATATTTAGCTAGGATAGAACAAGGGAAAATCCTTCTCATATGAACCTTCTATGGGATTACCTTCTATAACCTAGCCTTATCCAAGTGCACCATGAGAATATCTCCCACCTTTAAATATAGTTATCTTTTCCTTTCATCCACCTAGCTCTTGGTTTTAGTTGTACTATCCTTGAGATCTTGTCTAACTATATCATGGACTTCCTTCATGGACTGAACAAATTCCTCTTCATATCCACTCCTTGATGTTGTATGTACAAGTTCCCTAAGTTCATGGATGCCTCTTGGGTGTATCCCATAGACTATCTCAAATGGAATCTTGTCGGTAGTCCTATTGATGGTATCATTATAGGCATACTTTGCTTGTGCTATAACCTGGTCCCATGTCTAACCATACTCCTTAGTTAGGCATCTTAGAAGATTCCCCAAGATCTTATTAACTACCTCAGACTTCCCATCCATTTTGGGGTGGTATGTGTTAGTAAACAAATTTGTCCTTCAAAATTAAATAAACAAATTAACTCTAAACGCCCAGAATAAAGGACAAAGAGCACTAATAGTTGGATGAGTTATCGTTAATTGATAACTCTCCTCTGAATTGAGAGGTTCAAATCCCTCTTAAGATTTACAATGAATGGAATGAAATGAATGAATGTGTCTTTAACCATAAGACATGAAGGAAAAATGACATTCACTCGTCAACATGAGATTAATTTAAATATAGATTTAAATATAAAAGAAGAATAAACAAAAAGCCTACAGACTACCTGCTTAAACTTCTTGATCACAGAGAGATAAAAAGAAGAATTTACCATTCATTCTTGCACATATAAGTATGTGAGACCAACTAATCTCACAAAAGATATACACCTAATATCATGAGACAAGAACATATTTGAAAATAGGAGTGAGACAATGGACAAATTAATTTCATTCAAAGAATTACAATTCCAAACCAATGTATTTTTAAAAAAAGGTACTTCTCCTCAATTCAGATAATAAACAAAATGAGCAACTGATAATTTTTCTCCTATCCCATGAACAAATTTATAGAATAAGATATTATTTCTCCCCTCTCTGTTATAGAGCACCGAAAATAAACCAAAAATAAACTCCCTTTTGTTGCCTCTAGATTGCGAAAGATCCCCCATATTCCATAACCAATTCCTTTTAATAAAATCATCTTGGCCATTTTTCCTCCTTCGGTATTCTTTTTTAGTTATAGAATAACTGATTCTTGGAAGCTATTTTTAAATTATTTTATAAAATTCCTTATTCTTTTTAAACTTTCCCAGTAGTTATAATGTCCAAAGAAATAAACATTATAAACCAAATTCCTATAATATTTCCATTTAAAAATTAGTAATTGGGCCTATTCATTACACATATGAGTTATATCTTAATAATGTTTGAGAATAAGAAACTCAATTACTGTTGGTCACCTTCGATATACATGTACTCAGTCAATACTATATTTTGAAGGAAACATAATTTTTCTAATCACTTTGGTGAAGGTCTTCAAAACTTTCTTATGCTTAACATATCTTGAAATGAGAAAAATCCAATGGTTGAGGGTAAAAGCACAATAAGCTATCACCCTTTTACAAAGGAAGAGGCTAACAAAATCAAAGTTTTTCAACTTCAATAGTATAAAAATGACATTTATGTTTGGAATTTGAAGATGATGTAAACTAATTAAATGTGATAAAATGTATGAATTTTATGATTAATAATTTTAATAATTTTTTTGAATAAGAATTGATATGTTTTTTTTACTTTTTTAAGATGATTTTTTAGTTACTGAAAAATGTTGAAAATTAGGGGTCTAGTTCCCACCAAAAAATTATATGTAAATAAACATTTTTTCCCCTAATTTAAAAATATGTCATAGATGACATATATAGCTAGTGCATGAAGAAATAAAAATTGGTTTGTGACCTATATTTTCTCTTTTATAAAAATTCAAATTCAAACTCGGTGAAATCGACAGTTTTCATCTCGCAACATATTTTTCGTAACAAATCCATCCCAATCAAAAAAAGAAATATATATTCTTGAAGAGGATTCATCTCCTCTAGTGCACCATGTGTTTTTCAATTTTATTTAATATGATTTACTATTTTTTTCTTTCTCCGAATCAACATCTCCTTGACTATTAAAATACCTACTTGCAGTATTTTTTAATTACAATAAACTATGTCTAATTAAAACACTATAAAATCTATATAAGGATATTTTTGACTTTAATCTCTACAAAAGGGTATTTTTTTATTTTTAAAAGAATATCATTAAAAAGATTAGGAGTTATTGAATTGCCACTTTTCTGAAATAATTTTATTTTTATGGTAATTGGACCCAAAGTGGTATAAAACATGTATTTAATAGATTTTTCCAATTGGAAAAGTTAAAGAACTTATCTAACTTAGCTCGAATGAATCTAGCTAGACCATATGTTTGACCAAAATTAATTTTTAGTTAGAAATACTAAAATTCAGTTGTGTTGATAAGTTAGCCTAAAAGGTGATACCTGATTATGCTTTTACCCTTGAAATAAATGGTATGCCTCCCACACCAAGACTTCTTTTCTCCTTCCAAAAAATTTGAGATTATAGACTGTTTAAGAAATCCTTTCAAAAGATCCTCATCTTTTGTACTGTATGAATTCTTTTATAATGTATCTTGGACTTGCAAAGGATTTTAAATGTTCTTAAACAATAAGGATTCAAGATCCAATTGTACGAAGGTGATTATCTTTCTTACTGATACTCAACCCGAGATCATGCATTTTATTATCAACTTCTTATTGATTGATCATCATGGTGGAAAATGGAGGAAAAATATAATGTTTGAAATTTAATATCAGACCCCTTCATGGTATTCATGTGTCCCAAAATCAGAACTAAACAATTCTCTTATATGTTTCAACTTTACTTTCCATTCAACAGTCACATATGAGAGCTCAACCACTTGATTTCACTACTATGTCTAATGGTGAAAATATTCTCTTGAACATGAGACAAGTGTACCCATATATACCATATTTCCAGAGATTGCATCACTTTGAACTTTAAATGTCAAATTTCTCACCCTATGAAATAGGACCCCAAATATTTGAACACTGAATTGTGAACTTTGAATTGATAGACTTGGCACATTTTGAACTTTGCCTTTTCAATATTAAATCTTGAACATTCAAATTTAGGTTTCACATTCAGTATGCAATTAACACGATACATAATGCATGTTACCTTGAATTTTACATAAAAGGATTTTTGACTGGCAATAGGTGGCTCTGACTCGGAACATGGACTGAAAAGGACATGAAGAATCCAGTGCCTCTGGTAAAGAAGAATAGTGCCTTATCCATTGGGCAATGTAGTCAAAGCTAAGAACAAAGAACTACTTGTAAAAGGGTAGAGGGAAGCAGGGCAACCAACAAACCAAACTAAACTACACACACACAAAAGAAAATTGACTAACTATGTACATGGTCGCAAGACCCTACTGAGAATATGTATAAGATTTATCATGTGAATCCAATAACCGGCTGGGAGAGAAACGTACCTTTCCGGAATAATGGATTGTAGCCAAGTGATATGACTCACAATTGTTGCCACCCAACGACTCCCTCCAAGATAAATTTCTAGTTTATGGAAAGTAACAATAATATGTAGGTATATTTAGACCCAAATAAACACTTGCCATAAAAAAATTCTGAATATTCTTGAGTCCCCTACAAAGTGTCACTTAGGAAACTTCCTATTCCTGGATGAAAATAATAATGCCCGACAACTTCTAGAGGAAGGGCTGCACCATCTTTAAGATTTTCAATGTTAAAATTATTACTTCTACTAAGAGTCCCATTATCCACACCAAGCTTGGAGTATGATGAAATTTTAGCAAGCATAACATTCATATTAGCTGGAAAAGAATCACTCCTCTTTACTGTAATTAAATCTGAAAGTTATTTATCAAAAACTGATATATCAGATGAATTAATACCTGACTATCTTGTATGTGAGTCCTCTTTCTCAATGGATGACAAAAATAAGCCTATAATCTCTTTCTCATAAAGAGAATTTATATCCAAGCTTTCAAACAATCCTTCCAACTATGACATTTTTTGATCACGATCATTCCTTTACTCTACATTCATTTCAACACTTTCTTTTTCAGTAACATTTTCAGATTTAGAAAAATCTTTAATAGAGTGAGGTTCATTAGACAAGTGATCTTCCAACATTGTTGATGTATCTTTTTTTGAATTTATTTTCATCATAGGAATGAAATGAAACTTCATCTATCAAATCAAAAAACTCAAAAAGAGGATTATCCTTGACCTTTGAGTCTTTATAGAATTCTATAGATGGGTATAATGGATTCAATCTGCCCCAAACAATTTTTCTATCAATTTGTTTTAGTTGTTGTCCAACTGCTGAAATTTCAATTTTGCGTTCCTCTTGAAACACAAAAGGAGCATTAAAATTTAAAGATTATTCTTGCAAACCATAGGATAAACCATTGTTGTGATATATAGCTGAAAATGATGGTTTTTGGATACTATTTTCCACTATCATGGGATCAAATTTAAATGGAAGAGCCTCTTCTTTGTTAACACAATCAAAATCTTCATCCAATAAACATGCAAGCTGGAAATGTGAATTTTTCATGCCTTTACTAGCAGCAATTGAACGCTCTTCTTGTGCACTCATTTTTTTTTTTGCCCATCCTTCATGCATGGAGAAATTGATCCAGATTCTTCATTTCCAACTTGATGTGATGCATTTCTTGATTGTTGATTGCATCCCCAAGGAATTAACAATTCATCCACTACTGGTCTAACATATGGCTCCCCAAGAACCATGAAGTTGAAAGACATTGTATCTTTGATTCCTGATTCTTCCTTCAATATTTTCTCTGAAACAAATGTTTCTTGTTTAAGGTTCTTGAGTTGATGATATAAAGCATGCACACATTTTAGAAGAAGGGCCGATCTATGATCTTCAGAATGATTTAATGTATTCTTCTCAGCTACACAAATGCTTCCCCTATAGGCATCCCAAAGATATTACAACAGTGTGTTAGGGATTTTTCTTGTGGGTTAAACTTGGCAAGGACATTGGCTTGATTCTTAGTAAATAGGTTACCAAGTTTGCAAGAAAAGCCTAATTGATGAGGATTGGATAAGATCCTCCTTCTGCTTTGAGCTCCACAGGACTCAAGTGGGTATTGCCTATAAATAGATTACTATCTTTCAAGTAAACTATGAAATGGTGGATTAAGTCTTCATTTTCATGCTATTGAGTTTCATAGAGGTACTTTTATGGAAGATAATCCTGAAGATAGATGAGAAAAACCTATTGCAGGATATGACTAATGAAACTCCTAATATGATAACATGAACAATGGCATAAGGGTGATGAGTCCTTCTTTTTATGAGTAAAACTCAAGGAAGGTTAATCTTTGATTCACACTTCAAGGAATCAACAGCTATAGACTGTAAAACATCAGGGACAATCCTATTTTTAGGTACATAAACATGAAATGAAATGAAATGGTATTGGTAGTTATGGATTTGTATTTGATGACTGAAAGGTGTTTGAATGATAGAGATCAGATTAGTGCCTAATCCTTTGGGAAAAGAGTCTAACATAAATCAATAGAGGAAGTTCTAGGAAATACAGTGATATGCCTTACAAACCACATACAATTTGGATAGGATGTCTTACAAACTATCTTCTCAATCCAAGTTTGCTACCATCAAGATCTTCCATAGGTGTATTCATTCTCTAAAATTGCACATAAGGATTTAATTCTTTCCTTGAAAGAAACTCATGCAACAATTAGATAGATGCCTTACAACTAGTATGTTCCAAATGCCTTACAAATAGAGACATACAAAAATAAACACAAAGCAAAGAGACAATAACAAAACCAAGGTAGAAATTATATTGTATTTCATGGAAGTGTATCAATACATACAAGTAAACTCTTTACTCAAAATCATAGAATCAATAATTTTCTTTGCAAAGCTTGTATTATCAACATTCAACCATCAAGAATATGGAACTAGAGAATAGAGTCCCATGGATTGCCAAACACTGGAACCAGTAGCCAAAAAGATGGGAAAACCAGAAAGCTAGGAGACCCAAAATTTTTTGGAACAATTACAAAATCAGAACTCTTACTACTTATACCACTAGCTATCTTGGAATCCCAAACAAGTTAGGATGCAACAAGCTTTGGATAGCTAGGGTTAGGGTTTCACCCACTAAACCAACCAATAAATAGTCACAAATTAATTCTAGGGAAGAAAACCAAGCAACCTGGACAAACAGACCCAAAATTGATCTTCATCAATGAAAATCCTCTGATTTGTACCAAAGATCACGCAAACACCATGCCTTTTCAGTCTGTTTGTACACCTAAAACACACTTTGAGCTTTACCTATGTCCATTTTATGATGGTACAGGCATCTGTAATCAATCATCAAACCCTCTGGACCACCCTAAAGCAATGAGCACAACAACTTCAACAAATCCTACCACTAAAACCATAAATTCTGGTCCTTTCTGTCATTGAGAAATCGTCAAAAATTCAAATTTCAAAAACAATGGCTACTTTATGGTGCTAGCAGCAAATCGGTGGTCAAAATTTAAACTTTGATCAGCTTTAAGTCATAGCTATTAGATCCTATCCTTTTGCGGGCTTTATGACTTTAACTCAACCAGAAACCTCAGGTTTACCTTCAGTGAACATGCGACAAGGCATTTCCCATTCGTGAAATGAAAACCTTAACCCAAAGTTAACCCAGCGATCTAGCGAACAAATGAAAGAAAACCTATGCCGGTTACATTTGGAGAATTAGCGACTGAAGGGTTTCACCAGTTTGCAGAACACTTTTTACCTCTGCCAAGTTAGTTAGTGATTATGCGAATGCTTGTTTGCTAAATTGCCAGTCAAATCAGAGCACCGCTATCCTTTTTCATGAATGAGTGAAACCTTTGCAATTTGTCAGAGCCGCTAAGAACCTTATTAGAATCACTAAATCCTCACCTGGGCCTGCCTAGAAGATCAACGGCCGTCTCATCTTCACATAGACCTCCCAGATTCCATCAGATCACATGCCGACTATTGGATTTAAAATCTTACCCTGCTCTGACAACCCTCTGACACTGGATGAGATCAAAAGCCATCACATAATCTCAAGCCTCTAGCACATTTGATGAGATCTTACATCATTCATAGATTTTTTGACAAATGTCATGGCCCCCTGAGCCTCAAAAAATTTGGCCCCACTGACACAATATCTAGTCGCACAACGTGGACCAATCATAGCTTGTCATATCAGTACACCTAGCATGTGGACCTGTCTCACTTTATCCCCTCTGAGAAAGATTGAATCGATAGTTGTCACATGATCTGAAGCCACTGAAAAATTTGATAAGATCATGCACCTATTGTCGATTGACTGACAGTGTCAGGACCCTCTGACACATCCAAAAACTAGGTCCCACTGACAACTACCAATGCATTAATACATGGACCAATCAAATATCACCAACTATGCATACGTGTCAATTTGGACCCACCTTTTAATCCTTTAGGAGATTGGATGACTATCATTAAGGCATGATGTTAAAACCTATGCATCTTCCCTCAGTAGTATAGCAACAATCATTGATTTTGCTCACTCGTTAACAAGTCAACAGGGAAGGAAGATAGGGCCCACCGGGATAGATGGCACACAGTCACGAATTCGGGTGTCAAAGACCTCTGACACCAAATAGTCTTGTGAATTAATGACAACCACATATTTTAAAGGGGTGAAACATAGGAAAATATTACTGCGGGGGACTTAGGAAAAATTAACGCTGCAAAACTTAGGAACATATTTCACTGGGTGCATGAAAACTTGGGAAAATAAAGGCCACTAAGGAGTAAAAGTTTAACACACATGCCTTTATGCAATTTTAAGTGGCCTAAAAAGTAACATGAAATTAGAATAGGGCTAGGGAACACTTAGGGTTCTTATATGCAATGGCTAGATTTTTGAATTTCAAACAAGGGTTTAGCTAGAGAATAGGGAAAAACAACTGTAGAGACTGGAAGAAAAATGGTAGGGCCATGAAATTTTGTAGGTGCCAATAGTGGCTCTATCTAAGGATGTTGAAATGCAAGTTTTAACAAGAACCACAGGACTCTGGGATGCAGACCAAAAACCACACTTACCTAAAACAAGGAAAGAAACACACAACCTGAAAGGAAACAAACCTATACAGAAAATTACAAATTATTTACACATGCATGATAATCAAAAACTTAACTAAAGAAGGGCTTCAAGAATTTCCCATGCACTAGAAATTCAAAGACTTCACCTTCCATGTTCTTCAGTAAGTAGGAATCCTTCCCAAAACTATCATGAATCACAAAAGGACCAAGCCACAGTGATTCAAATTTCTTATGCTTCCCTTTATCTTCTTCCCTCACATTCCATTGAAGTACCAAATCATCAACCTTGAATTTTTTGGTAGTTGTTCTTTTGTCAAATAAGTACTTCACCTTCTGTTGCAACTTGATATTATTCTTTTGACTCTCTTTTCTCTGTTCATCTAACTCAGTCAGCTTCATAATTCTATTATGCATTGGCTCTATCACATCCAACTCCTCATCCTGAATAAACTGATAAACTAGAATTAAATTATTTATAGGTAGCCTTGACTACAAACCATACACAAGCTCAAAGGGAGACTTCCCAGTGGCTCTTTTCACCATAATCTTGTCTGCCCATAAAGCCAATCTCAACTTGGAGTGCCAAGCTTTCTTATTCTTTTCAAGTGTCTTCTTCAAGATTGTCAGGATGCTCTTATTGCTAGACTTAGCTTGTCCATTTTCTAGAGGATGATAAGGAGATGAATAGGAAGTTATGATTCCATTATCTTTGCAAAACTCCTTAAACTCATCTGATCTGAAACAAATTGCATTATCTATAATCAACTTCACAGGAACACCAAATCTGGTCAAAATATTGTCAAGTAAGAAATCAATCACCACTTTACTTGTTTCCCTCTTTGTAGGAATAGCCTCTATCCATTTTGTGAAATAGTCAGTTGTAACAAGTATATAACTATGTCCTCCACTAGATTTCTTAGCAAACTCACCTATGAAATCCAAGCCCCACATGGCAAATGGTGCTTCAACAACTATTGGGTTTAATGACAATGCTCCTAAGTACTTTAATTTTGAAGCAAACCTTTGACAAGCTTTACATTTCCTGACATACTGAAATGAATCCTTAAACACTATAGGCCAATAATAAACTTCCCTTAAAACCTTGTGAGTAGTAGTCGTTGCTAAAAAATGACCTCCACAAACACTAGCATGCATTTCATTTAAAACCTTCACTACCTGATATCTGTCAAGACAAAATAACAAGACTCCATCTCTATTCTTCCAATACAAGTCCCCTTGTATCAATGTATACTTCTGAGCTTGCAATTTTAAGGACCTCTTTTGATTGTCTATCATATAGCCTAGGCATCTAGCATTCTTTATGAAATAGACAATATCAACATATTCTGGTTGTAATTCAATACTTGTGATTGTCATATTTGGAGTTCCTTCATTATTTACTTGGACTAAGTCCATATTTTCTTCAGTCATCAATTTTGTCAGGCCTTGTCCTCTTACTAACTTAGTGATATGGATTTCTAAGTTGAATTCTTGAATTCTAGTAATCCACTTGCATCTCTTACCAGTGACTTCAAATTGAGTAAGAACATCCTTTACTACTGAATGTGGGACATGTGAAACAACCTTTGCACACACCAAATAAGGTCTGAAAGATTTGACTACTTTTACCAATGCATATGCCTGCTTCTCCATCATCTCATAATTCAACTCAGCAGCCTGCAAGGATTTGCTAAAAAGTGCAATTGGATGTTCAAAACCCTCATTGTCCTTTTGCAATAGAACAACAGCAATGGTGTGAAATGATGCAAAAGAAAACAATGAAAAAGGCTTGGTATAGTTAGGAGACCTAAGCACAGGTGCTTGTTGGACCACATCCTTAATTTTATCAAATGCAGCCTGAGCCTCTACAATCCATTGAAACTTGACATCCTTTTTTAACAACTTTACTATGGGCTTGACAATTTCAGCAAAATTTGCAATGAATCTCCTAAAAAATTGATCTTCCCTAGAAAGGATTGCACCCCTTTGAGATTTTTTGGTGTAGACACTTTCCTGATTGCTTCAACCCTCTCTAGATCAATTCTTATTCCATCTTTTGATACAATGTGTCCTAGAAGCTTTCCCTCTTTGACTGCAAAATTACATTTTTTAGGATTCAGGGACACACCATACTCCAGAGCTTTGACAAAAATCTTTTCTAGGTGCGAACAATGATCGTGAGCCTTCTTGGAATAGGCAGTTAGGTCATCCTGATACACAGCCATAAACAGGTCTATGTACTCTTTGAAAGCAACATCCATGGCTCTTTGGAAAGTTGCTCCAGCATTTCTGAGACCAAATGGCATTCTGACATACACATATGTTCCCCAAGGTGTTGTGAATGTAGTTTTGAATTGTTTAGATTCTTTCACCAACACTTGGTTATATCAAGAGAATCCATCCATCATAGACAATAACTCACAACCAGTGACCTTGGGCAACATTGCCTCCATGTTAGGCAGTGAATAATTATCTTTCAATGATGAAACATTCAAATTCCTGAAGTCTACACACAACCTAATATCACCATTCTTCTTTCTAACTAGGACTAAATTAGACACCCAAGTTGAATGCCTTATAGGTTGAATTATTCTTGCATCACTCAACTTGACTAGCTCCTGCTGCATCTTAGGAGCCAACAATGGGTTATTGGCCTTTGATTTTGTCTGAATGGTTTGACATCTTTCTTTAATGGAATTTCATGTTGGAAAAGGTCCTCTCTATAGGCTTTTAGGTCATCATAAGACCATGCAAACACGTGCTTGTACCTTCTCAACAACTTTATCAAATTATCCTTCAATTGAGGGGCTAATCCTTTTCCAATATAGACCATCTGAGGAGCATTATGTGATCCCAAATTCACTTCCTCGAGATCTTCTACATTAGCATTACTTATTTTTGACATATGATCATTTTGGCTGCTATACAATGCTTTTAATTCAATTAAGCCTTTAGGGATACTATTTGAATTCAACTGAATCACCTCACTTCGCATGACCATGCCCTTGCCTTCAACTTCCTCCACCAAAGTGTTGCAGTCTATAGGTTGATCCTCATATATGTCAAGACATTGAATAAATCTCAGGATGTCATGATCATCCTCAAAGACCTGCCAATTGTAAATGTTGTCTGCAACAATTGGTCTACATTTTACTTCAAGAATTGACACTCCAAACAAAGTTGAATCATCCCTTTTTAGAGAAACATTGGCCAAAAAATCAGCCATTATGTTATTTGATCTTTCTACCCAACATATATTGAAAGCATCAAACATTTCAATCTGATCCCATATTACATGTTTATACAATTTCAATCTATCATTCTTGACAACATATTTGGATTGAACTTGTGCTACCACAAGCTTAGAATCACCAAAAACCTTTAAACATTTTATCCCATGTTTGATAGCAATATCCAATCCCAAAGACAATGCCTCATATTCAGCAGTATTATTTGTGCATTGAAAAGTCAATGAGAATGAATACTTAAAAGTGGTACCTGATGGAGATATGACTAAGACTCTAGCTCCCGAGCCTTCGTTTGAGCATGCTCCATTAAAATACATTTTCCACAATCCATCTTGTTGTTCCTTTGATTCTGAAGTAGTGGATCTACCTCTTCCATTGGTGGGACAATTTCTTCTAATTTGAAATTCTCCATGTCAACATCCACACAAAAATTTAAATGATCATCATTTATTTCAATCATAGGTGGAGTTCTACCTTCTCTAGATACTTTCACATTGTCACCATCGATATTGAAAGTTGCAAAGGATAGATCACATTGGATACTACCTCCCATCTGAGCACTCTTCCTTGACAACAACATCCCATAATGAGGGGGAATATCTACCACTAGAACACTCATTGTTAACAACTTGTCAGGGAAAGATGTCAACTTATAAGGAAGTGCTTTTATAGTACCAATAGCAGGGACCTCTCTTGAATCCATAGCCTGACACCTACCATGAGGTGTATCTACTTTCAGACCCAAGGATCTCATTATTTATGTAGGAATAATAGTATTAGAGGCTCCTAAATCAATCATACAATTTCTTAACAACTTTCCATTTACTATTAAGGACAAAAAGAAAGGATCAAGTATTCCTAACATAGCATTTGCAGCATTAGCATCCAAATAAATCTAAGGGATCTCAGAGATGATCTCCCTACACTGGTTCTCAATTCAATCACTTGTTGTAGTAGCCATTCCATCAACCTTGGTGGAATTTTGGGTATCAGAAGAAAAGGCTCCTTTTACCCAACTCAAAGCCTTAACTTTATGCTCCTCTATCCTCATCATTTCTAACAAGGGGACCTTGATAGTGATTTGTGACAACAATTTTCTCATGTCAATGGGAACATACTTGGGGTCAACTACATCCTGCCCAATGGCAGTAATCTCTTTATCTTCTTCATGTGTAACCACATTGGGACTATCTTTTCTCTGACCCTTTTCTTTCCCTTGCAAAGGATAATAGCATCCACAAGAGGTTTAGCTTTTACTTTGTAAGCCACAATTGGCTTTGTGAAGTTGACATTCTTCTTCAACTTGGTCTTGTCAGCAATGTCAGTAAATTTTTTCTTATTTTGGGCTTGCTTTTCATCCCTTTATGTTTTCTTGATGAAATTTCCAGCAGGCCTGCCACTTGGACAACCTACCACCCTATTTCTCAAACTATAGTTGCTTTTAACTTGAGACACCATGTCCACTATAATTTGTGCAATTTCTTCATCAGAAGGTCTTCTCAACATTACTGACCCATCACTTCTCAAAGTATTGCATTGAACTACATCAAGGTGATTATCTTCTCCATCAGAAAACACTTGCTGATGGTAAACCTCATTTCTGATTTGGGAACTGCTAGCATCTTGGTTTTCATCTTCATCTATAGAATCTAACTCATCATACATGTATGAAGAAGTCATACCACACCCTTGATCATCATAAGTATCATCATTGTTGTTGCTTTGATCTCCATCTGCAGAAACACTTTGAGAAATAGCATAGTAATAGGGATCATGAGGTGATTGGCAAACAATACACCATGGAACATCATCATTCATATTCATTGTATTTCTGTGCAAAGGGTTAGAGGTCTTGTCATTTGGTTTATCCTTTCTTTTAGGAAGCACTGGCTTCCCATCCTTCCATTGAGTATTATAGCGATAGTTCTGCATTCTTGGCAACTTATTAAAGTTATTGAAAGATGGCATATCATTTCCTTGCATTCTATTATTTCTTGCTTCACTAGGCTTTAAATCCTTTATTTCTTTCAATATTTGCTTCAAGCTATCATCATCTTTTGGCTTTGCATCAGGTTTCCCTGGCTCTCTTCTATTTGAGACTGATGGCTGACAATCTTCTCTCCTTCCCAACTTCCCTAATATCCTTCTACTGCTCTCTATATTAATAGCCAATTTATAAGCCTCTGCAAGGTTCCTAGGATTCTTATCCCTCAAAAGATATCCCATCTTTGAATCAAAAGCATTCAAGTATGTGACAAGACACACTGTGTCATCCAATCTGATAACTTGCAACAATTTATGCATGGCCTTCTGAAATCTAACATTGAATTCAAAAATACCCTCATTTGAATTTTTCTTGATGTTGTTAAACTCATTAAGCATGAAGCCTTCATTGGTTTTATCACCATACTGTTCCTTGAAAGACTACCTAAACTAATTCCATGAACATATGCTAGCATGAGGCAAATTTCTAAACCAATCTCTAGCATCTTCAGTCAGGGATTGGACAAAAAGATTCATGATCACATCATTAGGCTCAATATTGTAATCATCTATCACATCAATGAAACTTTTCAAATGCTCTTCACAAGTAACTACATTGCTTCCAGTGAATTTTGGGAGCTTCTTCCTAATTTCATCAGGGATGGGATTTGGATAACCAGGAATCCCAATAAAAACCAATTGCTTATGCCTCTCATGAATGGGACCTACTTGAGATGGGCCACCACCTAAAGATTTAGATGTTTGAGTATTAGAAACATTAGGAGTCTTAGGCATACCTGAAGTGTTGGCAGTGTTCGACACATTTTCTCCTTGTGCTTGAGAAGTGGAAATGGTATTAGCATGTTTGGAAGATTGCCTAAGGAAGTCAATCTTTCATTTCATTTCAGCAATAGTGGCTTCAAGCTCTGCCTTTTCTAACTCCTTTGCCAACAATTCTTGTTTTCTTTTTGCTTCTTCCAAGTTGGCCTCTAATCTTGCTGCTTGATCCATGGACTTCTTTGCATGATTTGGTTCATTTATTGAAACTCCCACAGCCTTTTGTTTACCTTTATCCCTACAATTTCTTGTCTCATAGATCTTATGGACAATAGGCTGATCTTTTGCTTGTTCTGTCACATGATCCTGATTCATGGCCTCAAGATCCAATAATTGTCTCTTCAATTGCTCAGCTCTAATCATAGCATGTTTGATCTTTTCCTCTTTTTCCTTGTCCTCTTTTCTATCTCAAATGGATTTGTTCTTGGACTCTCCTCTCCAACTCATAGACCTCTTCAAAAATTTCTTCTGACTTAGGGAGAGTAGTCTCAGATTCAGCATCCCCTATTTGAACCTCGTCTTCATATTGGTTCAAACCCAAAGCAACAGCCTCCTCATATTCAGAGGTATTTCCTTCTTGATTCATTTGCATAGACTGGATTTTTTCCTCTTGTCTAGCATCTTCTCTATGTTTTTGAGCATGAAACATATTTCTATTCCTTCTTCCTCTCTTTGTCTGACCAGGCCTAGAAGTACTTAGAATACCTTCTCCCAATCTATCCTCAGGAAGCTTATTTCTCTAAGACCTAGTACCTCTGTAACTCATCTTATGAATAATTTTCTAACCAGTAGTGCAATAGAGATTGTTAGAATTACCACCCAAAAATTTAAGAATTCTTCTTTTAAAATAAAGACACCAATGGTAACTAGCTGGTTCGTATAGGGTAGGAGCCTTGGCTCAACTAAACCCTACAACTTAGCAAAATACTTCTTACAACTCCCTAGCAAAGTCGCCAGTCTTTTAGGGATTTTTCTTATGGGTCAAACTTCGCAAGGACATTGGCTTGATTCTCAATAAATAGGTTACCAAGTTTGCAAGAAAAGCCTAATTGATGAGGATTGGATAAGATCCTCCTTCTGCTTTGAGCTCCACAAGACTCAGGCGGGTATTTCCTATAAATAGATTGCTATCTTTCAAGTAAACTATGAAATGGTGGATTAGGTCTTCATTGTCATGCTATTGAGTTTCATAGAGGTACTTTTACGGAAGATAATCCCAAAGATAGCTAAGAACAACCTATTGCAGGATATGACTAACGAAACTCCTAATATGATAACATGAACAATGGCATAATGGTGATAAGTCCTTCTTTTTATGAGTAAAACTAAAGGAAGGTTAACCTTTGATTCACTCTTCAAGGAATCAGCAACTATAGACTGTAAGACATTAGGGACAGTCCTATTTTTAGGTACATAAACATGAAATGAAATGAAATGGTATTGGTAGTTATGGATTTGTGTTTGATGACTGAAAGGTGTTTGAATGATAGAGATCAGATTAATGCCTAATCCTTTGGGAAAAGAATCTAACATAAATCAATAGAGGAAGTTCTAGGAAATATAATGATATGCCTTACAAACCACATACAATTTGGATAGGATGTCTTACAAACTATCTTCTCAATCTAAGTTTTCTACCATCAAGATCTTCCATAGGTGTATTCATTCTCTAAAATTGCACATAAGGATTTAATTATTTCCTTAAAAGAAACTCATGCAACAATTAGATAGCTGCCTTACAACTAGTATGTTCCAAATGCCTTACAAATAGAGACATACAAGAATAAACACAAAGCAAAGAGACAATAACAAAACCAAGGTAGAAATTATATTGTATTTCATGGAAATGTATCAATACATATAAGTAAATTCTTTACTCAAAATCATAGAATCAATAATCTACTTTGCAAAGCTTGTATTATCAGCATTCAACCATCAAGAATATGGAACCAAAGAATAGAATCCCTTGGATTGCTAAAGACTGGAACTAGGAACCAAAAAGATGGGAAAACCAAAAAGCCAGGAGACCCAAAAAGTTTTGGAACCATTACAAAATAAAAACTCTTACTACTTATACCACTAGCTATCTTGGAATCCCAAATAGGTTAGGATGCAACAAGCTTTAGATAGCTAGGCTTAGGGTTTCACCCACTAAACCAACCAATAAAAGATCACGAATTAATTCCAGGGGAGAAAATGAAGAAACCTAGACAAACAGACCCAAAACTGATCTTCATCAATGAAAATCCTTTGATTTGTACCGAAGATCATGCAAACACCATGCCTTTTTAGTTTATTTGTACACCTGCAACACACTTCAAGCTTTACCTATGTCCATTTTATGATGGTACAAGAATCTACAATCAATCATCAAACCCTCTAGACCACTCTGCAGTAGTCGGCACAACTTCAACAAATCCTACCGCTAAAACCATAAATTATGGTCCTTTCTATCGCTGAGAAACCCTCAGAAATTAAAATTTGAAAAATAATGACTACTTTATGGCACTAGCAGCAAATCGACAATCAAAATTTAAACCTCAATCAACTTTAAGTCATAGCCGTCAGATCCTATCCTTTCGTGGGCTTTATGACTTTAACTCAACTAGACACCTCGGGTTTACCTTTAGCAAACATGAGACAAGGCATTTCCCATAGGGAAATGAAAAACATAACCCAAGCTTAACCCAGTGATCTAGTGAACAAAGGAAAGCAAACACATCTCGGTTACATTTGGCGAACTGGTGACTAAAGGGTTTCGCTAGTTCACAGAACACTTTTTACCTCTGCCAAGTTAGTTAGTGATTACACGAATGCTTGTTCACTGAATCACTAGTCAAATCAGAGCACCGCTATCCTTTTTTGTGAATGAGTGAAAACTTTTCAATTTTTTGGAGTAGCTAAGAACCTTTTCAGAATTACTAAACCCTCACCTGGGCCCACCTAGAAGATCAATGGCCATCTCATCTTCACATAGACCTCCTAGATTCCATCAGATCACACGCCCACCATTGGATTTAGAATCTTACCCTAGTCTGACAACCCTTTGACACCGGATGAGATCAATGACCATTACATAATCTCAAGCCTCTAGCACATTTGATGAGATCTTACACCGTTTGTAGATTTTTTGATAGATGTCAGGGCCCCCTGAGCCTCAAAAAATTTGGCCCAACTAACACAATATCCAGTCACACAACATGGACCAATCATAGCTTTCCATATTAGTACACCTGGCATGTGGACCTACTGCACTTTATCCCCTCTTAGAAAGATTGAATCGATGGTCGTTGCATGATCTGAAGCCTCTGACAAATTTGATAAGATCATGCACCCATTGTCGATTGACTGATAGTGTCAGGACCCTCTGATGCATCCAAAAACTATGTCCCACTAACAACTGCCAATGCATTAATACATGGACCAATCAAATATTGCCAACTATGCATGTGTCACTTTGGACCCACCTTTTGATCCTTTAGGAGATCAGACAGCTGTCATTAAGGCATGATCTTAAAACTTGGGCATCTTCCCTCAATGGTATATTGACAATCATTGATTTTGCTCACTGGTTAACAAGTCAATAGGGAAGGAAGATAGGGCCCACTAGGATAGATGGCACACAGTCACGAATTCAGGTGTCAGAGACCTCTGACACCAAATAGTCTTGTGAATTAATGACAACCACATATTTTAAATGGGTGAAACATAGGAAAATATTACTATAGGGGACTTATGAAAAATTAACGCTGAAAGACTTAGGAACATATTTCGCTAGGCGCATGAAAACTTATGAAAATAAAGGCCGATAAGGAATAAAAGTTTAATGCACATGCCTTTATGAAATTTTAAGTGGCCTGAAAAGTAACATGAAATTAGAACATGGCTAGGGCACACTTAGGGTTCTTATATGCAATGGCTAGATTTTTTAATTTCAAACAAGGGTTTAGCCAGAGAATAGGGAAAAACAACTGCAGAGACCAGAAGAAAAATGGTAGGGCCATGAAAGTTTGTAGGTGCCAACACAGTGGATCTTTTTCACTGTGTATTTCTTCAATAGTGGGATTCTTGCTGACCTATTTTCTTTGCTGAAATTATTTTTTAGTCAAAACTAAAAAAAATTTAGAGAAAAAAGAATTTGGAGCAGAAAGAGCGTTACCATCACCAACTTGCAATTGATGTTTAAGTTGTGATGTCCTCCTCTCATGGGCTTGCCGCAAATGTATTATGTCTTCAAGCTCTTTCAACTTGTGGAACTTAACACAAAGACTCTTCGACAACACTATAGACACATGGTCATCTTCTATACTTATCTTCATCTTTACAGAACTTGAAATGATTTCTTTGTAGTACTCCCAAAAATATTGCAGCACCTTATCATCCATCTGAAGAATCTCCAAGATGGTGGGATTTGGTCTCTTCCTCATTCTTGACACTTTGATTTTTCCTGTCAAGAATTAGTGAAGTCACCAATACATGGAGTCACCAATCTCTTGCACATGGAGATAATTTTAAAACCTGGAGAAATAAATGACCAGTCTTCAATTTTGATTCCCCAGTGGAGTCACCAAAAATTTGTTAGTAAACAAATTTGTCCTTCAAAATTAAATAAAAAATTAACTCTAAACATCGAGAACAAAGGAGAAAGAGCACTAACAGTTGGATGAGTTATCATTAATTGATAACTCTCCTCTAAATTGAGAGGTACAACTCCCTCTTAATATTTACAATGAATGAAATGAAATGACTGAATGTTTCTGTAACCAGAAGACATGAAGGAAAAATGACATTCACTCATCAACATGAGATGAACTTAAATATAGATTTAAATATAAAAGAAGAATTAAAAAAAAGCCTACAAACTGCTTGCTTGAACTTCTTGATCACAGAGAGATAAAAGGAAGAATTTAACATTCATTCTTGCAAATATAAGTATGTGAGACCCACTGATCTCACAAAAGATATACTCTTTATACCATGAGACAAGAACATATCTGAAAATAGGAATCAGACAACCAACAGATTAATTTCATTTAGAGAATTACAATTCCAAACCAATGGATTTTTAAAAAAGGGTACTTCTCCTCAATTCAGTTAATAAACAAAATGGCCAACTAATAATTTTTCTCCTACCCCATGAACAAATTTATAGAATAAAATATTATTTCTCCCCTCTCTTTTAAAAAGCACTAAAAATGAACTCCCATCTGCTGCATCTGGACTATCGAAGAGCCCCCATCTTCCATAACCAATTCCTTTTAATAGACTCTTCTTGGCCATTTTTTTCCCTTCGGTAGTCTTTTTTAGTTATGCAATAACTAATTCTTGGAAGCTATTGTGAAATTGTTTTATAAAATTCCTTATTCTTTTTAAACTTTCATGGTAGTTATAATGTCCAAAGAAAAAAACATCATAAACCAAATGCCTATACTATTTCCATTTACAAATTAGTAATCAAGCCTATTCATTACACATATGAGTTATATCTTAATAATGTTTGAGAATAAGAAACTCAGTTGTTTCTGGTCACCTTGGATATACATGTACTCAGTCAATAATATATTTTGAAGGAAACATAACTTTTCTAATCTCTTCAGTGAAGGTCTGTGAAACTTTCCTATGCATAACATATCCCAAAATGAGACAAATCCAACGGTTTAAAAAAAGATATGCCTCCCACACTGAGACTTCTTTTATGCTTCCAAAAAATTTGAGATTACAGACTGTTTAAGAAATCCTTTCAAAAGATCATCATTTAATAAAATTTATCAATTATTTTATAATGTATCTTTGACTTGCAAGGGCTTTTAAATGTTCTTAAACATTAAGAATTCATGATCCAATTGTATGAAAGTGATTATCTTTCTTACTGATACTCAACCGGGGATCATACCGTTTCTTATCAACTTCTTATTGATTGATCATCATGGTGGAAAATGGAGGAAAAATATAATGTTTTCAATTTAATATCAGACCCCTTCATGGTATTCATGTGTCCCAAAATCAGAACTAAACAATTCTCTTATCTTTTTTAACTTTACTTTCCATTCGACAGTCACATATGAGAGCTCAACCACTTGATTTTACTACTATGTCTAATGGTGAAAGGCTTCTCTTAACCATGAGACAAGTGTACCCATATATACCATATTTCCAGAGATTGCATGACTTTGAACTTTAAGTGTCAAACTTATCACCCTCTAAAATCAGACCCCGATTATTTGAACTTTGAATTCTAAACTTTGAATTGATAGACTTTGCACATTTTGAACTTTGCCTTTTGAATATTGAATCTTGAACATTGAACTTTAGGTTTAAGGTTTAATATGAAATTAACAATATACATAACATATGTTACACTTGAATTTTACATAAAATAATTTTTTATTGGCAACAATATGCAAACTAAAAAGACAAATTAGTACCAATCTTGTGCCACAAAGTTTATGCTTAATGAAAATCCATGGATCCAAACTACTTCCCTAGAAAACAAATTGGCTATGTGGAAAGCATCATGAGTAGTCTTGCATGGTATAAAGTGATCCATCTTGCTAAACCTATCCATAATCACATAAATGTTGTCAAATCATTTCTTTTTCTTGGGCAATCCTACAACAAATTCTATATTGAGACATTCCCAAGGTGTATTAGGGATTGGAAGGGGTTGATACAAGCCTATATTGGATGAGGTACCCTTTTCCTTTTGGAAAAATATACAAGTCTCTATATACCTTCTTATCTCCCGATTCATTCTAGGCCAATAATAAAATCTTTGAACCAACTCCAAGGTCTTATGGACTCCAAAATGTCCACTCAAAGACCCATTATTCTTTTCTTGGATGAGGTTCTCCCTCATGGAGCCTCTAGGCACACATAGTTACCTTGCCCTAAATAAATGACCTTCTTGGATAAGGTAATCAACATATTCATTATGAAAATAATTTTAGAATTCTTTGCATACCTTGTAAACTACTAAGAAGTCTTCATCCTCCAGATACAAGTCTTTAAAAATTTCTATGTCATTTCTTCTCAACTGAATTTCTTGGACTGTCAAGAGTCTCTGGCTTAAGGAATTTTCTTCCTTATTCTATTTCCCTTTCTTGTTCTTTATTGTAAAGGTATAGGCTTGAATATAATCAACCCACTTCATGTTCTTGTGGCTTAGCTTATCTTGTGAGTTGAGAAAACTGAAAGTTTGATTGCCAGTGTATACCAAAATCTCTTTAGGAAGAGGTAATTACTCCACTTGCTTAGGGATTGGACTAAATAATTCAACTCCAAATCATATGAGGAGTACTTCATTTTGGCTTCACTCACCTTTTCATTATGAAAGGCCACTGGTTTGTTTCTTGTCTTAGGACTACTCCTATGGAAATGTTACTAGCATCACACTCAATAGTGAACAACTTATCAAAGCTAGGTAATACAAAGATTGGTTGAGTTTCTATCCTTCTTTTCAAGGTTTCAAAACATTTTTCATCTTTCTCACTCCATTGGGATTTATTTTTCATACCTCCTTCGATAGTGTCTAGAACTACTGCACAAATCTCACTGAAACATCTGATAAACTTTCTATAAAATTGAGCCAAACCACGTAAGCTCCTCACTTTTGTAGCTGATTTGGGGGTATTACAAATAAATATTTCTTCTACCTTTCTCATGTCCATTTTCAAGTTACCTTGTGAGATTAAAAAACCTTGGTACACTAATTGTTGTTTCATGAACTCAAACTTGTTAAGATTGATGGTGAGTTTCTCTTCATGAAGCTTTTGTAACACCTCTTGCAAAAGCACTAAGTGAACTCAAACTTGTCAAGATTGATGGTGAGCTTCTCTTCATGCAACTTTTGTAACACCTCTTGCAAATATACTAAGTGATCCTCCTTGCACTTGTTCAATATGAGGATATCATCTAAGTACACCACAACCCATTTACCTACAAAGTCCTTTAACACTTCATTCATTAACCTCATAAAGGTGCTAGGGGCATGTTGGTGCCTTTTCCCAACTTTGATCTTTTCCCCAAAATTTTGAAGAAATTTGTCATCTTTTGATCATAATAAACCCTCCACACAAATTTTTTTCCAACAATATTAGTGTTTATTATTTCTTTGTATCAAAAGAGAAAGAAGTTAGGGTTTAAAGTCCTAGAGCTAGCCATTGTATTTTAAAAACCCTAGGTTTTCACGTGATAATATTAGCATACTTCTCTTTATCTCCCGACCATGAGAAATCCTCCAGTCTCCAAGTCACCAAATAAAAGAAGTATATTCTTTATCTTCCTAAGACTTAGTAGTGAACATTAGTCATGCAATCTCTAGATGCTTTATGTGGATCTAGCGACTTGATTTACTAAGTTGATAGACTATAGTCGCTAGATCTCTGAATCTGAAGTTGCTTTCATTGGGTGATCTCAAGATAAAAGATTAAGAAGATAGAGCATCTAGCAACTACGAGTTCCACTATAGTCGCTGATTCTATAGAAGAAAAATCAAAACATCATTTCCTTTAGTCGCCAGATCTCGAAAGAAAAGTCAACAAGCTACAAAGATTAAAAGGATCTAGTGACTACAGTCTGATCTTCTTAATAAACTTCCCATCTAATGGTTATCCTTTAGTCACTAGAAAAACTGTGCTGTCACTATTTCTTTCTGAGACCTAGTGACTATCGTTAGATGAAGACCGTGTGGCTCATATTTAATCTCAGAAAAGGAAATGAGTTATTCAGCGATCAAGAGACTTCCTTTAGTCGCCAATTCACCAGATGTCTACTTCGGTCGAGTGATCACTGAATGAAACTTAAAAGGAAATAATCTTCTCGCGACTTGGAGAAACTATAGTCGCGTAATCTCAGATAGCCAAAATATTGAAAGATGAATTAAGCTTAGTCACCAGATCTCAGATAGAAGAAGTTTTATTTGGTCACTTAGAAAACTGTAGTCACATGATCGCTAAGAGAAGAAAATTAATAGAAGTTAAGGCTCAATTGCGTGATCACCAGAAAAGAATTAAGAAATATAAAACATTGGCGACTCCTAGATACTATAGATGCTAGATCTCAAATAGAAAATTATGTGATGATGGCTTAGTTGCTTAATCTCAAAATGAAGAAATACATTCCCATGACTAGAAAGAGTACTATAGTCACTGAATCTCAGAATTTTTAGAAAGGTGCCAGATTTATTACGAGACTTCAAATTTCCTTCAGTCGCTAGGTCGCCAGAAGATGGAATTTAAAAACATGTCACCTCTCGATGACGACTGAGACATTAAGTTGTGGAGCACGTATTCTTAATTACAGAAGTGAAATTGTTGCAGGAATCTAAGCTGTAATCAATTGTTCGCCATTAAAACTCAAAAGTTGGTCATTCTCTCATCTCTAACAAGCATTTGAGCAATTAGAGAGTAGAGCATTTCAAGAGCAGAGAGCATTTGAGCAACCAAAGCTTTTGGCAATCATAGAGCTTACGGAAGACCAAAATTTACAAAGTGGGCAAGAATTTTTAGCAGCAATCATCATGAGTCAAGCTATAGTTAGCACCCCATCAACCAGTAGGGAAACTGGACAGCAAAAGGTTAGTTTTTCTAATGAATTCATTGAATTACTACCTGGTTCTACCCAGAACAAGAAGATTAGTGATGATGTCTTCTCTAATGTTTATTTACAATGTGGGGATGCTAAGACTCATGACATACCAGCCATGAATCTATTTTACTACTTCCAGAAGAATCAAGATAGGCCGATCCCTGTGTCAAACCCGTGGACTTCAAGGTTTGCAAAGATGATTGTCCCCAATGTATTTTTTGACATTGATCTTCTTGTCTCCTTGGCTGAACGATATGACCCCCTCTCTAAGACAATTACAAAGATAGATGGTTCTTCTTTGAAAACCCTAGACAAAGGTGTGTTCATGAGGACTTTTGGGATAGAAGTCCCTATGGCCACAAAGATTAACCTATAATTTATAGCAAACAGATATGTGAGGGAGTCTGGGGGTGTTGCAACTACTATTTAGTCCCATGTCCTTGAGGGAAATAGAAATTATATTGCACCCATGGCAGGAGGCCTCCCCTATGAATTAAAGGATCTCAAATTCTACATGAAATAAATTGTATATGGGTTATGTAGAGATTTGGGTGTTCATCCTCCTAAGGAGAGGATTTCCCTTGAAATTTTGATTTTAGTAATGGATTCCCAATCATGCCACACTAGTCATGGGTATGATTACATTGGGTGCTATATTCAGAAGATGCATGAGGGTTTAGAAATGATAAGAAAGAAAGAATACCCTCCCAAATTTTTGCACTAATCCATGTTGATGCATCTTATCTTCTACCATAATGTAAATATGTTTAATTTGTAGTACCTAAGACCTAAATTTCAATGGAATGACTAGCCTAACCCTATACAGTCCTGGTTAGATGTCTGGAGTCCAACGGCTCATAAGCATGATTTTTGTATTTTTGAGAATATAATAGTAGATGCTATTCTTTTCCATTTGGGTGTCAAATCTTCAAGAATTCCTATCAAAACCTTGCAACTTCTTAGACCCATGGAATATGTAGATAAGTGGAAAGATAATCATGATCACAATTGGGGTGACTTCTATTTGAGAGAAGGGTATACATTGATAAGGGTCTATGGATACCCACAACCACCCCACATTTTCCCTAATAATGTTCCCCCTAGGATTGCAGCCCTTGAGTTCATCTGGAAACTCATGCTTGTAGATAAAGAGCATCTAGTCCCATATAGGAAGGGTACATTCACCCCAAGGCATTTCAAATTAGCCAATTTAACAATTGGAAAAGGGGCTTTTGAAAAGGTTAATACATATTTGTTACAGTTTAAGATGCCTGCTGCACATCCTAGATTTGTTGATGCTGAGGGATTTTTGGCTACTGCTAGGAGATATTACAATCCTACCATCCCTCTTAATAAAACTCACGAGGAGTCCTATGAAGAGGACGTAGTTAGAAATATTCTTGATTAGGATGAGGCTAAGACAAGATCTTGGCAGTTGGATCAATTATTCCAACTAGAGAAATCCATGAGAAGAAAAGATGTCAATTTTGGGGGATTTTACCCTAATTTGCCATATCTCTAGAGATTAGAGATGATGATGAAGAATTACAACATTCTGATGGAGTAAGGGGAACAACTGATTAAGAATAAGTTAGAAAAATTAAAAAAGAAGAAGCAATCCTCATCAGAATATGAAGAAGATAGTGAGGGAGGGTATTCTATTCATAGTTACCCTACCCAAGAACTTCCCCTTGATGCCCCTGAAGAAAGAGGGGATGAAAATGAGATAGTTTGATCTGACAGAGGTTCCCAGCTCTCACAATGAGGTAGAACCACCTACCAAAAGGTAGAAATTAATGGTAGGAGAGTCATCACAGGTAAAGCCTGCTGAAAAAAGAGATATGGTTGCTGTTGTCATCCTTGGCCAAACAACTTATGACCATGAAATTAGAAAAAGGGTCAGGGAGGAAAAGAAAAAATAGAAAGAGATAGTTGAGGAAGTAGAATTTCCTCTTGCTATGTGCATAGATGAGAGAATCCAGCAAGAGGAGGACTTTCTAAAAGATGATGAATTCATCGAGAGCAGTGAATTCAAAGACTTCCTCCTCTGGCACAAGCAGCGGCAAGTAGCCTCCATAGTGAAAATTGGAGAAGATGGCCAGATTCCCACTAAGGCCTTGGAAGCAATAAAGGATTATCATCTAGAGAATGAAGAGATAACCCCTCAAGAAGCCAGGAGGTTAGTAAAAGCTAGTAATATGTTGTTACTACTTGGATGGGATTTGGCCTCTGCATTTATTATTGATCAAATAAGGAGACAAGAGGATATTTCCCTGACTTCAGAAAAGCAAGTGGGAGCTTTGATAAAATAGTTCAGATATAGCACCCCAAAGAATAAGGCATTATCCATGTGGAGTCTCTACCCCAAGGACAAAAGGCCATCAATTTTAACTATAAAAGAGTAGATGGATGGGGATAAGATGATTTTGTCTATCCAAATTACAGGGGACTTAGAAATTTCCCAAATTTTGACCAATTTTGCCAAGTTAAATGAAGATAAGACCAAGCAACTATCAGAAAGACATCAGAAGTTATATGATGATTACATTGCTTTGGTCAAAGACAGGGAGTTGCACATAATAAAGGAGAAAGAATTTGAAAAATTAGTTGATAAACTAAATTTTAAAATAATAAATATGGAAGCTGCACCTCCACCTCCTCCAAAAGAGGTTGTAATTGAGAAAGAAGTACAGGTAGTACGTGAACAAGGTATTGCTTCTTCAGAGGAAATTGAAGAAAGTAAAAATAAAGCAATTGTACAAACATTGCTAGAAATTCTACAATATAGGATTTTGAAGTTAAAAGAGAGGGTTGAGACAATTTATACTGCCTATCTCAAGTTGCCAGAGATGCAAGTAGAAATAAATAATTGCATCTCAATTTTGTATTCTTTTTATGTGATTTGATCAGTAAGGACTCCACTTTTTGAGAAGTTAGCAGTGGTACAACCTTTTAGGCGAGATATACCTGAGGAAGTACTACAAGTAGGGGAAGAGATAAATAGAATAAAGACTCTTCTCCCATTATTCAAAGGAAAAGCCAAGTTGCTAGAAACAAAATTAACATTTTTGGAAGAAGAGGCTAATAAATTCATTCCTAAGATAAAGGATGACAATGGTACTTTGAAGACCACAGATCAATGGAGATCAGATTTTGATCTCAAATTGCCTAAAGGGGAGAATTTTGTCAAAGTAGGTGGTCGGGTAGATATGAATAAATTTAACAATTTTTTTGATGATCCAGTAAAGGGAGAAGTAGAATTCTCTAAATTCTTGATAGATGTCAGGATAATAATGGATGCTAGATGGGAGAGGCAAAAGGCACAATTGCAGATAGTACAAAATTTCCCATGGCCTCCAGAAGATAAAGTAACTGCGTGGGATGAAACAACAAAGCCTAAAACACTTAAGTCCACTGCAGTAGACCTTGATCTTCTAGATGATTAAAAGGCATCCTGATGTTGACACATATTTTGAGTGCAAGGGTCATCAATTTTCTTGAAGATTGATGAGGGTTAGCTAAAATTGGCGATCACCAACTTTCTTTATGGCTACTGCAGGTGTTATTAATGCTTTAAAGCAGATGTGTCAACAACAATAGTGGAGGATACTACAAGTCAAGGATTCTTTGCCTTTCCACTGCCTAATTGTACTACATTTTGTTTTTTATGCTTTAGGGTTAGGGTTTTGACCATCTAAATCTTGTTGCATTCCCATCTTTTTAGGGGAATTCCAAGATGGTTAGACCTTGTATATATAGTTTTAAAAGGTCTTTTGTAAAAGAAGGGTAGAGAAATATAGAACAAAAAAAAAGAACTTGTTGCTCTGAGACAGATCTTTGAAATTTTATGTCTGGCTTCTTTGAGTAATGAAGTTTGAACATATTACTATAAATTTGATTTCAATATGAATACAATGCAATTTCTGCCTTATATTGTTCTTGTCTTTCTATCTCGTATGCTTACTCTTGTATGTTTTATGTGTTAGCTATTTAAAATATATCTGGTGTGACATAGATTTATGAGTTTCTTTCAAGGAAAGAATTAAAATTCCTCATAATTTGTTCCTAGGAGTAATTATATTTGTGGAAATTTGATGATAATGATATTAGGTTAAAAGAATGGTTTGTAAGGCAATCTGTTTGAAATTGTATAATATGCAAGGCATATTAATGTATTATTCTTGAACTTCTTTTGTAGGTATATGTTTAGACTTCTTTTTCCCAATAGATAAGGCACTAGTCCAAATTGTCTGTTTCAACTTTACATTCTATCTTTCGATCCAGAAGTTAAAACAATTTGAAAATCTTCTGTAACTTGTTATTTTGATGTTTAAAAGTTTCTTGAATATGATTGATTAAGGTTGTTTCTATGATTCAATCTTTTATTCTACTGATTCTAAAAAGAGAGAATCATAAAGGTTATCCATCCTCAAAAGGAAGAAGGATGAAAGTCCTTGTACCATTGATTTATGTTGTAGTTTCAAATCATAGTTTCTTGTTGAAACTTTGTATCACTTTAATGATCATTATTTACAAATTTTTCTCAAAATAGTTCAGTAGGGCTATATCAAGGTAGCAAAATCAGTGTCCACCTTTCAAAACTATATTTACAATCATTTATCAAGGTAATACCTGCCTGAGTGTGTGTGGAACTCAAAAATGAAGAAGGATCTTATCTAATCCTTAGCAATTAGGTCTTTTTCTAGTCTCTCTTAAAGTTGAAGTTATAATTTTAAAATGGGATCATACGGGAATCTATCCTAAGACAAGAAAAAACCCTAACAAATTGGTGACTTTTCAAGGGAATAGAGATTGAAACCAAAAGTAAATAGCGTAGGTTTCAAGTTGAGCTGGACTCCTGACCTACCTATTTTTAATCAGTCAATATCTCTGGTGTTATAAATTAGTATACGTAACGTGGGTACGATTTGAGCTTAGACTCTTGGCCAGCTTATCATTTATCCAGTGGACTTCATTAAAAGAGTATAAGAGTCAGTCTTTCTAAGGTTTCAAATTATCTCACATATTGTGGGTGGTGACTCTAAGCATCTCTATAACTAGTACTATATAAAATATAAGTTATGAGTTTCAAAAATACAAGATCTTATAGTAGGGAACACCCTAAGGAAAGTTTGCAGGGTGGGCTTCCTACTACATCTAGAAAAAACTAGCGTAAGAAAGACAAAGATACCAATGATATGTCTATGACTTGGAGATAGAGAGGGAACCCTAGATGACACAATATTCCTCCTCCTAGTCAAGAAGGAAATGCCTCAGAATATGAGGAGGCAATTGATTTAGGACCTAACCAGTATGAGAATTATTACTCCCCTACAAAGAAAGAAGGTGAAAGAATACTCCAGAATAAGAGGGTGAATCCTAATGGGTAGCATGGGAGAGAAGGAAGGTCAATAAGTAAAATTAGAAGTGGTCAGGACTTTCTTGCTCCTTTCACCCTTGGTTCTTCATTGCCCCAGGGCCTTCATGAGTCTCAGGAGCAGCAGGAAGACCCTCAAGCACAGCAGATTGAATCAGAAACAACTCTACCTGATTCTGAGGAAGTATTCAAGGAAGTGTATGAATTAGAAAGGAGGATTCAGGAATAGGCTGCCATCATGCACAAAAGAGAAAAGGAAAAGGAAGAGAGAGTCAGCAAAGCTATGCTAAGAGTTGACCAGTTAAGAAGATAGTTGCTTGACTTAGAAACTATAAATTATGTGCCTATTCCTGATGATACAAGTATGTAGCCTGTTGCTCAGAGAACTTTTGAAGCAAAAATTCCCAAAGATAAAGGGAAACAAAAAGAGAAATGCATTTAACTTAATGAGCCTATAAACCCTAAGGAAGATATAGACCAGGCTTTGAGATTAGAAGCAGACCTAGAGAAGGCTAAAAGAGAATGAGAGTTGTTAGCCAAACAACTTTAAAAGGCAGAGTTAGAAGCTGCATCATTAGAAATGAAAAAGAAAATAGATTTTCTCAGAAGGTCTGCAGGGCCTACCAACTTTGGCAATTCAAATATAACGCAAGGAACAAATACTAAAAATTTAACCAATTAGACAACTGGTGTTCCCCTACCAGGAGGTTTCAATGGTTCTATTGCCACAAATACTAATGCATCCACATCTTAGGGTGCTAGTTTTCCTAACTCAGGGATTATACATGAGAGATGTAAGAAATTGGTTTTCACTGGTATCCCTGGCTATCCTAATCCCATTCCTGAAGAAATTAGAAAGAAACTCCCTAAATTTACTGGTAGTAATGCAATCACTTGTGAAGAGCACCTCAAGCATTTTCTGGACATCATTGACGACTATAATATAGAACCAACTGATGTGATAATGAAATTATTTATGCAATCTCTCACAGAAGATGCAAGGGATTGGTTTAGAGCATTACCTCATGGAAGTATTGGTTCTTGGGATCAATTCAAGCATTGTTTCAAAGAGCAGTATGGTGACAAAACAAATGAGGGTTTCATGCTAAATGAATTCAACAATATAAAAAAAAATCAGAATGAGGGTGTTGTAGAATTCAATGTCAGATTTCAAAAGGCTATGCACAAGCTCCTACAAATTATCAGGTTAGATGATAAAATTTGTTTGGTTACATATTTAAATGCTTTTGATTCAAAAATGGGGTACCTACTAAGAGACAAGAACCCTAGAAACCTTTTTGAAGCTTACAAATTAGCCATTAATATTGAGAGTAATAGGATAATATTAGGGAAGTTAGGAAGAAGAGAAGAATACAAACCAATATTCTCAGAAAAGAAGGAACAAACAAGGACTGAAAATACTAAACCAAGGGAGGATGACCATTTGAAACAAATCTTAAGGGCCCTCAAGGATTTGGAGCTAGAAGAAAATAAAAATAATAGAAATCCTCCAAATGATAGACCCACCTTCAACAACTTCAATAAAATCCCTAAAATGCAAAACTATCCATACAACACTTAATGGAAAGATGGCAAGCCAATATTGCTAGAAAGAAAAGATAAGTTGAGTGATAGAACTCCTGACCCACTACACAAAAATTTGGTTAACATGACTGATGAGGTTCCTTGGTGTGTTGCTTTCCAATCACCTCATGATCCTCATTATTGTGTTGTCACTCAAAATATTTCTACAGAAGAAGAACAAGAAGTTAGTAAGGAAGATTTTTATGATGAAGAAGCATGTGGCATGACATCTTCTTATATTTGTGATGATATAGATTCTGCAGAAGAAGATGAGAGCCAAGATGTACAAGTATCTCAAGTTAGGAATGAGTTCTATCATCAATAAGTTTTTTCTGATGAAGAAGATTGTTGTTGTGATAATATCCAATGTAACACTACAGAGAGTGGTGAGTCTATTATTTTGAGAAGACTATCTGATAAAGAGATAGCTTAGATAATAGCTGATATGGTAACTCAAGCCAAGAGTAATTACAATCTTAGGAACAGGGTAGTGGGAAATCCAACTGGTAAACCTGCTGGTCTTTTTATTAACAGCACTTAAAAGGATGATAAGAAAATGCAGGACAAGTCCAGTGCTGCTAAGATTGTAAATAAATATAGGGTAAAGAAAAATGTCACCTTTTCTAAGCCCACTGTTGCATATAAGGTGAAGGCCAAGCCTAATGAAGAGGCAGTCCCTACATTACAAAATGAAGTAAAGATGCAACATAAAGATGGCACCAATCTACTTATGCCTGAAGAAAATAGAGAGACCATTGCTGTCAAGCAAGATGTTATAGATTCAAGGTACACTCCAATTGACATGAGTAAGTTATTGTCACAAATCACAGTTAAGGTTCCTCTGTTGGAAATGATGAGAATAGAAGAACATAAAGAAAAGGCTTTGAATTGGGTAAGTGGTGCCACTTTTGTGGATACCCAAAATATTGAAAGAAAGGAACATGCTAAATTTTTTGATGATATAAGCACCAGACATAATGGAGAAATTGTTTCAGAGATACCACAAATTTATTTGGACACAAATGTTGTGAATACTGTGCCTGGAACAATTAACCCTTTCTTTTTTACCTTAATTGTAAATAACAAACATCTCAAAAATTGTATGATAGACTCTGCAGCTTCTAATACTATCATGCCAGTGGAAATCATGAAATCATTAGGCCTGGAAGTAGATACACCCCATGGAAGGTGTCAAGCTATGGATTCTAGAGAAGTACCAGTTATTGGTACTATTAAAGCATTGCCTTATAGATTGTAGGCCTATCCTAGTAAGTTGCTTACTATGAGTGTTTTGGTGGTGGATATTCCACCACAGTATGGCATGTTATTGTCAAGAAAATGGAGTGCTCAAATGGGAGGCAGCCTACAGTGTGATTTGTCATATGCCACCTTTAATATGGACGGTGACAGTGTTAAAATCTTTAGAGAACCTAGGACTCCTCACATGATTGAGATCAATGATGACCAACTCAATTGTTGTGTAAGTGTTGATATGGAAAACTTCAAAATTGAGGAAATTCCTCAAACAATTAAGGAGGTTGACCCATTGATTGAAGAGCTGAAAGGACAACAAGGTGGGCTATGGAAGATGTATTTTGATGGAGCATGTTCAAAAGAAGGATCTGGTGCTGGAATTTTGTTCATTTCACCATCAGGTACCACATTCAAATACTCTTTCTTATTAATCTTTCAATGTACCAATAACATTGCAGAATATGAGGCATTATCTTTAGGGATTGATATTGCTTTAAGACATGGAATCAAATGCTTGAGTGTTTTTGGTGATTCAGAACTTGTAGTAGCCCAAGTTAGATCCAAATATGCAGTAAAAAATGATAAATTGAAAATGTATAAGCATGCTATTTGGGATCAAATAGAATTGTTTGATGCCTTTAATATTACTTGGGTTAAGAGGGCAAGGAACATAATGGCTGATTTTTTAGAAAATGTTGCTTTAAGGCAAAATGATTTAACTTTGAGTGGTATCTCAATGGTTGAAATAAAAAGTAGGCCTAGCATTCCAGATAATATTTATAATTGGCAAGTTTTTGAAGATGATCATGACATTCTGAAGTTTATTCAATGTCTTGGTTCATATGAGGGTCAACTTATTGATTGCAATAATTTGTTAGAACAAGAAAATGGGAAAGATATGATTTTAGGAAATCAGGTTATCCAACTAAATACAAACCATATACCAAAAGGTCTAACAGAATTAAAAGCATTATATACTAGTCAAGATGAACACATGATGAAGGCTAGTACCATTGAAATTGATGACTTGGAGGAAATAAACTTAGGATCACATAATGCTTCACAAAAGGTCTATATTGGGAAAGGATTGCAACCTCATATTAGGTCCAATTTGATAAAATTGTTGAGAAGATACAAACATGTTTTTGCATGGTCTTATGATGACCTTAAGGCTTATAGACAAGACTTATTTCAGCATGAGATTCCTTTGAATGGAGATGTTAGACCATTTAGACAAAAGAAAAGACCAATCAATCCTCTGTTAGCCCCCAAAATGCAACAAGAACTTACTAAGTTGAGTGATGCAGGAATAATTCAACCTATAAGGCACTCAACTTGGGTTTCAAATTTAGTCCCAGCTAGAAAAAATAATGGAGACATAAGACTATGTGTAGACTTCAGAAATTTGAATGTGGCATCCTTGAAAGACAATTACTCACTACCTAATATGGAAGCAATGCTACATAAAGTCACTGGTTGTGAATTATTGTCAATGATGGATGGATTCTCAGGATATAACCAAGTCTTGGTCAAGGAACCAGAACAATTTAAAATTGATTTTACAACTCCTTGGGGAACTTATGTATATGTTAGAATGCCATTTGGATTAAGAAATGTTGGGGCAACATTCCAGAGGGCTATGGATGTTGCATTTAAGGACTTCATTGATTTGTTTATGGTTGTATATCAAGATGATATGATAGCTTTTTCCAAGCTTGCAGAAGACCATTATTATCATCTTGAAAAGTTTTTTAATAAAGCCTTAGAATATGGAGTATCCTTGAATCCAAAAAAGTGCAACTTTGTTGTGAAGGAGGGAAGATTTTTGGGTCATATTGTGTCTAAAGATGGGATTAGGATTGACCTTGAAAGGGTACAGGTAATACAAAAGGTCTTAGCTCCTAAAAATATAAAAGGTGTACAATCTTTCTTAGGAAAGATCAATTTTGTTAGGAGATTTATTGCTAACTTTGCCAAAATTGTGAAGCCCATAGTTAAATTGCTTAAAAGGGATGCAAAATTTCAGTAGACTGAGGAAGCCCAACATACATTTAATAGGATCAAAGAGGTGGTTCAACAAGCACCAGTTCTAAAATCACCTGATTATAGCAAACCCTTTTCTCTTTTCTCTTTTGCTTCATTTCACACAATTGCTGCTGTGTTGTTGCAAAAGGATGATGACAATTATGAGCACCCCATTGCCTTCTTCAGTAAGTCATTGCAAGCTACTGAGCTTAATTATGAAATGATGGAGAAACATGCATATGCTTTGGTAAAAGTAGTAAAATCTTTCAGGCCATATTTGGTATGTGCTAAAATTATTGCTTATGTTCCTCATGTAGCAGTAAAAGATGTGTTGACCCAAACTAAAGTCACTGGTAAAAGATGTAAGTGGATCACAAGAATACAAGAGTTCAATTTAGAGATCTAGATTACCAAACTAGTGAGGGGGTTGGGGTTAGCTAAGTTAATGATAGAAGAAAACATGGACCTGCTCCAAGTTAACAATGAATTATCTTTGGACCAAACAGTCACAAGCATTGAAAGGCAACCATTTTATTCAGACATTGTCTACTTTCTAAAAAATTCCAAGTGCCCTGATCATCTCTCTGATAATCAGAGGAGAACCTTGCAATTACAAGCACAAAAGTATGCATTAGTATAGGGTGACTTATACTGGAAGAGTAGAGATGGAGTCTTGTTGCTTTGTTTGGATGAGCATCAAGCAAAGGAAGTACTAAGAGAAATGCATAATGGGGTTTGTGGTGGGCATTTTTCTGCTAAGACTACAACTCACAAAGTCTTACGGGTTGGCTATTTTTGGCCTACCTTGTTCAAAGATGCTCACTTATATGTAAGGAAATGTGAAAGTTGTCAAAAATTCTCTAGCAAGTTGAAATTTTTTAGGGCCTTGTAATTAAACCCAGTAAATGCAGATAGGCCTTTTACAATGTGGGGAATCAATTTTATTGGTGAATTCCCTAAGAAATATAGTGGAGGACACAGTCACATACTTGTTGCTACAGATTATTTCACAAAGTGGATAGAGGTTGTTCCTACTGAGAGAGAAACAAGTAAGGTGGTCATTGAATTCTTATTGGAAAATATCTTGACCAGATTTGGTGTCCCTGCTACTTTGGTGATGGATAATGCCATGTTTTTTAGGTCAGAAGAGGTCACAAATTTCTGTAATAAGTATGGGATCATGATGTCCTATTCATCCCCATATCATCCCCGAGAAAATGGCCAAGTAGAATCCAATAACAAGAGCATTTTGAAGATTCTGAAGAAAACATTAGAAAAGAATAAGAGAGCCTGGCACTCAAAGTTGAAACTGGCCCTCGGGCAGATAGGATAACAGTAAAGAGAGCTACATGAAGATCTCCTTTTGAATTAGTCTATGGTTTTCAATCTAGGCTCCCTGTTAATAATTTTCTCCCTGTATACAATTTTGTCCAAGAAGAAGAATTAGAAATATCTGACCCCATGAGAGATAGGATTATGCAATTGATTGAGCTAGATGAGATGAGAAGAGAAAGCAATAAAAATAACATTAAATTGTAGCAAAAAATGAAGTACCCGTTTGATAAAAGAACCAC
This sequence comes from Chamaecyparis obtusa, assembly GCA_027943335.1. Classification (NCBI taxonomy): domain Eukaryota; kingdom Viridiplantae; phylum Streptophyta; class Pinopsida; order Cupressales; family Cupressaceae; genus Chamaecyparis; species Chamaecyparis obtusa. The sequence goes on along the minus strand of BSBK01008657.1, from coordinate 199,686 downwards.
TATAAGGAAGTTTCAAGTAGATGATTTGGTTCTTCAATGGAATGCTAGGGCAGAAGATAAAGGAAAGCACAAGAAGTTTGAGTCTCTATGGCTTGGTCCTCTTATTGTCTATCAAAATTTTGTTAAAGACTCATATCTTCTAACTAATATGGATGGAGAAGTTTTTGAATTGCCAGTGCATGGGCAATTTTTGAAGCCTTTTTTTAGTTAAGGCTTTTGTTTCTATGTAAATTTCTTGTAATCTCTGCATATATGTCTACTTCCCTTTTGCCTATTCTTCTTGTAAATAGGTCACTTGCTTTTGGTCTGCGTCTAAGAGATCTATGGTTCTTAGTTGAACTTACACTCAAATATTCTCACTTAGAGCCATTGTTGGTGCCTTTTCCCAACTCTGATCTTTTCCCCAAAATTTTGAAGAAATTTGTCATCTTTTGATCATAATAAACCCTTTGCACAAATTTTTTTCCAACAATATTAGGGTTTATTATTTCTTTGTATCAAAAGAGAAAGAAGTTAGGGTTTAAAGTCCTAGAACTAGCTGTTGTATTTTAAAAACCCTAGGTTTTCTAAGTGACTTTCTATTTCTTCGTTACCTTTTGGAAGTCACTTAAACTTTCTAAAAAGCATGTGCACTTTGATGTTTACCTTGGTCACTAGGTCGCGTCATAATCTTAGCATACTTCTTTTTATCTCCCGACCATGAGAAATCCTCCAGTCTCCAAGTCGCCAAATAAAAGAAGCATATTCTTTATCTTCCTGAGACTTAGTGGTGAATGTTAGTCGCGCAATCTCTAGATGCTTTACGTAGATCTAGCAACTTGATTTATTAAGTTGATAGAATATAGTCACCAGATCTCTGAATTTGAAGTTGCATTAGTCAGCTGATCTCAAGATAAAAGATTAAGAAGATAGAACATCTAGTGACTATGAGTTCCACTATAGTCACTGATTCTCCAGAAGAAAAATCAAAATGGCATTTCCTTTAGTCACCAGATCTCCAAAGAAAATTCAACAAGCTACAAAGATTAAAAGGATCTAGCAACTATCATCCAATCTTCTTAATAAACTTCCCATCTAACAATTATCCTTTAGTCTCTAGAAAAACTGTGATGTCACTATTTCTTTCTGAGACCTAGTGACTGTCGTTAGATGAAGATCATGTGGCTCACATTTAATCATAGAAAAGGGAATGAGTTATTCAATGATCAAGAGACTTCCTTTAGTCACCAGTTCGCCAGATGTCTACTTCAGTCTGGTGATCGCTGAATGAAACTTAAAAGGAAATAATCTTCTCGTGACTTGGAGAAACTATAGTCGCGTAATCTCAGACAACCAAAATATTGAAAGATGAATTAAACTTAGTCGCTAGATCTCAGATAGAAGAAATTTTATTTGGTGACTTAGAAAACTATAGTTGCGTGATCGCTAAGAGAAGTAAATTAATAGAAGGTAAGGCTCAGTCGCGTGATCACTAGAAAAGAATTAAGAAATATAAAACATCTAGTGACTCCAAGATACTATAGTCACCAGATCTCAAATAGAAAATTATGTGATGATGGCTTAGTCGCATAATCTCAGAATGAAGAAATACATTCCCACAACTAGAAAGAGTACTATAGTTGCTGAATTTTAGAATATTTAGAAAGGTGGTAGATTTACTACGAGACTTCAAATTTCCTTTAGTCGCTAGGTCACCAAAAGATGAAATTTAAAAACATGTCACCTCTCGATGATGGCTGAGACATTAAGTTGCGGAGCATGAAGTCTTAATTATAGAAGTGACATTGTTGCAAGAATCCAAGCTGTAATCAATTCTTCACCATTAAAACTCAAAAGTTGGTCATTCTCTCATTTCTACCAAGCATTTGAGCAATTAGAGAGCAGAGCATTTCCAGAGCAGAGAGCATTTGAGAAACCAGAGCTTTTGGCAATCACAGAGCTTACGGAAGACAAGAATTTATAGAGTGGGCAGGAATTTTTAGCAGCAATCATCATGATTCAGGCTACAGTCAGCACCCCATCAACTAGTAGGGAAACCGCACATCAAAAGGTTAGTTTTTCTGACGAATTCATTGAATTACTAGCTAGTTCTACCTAGAACAAGAAGATTAGTGATGGTGTCTTCTTTGATGTTTATTTACAATGTGAGGATGCTAAGACTCATGAAATACCAGCCATGAATCTATTTTACTAATTCCAAAAGAATCAAGATAGGCCCATCCCTGTGTCAAACCCGTGGACTTCAAGGTTTGCAAAGATGATTGTCCCTGATGTATTTTTTGACATTGATCTTCTTGTCTCCTTGGCTGAATGATATGACCCCCTCTCTAAGACAATTAGAAAGATAGATGGTTCTTCTTTGATAACCCTAGACAGTGGTGCATTCATGAGGACTTTTCGGATAGATGTCCCTATGGCCACAGAGATTAACCTGCAATTTCTAGCAAATAGATATGCGAGGGAGTCTAGGGGTGTTGCAACTACTATTCAGTCCCATGTCCCTGAGGGAAATATAAATTATATTGCACCCATGGAAGGAGGCCTCCCCTATGCATTAAAGGATCTAAAATTCAACATGAAATATATTGCATATGGGTTATTTAGAGTTTTGGGTGTTCATGCTCCTCAGTAGAGGATTTCCCCTAAAATTTTGATGTTAGTAATGGATTCCCAATCATGCCACACTAGTCATGGGTATGATTACATTGGGTACTATATATAGAAGATGCATGATGGTTTAGAAATGATAAGAAAGAAAGAATACCCTCCCAAATTTTTGCACTAATCCATGTTGATGCATCTTATCTTCTACCATAATGTAAATATGTTTAATCTGAAGTACCTAAGGCCTAAATTTCAATGGAATGGCCAACCTAACCCTGTATAGTCCTGGTTAGATGTCTGGAGTCCAACGGCCCCTAAGCGTGATTTTGTATTTTTGAGAATATAATAGTAGATGCTATTCTTTTCCATTTGGGTGTGAATTCTTCAAGAATTCCTATCAAAACCTTTCAACTTCTTAGATCCATGGAATATGTAGATAAGTGTAAAGATAATCATGATCACAATTGGGGTGACTTCTATTTGAGAGAAGGGTATACATTGATAAGGGTCTATGGATGCCCACAACCACCCCACAGTTTGCCTAATAATGTTCCCCCAAGGATTGCAGCCCTTGATTTCATCTGGCAACTCATGCTTGTAGATAAAGAGCATCTAGTCCCATATAGGAAGGGTATATTAACCCCTAGGCATTTCAAATTAGCCAATGTAACAATTGGAAAAGGGGCTTTTGAAAAGGTTAATACATATTTGTTATAGTTTAAGATGCCTGCTGCACATCTTAGATTTGTTGATCCCAAGGGATTTTTGGTTGCTGCTAGGAGATATTACACTCCTACCATCCCTCTTAATAAAACTCATGAGGAGTCCTATGAAGAGGATGTAGTTAGAAATATTCTTGATGAGGATGAGGCTAAGACAAGATCTTGGTAGTTGGATCAACTATTCCAACTAGAGAAATCCATGAGAAGAAAAGATGTCAATTTTGGGGGATTTTACCCTAATTTTCCATATCTCCAGAGATTAGAGATGATGATGAAGAATTACAACATTCTAATGGAGCAAGGGGAAAAACTGATTGAGGATAAGTTAGAAAAATTTAAAAAGAAGAAGAAGCACTCCTCATCAGAATATGAAGAAGATAGTGAGGGAGGGTATTGTATTCATAGTTACCCTACCAAAGAACTTCCCCCTGATGCCCCTAAAGAAAGAGGGGATGAAAATGAGATAGTTCATTTGACACAGGTTCCCAGCTCTCATAATGAGGTAGAACCACCTACCAAAAGGTAGAAATTAATGGTAGGAGAGTCATCACAGGTAAAGCCTACTGAAAAAAGAGATATGGTTGCTGTTGTCATCCCTGGCCAAACAACTTATGACTATGAAATTAGAAAAAGGGTCAAGGAGGAAAAGAAAAAATGGAAAGAGATAGTTGAGGAAGTAGAATTTCCTCTTGCTATGTGCATAGATGAGAGAATCCAGCAGCAAGAGGACTTTCTAAAAGATGATGAATTCATGAAGAGTAGTGAATTCAAAGACTTCCTCCTCTAGCACAAGTAGCAGCAAGTAGCCTCCATAGTGCAAATTGGAGAAGATGGCCAGATTCCCACTGAGGCCTTGGAAGCAATAAAAGATTATGATCCAGAGAATGAAGAGATAACCCCTAAAGAGGCTAGGAGGTTAGTAAAAGCTAGTAATATGTTGTTACTACTTGGATGGGATTTGGCCTCTGCATTTATTATTGATCAAATAAGGAGACAGGAGGATATTTCCCTGACTTCAGAAAAGCAAGTGGGAGATTTGATAAAAGGGTTCAAATATAGCCCAAAGAATAAGGCATTAGCCATGTGGAGCCTCTACCCCAAGGACAAAAAGCCATCAATTTTGAATATAAAAGAGTAGATGGATGGAGATAATATGATTTGGTCTATCCAAAATACAGGGGACTTAGAAATTTCCCAAATTTTGATCAATTTTGCCAAGTTAAATGAAGACAAGACCAAGCAACTATAAAAAAGACATCAGAAGTTATATGATGATTACACTACTTTGGTCAAAGATAGGGAGTTACACATAATAAAGGAGAAAGAATTTGAAAAATTAGTTGATAAACTAAATTTTAAAATAATAAATATGGAAGCTGCACCTCCACCTCCTCCAAAAGAGGTTGTAATTGAGAAAGAAGTATAGGTAGTATGTGAAGAAGGTATTGCTTCTTTAGAGGAAATTGAAGAAATTAAAAATAAAGCAATTCTACAAACATTGCTAGAAATTCTGCAGTATAGGATGTTGAACTTAAAAGAGAGGGTTGAGACAATTTATACTGACTATCTCAAGTTGCCAGAGATGCAAGTAGAAATTAATAATTGCATCTCAATTTTGAATTCTTTTTATGTGATTTGGTCAGTAAGGACTCCACTTTTTGAGAAGTTAGTAGTGGTACAACCTTTTAGGCGAGATATACCTGAGGAAGTACTGCAGGTAGGGGAAGAGATAAATAGAATAAAGAATCTTCTCCCATTATTCAAAGGAAAATCCAAGTTGCTAGAAACAAAATTAACATTTTTGGAAGAAGAGGCTAGTAAATTCATTCCTAAGATAAAGGATGACAATGGTACTTTGAAGACTACAGATCAATGGAGATCAGATTTTGATCTCAAATTGCTTAAAGAGGAGAATTTTGTCAAAGTAGGCGGTGGGGTAGATATGAATAAATTTAACAATTTTTTGGATGATCCAGTAAAGGCAGAAGTAGAATTCTCTAAATTCTTGACATATTTCAGGATAATAATGGATGCTAGATGGGAGAGGCAAAAGGCACAATTGCAGATAGTACAAAATTTCCCAAGGCCTCCAGAAGATAAAGTAACTACGTCAGATGAAGCAACAAAGCCTAAAACACATAAGTCCACTGCAGTAGACCTTGATCTTCTAGATGATTAAAAGGCATCCTAATGTTGACACATATTTTGAGTGCAGGGGTCATTAATTTTCTTGAAGATTGGTGAGGTTTAGCTGAAATTGGTGGTCACCAACTTTCTTTATGGCTACTGCAGGTGTTATTAATGGTTTAAAGCAGATGTGTCAACAACAACAATGGAGGATACTACAAGTCAAGGATTCTTTTCCTTTCCACCACCTAATTGTACTACATTTTTTCTTTTATGCTTTAGGGTTAGGGTTTTGACCATCTAAAGCTTGTTGCATTCCCATCTTTTTAGGGGAATTCCAAAATGGTCAGACCTTGTATATATAGTTTTAAAAGGTCTTTTGTAAAAGGAGGGTAGAGAAATATAGAACAAAAAAAATAAAATTGTTGCTCTGAGACAAATCTTTGAAATTTTATGTCTGGTTTCTTTGAGTAAATAAGTTTGAATATATTACTTTAAATTTGATTTCAATATGAATACAATGCAATTTCTGCCTTATATTGTTCTTGTCTTTCTATCGCGTATGCTTACTCTTGTATGTTTTATGTGTTAGGTATTTAAAATATATCTAGTGTGACACAGATTTATGAGTTTCTTTCAAGGAAAGAATTAAAATTCCTCATAATTTGTTCCTAGAAGTAATTATATTTGTGGAAATTTGATGATAATGATATTAGGTTAAAAGAATGGTTTGTAAGGCAATCTGTTTGAAATTGTATAATATGCAAGGCATATTAATGTATTATTCTTGAACTTCTTTTGTAGGTATATGTTTAGATTTCTTTTTCCCAATAGATAAGGCACTGGTCCAGATTGTCTATTTCAACTTTACATTCTATATTTTGATCCAAAAGTTAAAACAATTTGAAAATCTTCTATAACTTGTTATTTTGATGTTTAAAAGTTTCTTGAATATGATTGATTAAGGTTGTTTCTAGGATTCAATATTTTATTCTACTAATTCTGAAAAGAGAGAATCATAAAGGTTATCCATCCTCAAAAGGAAGAAGGATGAAAGTCCTTGTACCATTGATTTATGCTATAGTTTCAAATCATAGTTTCTTGTTGAAACTTTGTATCACTTTAATGATCATTATGTACAATTTTTTCTCAAAATAGTTCAGTAGGGCTATATCAAGGTAGCAAAATCAGTGTACACCTTTCAAAACTATATTTACAGTCATTTATCAAGGTAATACCTGCCTGAGTGTGTGTGGAACTCAAAAATGAAGAAGGATCTTATCCAATCCTTAGCAATTAGGTCTTTTTCTAGTCTCTCTTAAAGTTGAAGTTTTAATTTTGAAATGGGATCATATAGGAATCTATCCTAAGACAAGAAAAAACCCTAACAGGGCATTGGATAACTCAAAGGGAATAACTAGCCATTCATATAGTCCTTTTGTGGTCTTTAAAGAGGTTTTCCACTCATCTCCCTCTGTAATCGTTATTTGGTGGTATCCACTTTTAAGGTATAACTTTGAAAATTATTTTTCCCTCCTAAGTAATCCATCAAGTCTTCAATCCTAGGGATAGGAAACCTATACCTTATGGTAATCCTATTAATATCCCTAGAGTCAGTCCACTCCAAGTTCCTCCTTTCTTTGGTGCTAGGACAATAGGGATAGCACAATGACTGGTGCTTTTTATTATGAGGTCTTGGTCATGTATTTCTTGGATTTGTTTGGGTATTTCCTCATTTTGTTGAGGTGTCATTTTATATGTAGCTTTGTTAGGTAGGGTGGCTCCTAGGATAAATTCAATTTGATGGCTTATGGCTCTTTTAGGAGGTAGGATAGATGGCATTCAATCACTCACTGTGTTCTTGTATTGTTCTAGTAAATCTTAAAATTCTTCGGGCACTTCTTGCTTCTTGATTTCTTCCTCCTCTTTGGGCTTCAACACCAAATCATACCCCACTCTTTCACCTTCGTCCAAGGTGTTTAGGAATTCTTTCTCTCCTAAAAAAATCACATTAGTACCAATTGGTTTCAACTCTCCATCTTCTGAAGGGACTAAATTTTAAAGGTAAATATATCTTTCTTGAATATATATGAGTTCTTGGCTCCATCATGGATTTCTTACCTTTCAAATTTCCATGGTCTCCCTAGTAAGAGATGGAAAGCATCCATTGGTAGAACAACATATAACACACTATCCTTGTGCCTTCCAATGGTGAAGTATAACCAATATTTCTCATTTAACAAGACATGCTGACCCTTATTTAATGATTTGACCCTTATAGTCTCTTTCATTGGAGACTATGTTATCTAATTACCCAAAGTCTATGATAATCTTGCACACTTTGCCCAATATTTTGTATTTTATCCTGAATAAAGACCTCATTGGACTAGGCTCTTCCTTGATTGGCTCTTTAATCAATGTTCTCCTTATCATGAGGTTATCCCTGACTACTGAATCTAGGGATAATTTTGTAGGCTTTCTACTTCACGACTCTTCTTGAAGGTAATTCACTCTATTTTCTCCACCTAATGAAGTAGATCCTTTCTCAGGGAACCTAAATGATGGGTGTCCATAATGGTGGAAATGGTAGTGTATCATCTTAAAATGGAAGCACTTCCATGGTAAGAATGCTTAGCCCTCCTTAGGGGGTGTTTTGGGCCTTCATCATGTTTTCCTTTAATTTATGTCCCATTTTTGACTTCTATGACTATTTAGGACCCTAATTGGGCATTCCTGGGCACTATTTTCCACACTTGGCACATTTTTGAGGGGTCTCAACCCCTCGGGTCAAGGTTGACCTTCATCTTCACCTAGGTTAGGGTAAACCTCAATGTTGACCTAGGTCAGGGTCAACATTGATGTTGACCTAGGTTAGGGTCAATCTTGACCTTGACCTAGGTCCCCCTTTTTCATCTAAAAGTGTGCCAAATGTGCAGGGAGCCTCGAAAGTTCTTTTTTTCCACTTTTGGATCGGCTATTTTGGGCTTTGAAGTAGTGACTCTTAAAGGACATTTAATATGGGTCCATTTATAGGGGTATGTGCCTAATGGGAATTTATTTCTCATATGTTTGCCTCTCTTGAAGTTTTTTCCCTAGATTAGTATGTAAGGAAGCCTTCTCCTCTCATTTGGCATCAAGAAATCTAAGGAGGAAGAGCTATGCATAATCCATCGAAGAGATTTGTCTACTTTCATGCATCCCTTTCTCTCCATATTTTCAAGATTCCAAGTGTTCAATCAAGGTTTTTCAAGTCTTCTCCTCAAGCATTCAAGTTCTCCATTGAAGATCAAGGATTCAAGCATACAAGCCCTAGATCTATCGATCATGGTGGTGTGATCTTTCTTCAAGATCCTTTGTGCATCCTTAAGATTCATTCATTCTTCCTTAAAGGTGGATTCCAAGCATATAACAATGGAGGTTTTGATTTACATTTATGGTTTTTGATGTTGAGTCTAAACTTTCATATTAACATACTTGTTTACATTTCAAATACAATTGCATATCTATTGAATATCATAGCTTCATTGTTATATCTTCTTCGACTACTTGCTAGCATTCTCCATTTCAATTCTATTTCAAGGTTAATTCCTAAATCAGGGTTTGACTGAGGCAAACCCCTCCCCCAGCAAAAATAACCATTTTTCCTGTAGGTACAGGTATGGAATAGCGAATTACAGAGAAGATTTGGATACTCTTTTCAGCAAACTTTCAGGATCTACAAACATAATTTCCATCAGAGCAGTGCAAGTTAAGGTCAACATAAAGGGGTCAAGGTTGACCTACATTTGGGTCAAGGTCAACCTGGCTCAGAAAAGAAAATTATTTTTTTGTTTTCTCCATCTCTGTGTTTCTATTCCAAATTCAGTCGTAGAATTTCTACAAACTTGGTACAGACACTAGAAAATAGCAATTTCTAGATCTTCTATGTTATGAGGTATGTATTTCATTTTATCTACAAGCATTTCCAGATTTATATTCCATATCATTAGAATTTCATGTATGTGTTAAATATTGGTTTAGGGTCTCTTTTATGTGCAAAATCCCATTGTTATGAACCCTATCCATATTTTTCCCATTACTGGTAGCATTTCATGGAAGAGAAGTAGGATCCCCTTCCTTGGCCTCTTGACCTTCCTCTTATTATTAGATCCTCTTCATCTGCTATTGTAGCCTCCTCTTCTACTAGAGACTTCTCCTTTCTACTCAATGAGTTTGGTCTCACTTTGAATTCTTGAGTCTAAGGTTCTTCCTCCATAGCTACCTCTATGGCCCCTATTGTCTCTACCCAAACCTCTACCTTGGCTACTTGAGTCATACCTCTTTTTGAGCTTCTCCTCTACCTTAAGTGCCAATTGATAGCATTGATGAATTATTTTGGGGCTTAATAAGCTTAATTATTCTCAGATGTTCAATCTAAGGAAATTTAGGTAGCTAACCACCTTTAGGATCCTTTTATCTCCAAATTTGCATTTTTTTGTACATATACACTTCATAGTCAACTAGTAGGCATGCTTCCCTAATCTTTTCCATGATACCTTTCTAATTAGTTATGGTGTTCTTTCCTTCTTTCACCCTTTCATCATCCACAAACTTCCACCATGTAAGAGAAGCCTCTCTCATCCTTGATTTTTCTACCTTGACTCTCCGAGCTTCACTAATGCCCTCACATTCAAAGTGGTTTTCCATACCCTTAGTCCCCTCCATAAGTAGCTTGACTTCCATCTTCCCACTAAAAATCGGTATTCCTTAGATAATGATTTTCCACTTGTAGCTTTGAGTTCCCTCAAGAAAGGTTCTTTAACTAATACATGGTCTAGTTCAGGGATCCTATCTTCCTCTCCCACCTCTTTACCTTTTCCTTCATCTTCTTTTAGTTTCTCACTCATCAATTCATCTTTTTCTTCTAGATCTCCTAGCTTGTCTCTAAGAGCTTCCATTTCCTTACTGAGTAACCTATTCTCCTCCTTCTCTATCACTTCTCTAGCCAGTTCAAAATTGGTCACTAGTTGAGACTCACCCACTGACTTTGACATATACTTCTACCCAAACCTTTTTAGGCTCGGATACCATTCTGATATAATGACTCTAGGTGCCTAGTAAACTTGGTTAGGATCACTAAGACTCCTAACTCTCCAACCTCCCAATATATTGATCAGGGGTCTCACAAGGCTTCACCTTTTTCTTATAAGGACTCTCTCAAGGTCCTCTACTCCAATAATTCACACCTCGTTTCCTAGGTGATCCATCACTGAACAAAGGTTCTAGTCTCTTCATAACCAATACTCATGTCAAATGCTCTTTACCTCCTTAAGAAGTTGGTGATCCTTGTAGAGGTGTGGAGGTAGTCATTTCTTAATCTTTTTTCACTTATTGAACCATTTTATTAAGGTATCTATCACTCTTCCTTACCAATCTCCTCAAAATCACTGATTGACCCTTGTAGCCCTAGAGCCCCCAATTAGGCCTCCTATCTCGGGTTTTTAGAAATTTATACAAAAAATTATCAAAGGTCCTTCCAAAAATGTTTTGGATTCTTGGTACCTATATCATATTCTCATAGATTTTTTGGGTCTTTGGGTCTTGCATGCATACAATGCCCTAACACAAAGAGGAGGTTTTTGTAAGGGTTTTAAAGGCTTCTAGGAGCCCATTGCTCAAGGTAAGTTTAGGCTTGTGAAATTGATTGATAAAGACCTAAAAAATCCATATAATTAATTTATGATCCTCTTCTTTGTCTCTAAAGTCTTTTAGTGCATCCTTCAAGTCACCCCTGGAAGAAAAACAACTTTTTCACCTCCTTGTCCCTAGCGAGACAATGACAGTGCTGGCCTAGGGAAAGGTCTTAAAATTGGAAATGATTCTTGAAAAACCTCCAAAAGAGCTACTTAAGTTGTAAATAGGATCATCTACCATGCCCCAACTACCCATGATGAATACAAGGTAGGCTTTCATGGGAGCTAGCCATATTTCTACAACAAACTATACACGGGCTAGCGAACTAGCAAAGATAAAATAATTAACCTAAAACTACCAAAAATCCTACAAAGAACACCAAATAGTAAAAAATGGAAATAAAATACAAAATTTGGATTGAATCCTTCTTTTCCAATAAAAAATAATTACATTAGATGCTACTATTTCATCAAAACCTTGGACTGTGTCCACAAAACAAGTAACAGTGCTAAAATTCCTTAAACAGGAAATTATCAAATGATGCTAACCTCAAGATTTGTGCCTATTAGGGATTATATAGCCTCTAGTCTCAAGGTATTGGCTGTTCAGGATCTATAATGACCTAAAATCTTGGTCGTTCCTTTAGGACAAAAGTTGTCATGCAACTTTGCAAAATTTCAAAAGTTATGATGACAAATTTTTAGCAACTTTTGCAAAGATTCTCATTTCTTCACTCAACTCTCACAAAGACTCATACAAAGCTAATAAAACATATATAAAACTATTTTGGGTCATTTTAGACCAAAATCAAACATTTACTCATGTTTTTGTTAGCAATTTGGCTGAGTTGATTGCATAGATGTTGTCATTATGGAACCATATGATCCACATGAAGATCCCACAAGTCAAAGAGCAAGTATGACAGAGCACATTGCAAATTTGTCTAAGTATGAGACAATATTTTTACCAATGTACCCAGACATAGTTTTTGTTTGCGATGTTGACTAGAGTGATTTCAATGCTTGCACACTTGAACATAGAGTCTATGGTGACTAATGATGACCCATCTCAGAGTGCAAGTTAGTATGGCATGTATGGAATAATTTATGAGAGTTTTATCAAAGACAGTGTGAAGCCGACAGGACAGAATATGAAGACATAACTAGTAAAGAGTTAAGGGATTATTTTTTTTATCAAACTAATGACTTAAAAATATAAAGGGATGCCATCCTAGATGTTTACTCTTGGATAAAGCTATTGGTATATATGTAAATGTAATTGTAATTGTAAAGTATAGTAATTGTAACAAGCAACAAGTAATTGTAGAAGTATGATGAGAAGTATATGAAGCATATGTAATAGAGATAGTGAAAGATCAGTGAAGAGATATTGTTGCAAGTAGTATAAGTTTATGTACCTTGACCTCTTTTGTAATCAATGTATATTCTACATTACTTGTTTGGTTAGTGGGCTCAACTGGTAATCACATTTTGTACTACCAACTCCTAATAGGGTTGAGGCTTCTAACAAGGCCTATAGTCCCTTAATCAGGACTGATACACTATATGTTTGTAATAGACTCCTAATAGGGTCAACATCCTTAATAGGATACTTTTGATTAGTGGATCTTTGTGGGTACCATCCCCACTGGGGTTTTCCCTTGGCCAGGGTTTCCTTGAGAACAAATCATGTGTTATGAGTTCTTTTGTTTTATTGCTATGCATGTTGTTTAGCTTCTTATGTTATGCATGTGTAAAGATAATATGTTATATCCATAATTGGGCAAAAGATAAAATTTTTGGAATACTAATTCACCCCCCCTCTCATTATTCCCTATTTCTAACAATTGGTATCAGAGCTTAGTTACTCAGAAAAGAATCATTCAAGGAAAGCCTAGCAGCTTGAGTAAGATCTCTATGGATATCAATCAACTAAAAAAGAATCTTGAAGAAGCTCTTGAATAGATTGATATACTTACTAATGAAAGAGACACTCTGAAAGGAAAATATGATGATGCAAAGAACCTCATTGAGAAACTCAAAAACAAATTGGAAGATCCGAGATCTGAAAAAGAATCCGATGTCTTTATTGAAGATTGTAATGATAACTTAGAAAAAGAAAATGAGATCATTAAGCATGAATTGAAGATAGAAAATTTGAAGCTTAGTTTGAAAGATGGAAATGGAAAGAATGAAGTGAATCTAAAATCTGAGAATAAAAGTCTAAAAACTGAAAATGAAGGACTGAAATCTAAACTTGGAAATGTAACATCTGTACTTGAGAAAGTCAATTTGCAATATGCCAAACTTGAGAAATACAACAAGATTGTGAAAGGCGAATTGACTCAATCCAAGCAACAACTTGAAAGGCTATATTCAACTAGTGAGAAGATTGATAAACAAGCATCTTTTCAAAAACCATTCTATGATAAGACTAGTCTTGGATTCAACACTCTTAAAGAAAATGATGAAAGCAAGGAACCAGATCTGAAGGTATCTGAAAGCTTAGATGAGAAGTAGTCTGATGAGATCAACAAATCTAAAGATACACCCAAAAAAGAAGAATTGCTAAAGCAAGAGGAATCATCCAAAGGTATGCAAAAAAAATTCAAAGGTAGATGTTTTGCTTGTAATATTATTGGTCATATGAAGAGAGATTGCATAGGAAAGAAATTTAAACCTCTTAATGGTTATTGTTATAACTATCATGGATTTGGACATAGAGCTATTGAATGTAGGAAACCTAAATGTGCTGAGAATAATAATAATAGTAGAATGTTTAGGAATACTAACAATGTAGATAAGAAACCTATTGAAGATATGAATAGAAGAAATGGAGTAATATGTTATAGATGCAACAAGGTTGGACACATTGCTAGAAATTGCAGATCATAGATTAATCCACCTAGACCAAGATATGGAAGCAATGGAATTGTTTGTCAGATATGCAACAAGATTGGACATACAAAAAGGTTTTGCAGAATGAACAATGGAGTTTTTCATCCTAACCCTAACCCTAGAAATCATGAAAGAATAAATGAAGATGCAAGTAACAGACAGAAAGGTTGTTGTAGCAATACAAATGAAGTGACGTTTGTTAAAAGCATAGATCAAGGAGACATATTAAACATTGAAGGTAATTAGAAAGGTGAAGTATCAAGTGGTAAGAATGAATCCTTACTTGACCCATCTCAAAGCACTTAATTTATGAAAATTATAGTAGATTAGGAACTTAGATTAGTGTAGAAGTAGATTTATGATAAATTGAGTCTTGTGTAGTTAATGGAACGTAGTTTATGATATTCTAATGCTATGGTTAAGAGCACAAAGAAAAATAATATGTTTTGCGAGATCGCAAGAAGTTTTAAGTTTTGCAAGATAGCAGAAACAACATTTTAGAAAGAAGCGGTAAAAGAATTGAATGCGATGTTAGACCCAAGTGAGATTGAAGTAATAAAAGGTTATGATCAGTGTTATTTGATTATCAAAGTGAATAAAAGTGTTAAGGAGATCAAAGAGCAGTGATTGGAAGCTTTTTGCAATGATTTGGTGAAGGATTTGAGTGTCAAATCGACGCAAGCCCTAAATTTGTGAAATCAAGGTATTTTACTTGACAGATCTGTGAATCGGTAAAAGGAATTTGAAGTAATCATGGATGTATCTTTAATTCACAATGTCAGAGATAAAAATAGACCTAGAATGAAGAGGGAACTAGTAGAACCCTTGGAAGAAGACCCTAAGTTAGCTTTATCATCTGTACCAGACAGAGTTTTTCATTTAGAGAATGTAAGAAGTTATCTTGGATGCAAGTTAGAAACCATCAATGATAGTGTTTTTACAAATGAGTATGAGAAGATTTACAACCAGGACATGTCATTGAAAGAAGAATATATGAGAAGATTTACAACCAGGACATGTCATTGAAAGAAGAATATGATCATTTGAAAGATAATGAGATTGTTAAGTATGCATTGCAGTATGAGTTTGATAATGAAGAATGCACTAAGATAATCCTTAGCAGAATTCATAATGGGAAGTTTTGGCTAGAAGATAGAGTGATAGACATTATAGTTGATTTGATTCATGAAGTCACTGGACTGTCTAAATCTAGAGCTATTCCTTTAAATGAGAAGAACATGAGAAAAATAGTCATTGATAACACTAATTCATCCTATAATGGCAGAGGAATTGTAATTAGTAAGATCCAACAACATGATGTTAGATACTTATGTAAAATCCTAACAACTAAGTTTTGTGCAAATTCAAGAGAGGATGACATGGCACCTGGAATGGTACACATAGCTTATTTGATGTGTGTTGACAAAGTGCCAGTTGATATGTGTGAAATTCTAAGAATTCAATTATTTGAGAACTTGGAGAAGATTAAGAAGACAAAGTATGCACAATTTAGATTTTCATCTTTGATCACTTACATGTTTTTTCATCTTTTGAGGAGATTCCCTTACACCATAGGAAATGATTGGAATGATGGACAAACTACAATGGAAAGGATTAATGTAGTATATAGAAAGCATGTTATTGATAGTGTTAATAAAAGCACAATACTTATTATTAAGACATTTTAGAATATTGTGTCTAGCAGATCAAGGATTCCACAGTCTCTTGTGGAGAAATACAAGAATGAAGTATGTTTTATGGTTGACACTGACTTTACATACATTGAAGCAGTTGAACCTAGAATTGAGTTCATAGACCCTCTTGGTTATGAAATATCTAAAACTGAGATAGAAGAATATGTGAATAGGCTACTTAAGTACAAGGTTGACACTCACAGTAACAAATTTGGAACTTTTGAAGAAAATTTCAACTACACAAAGGCTATACTTTAGGAGAAACAGTCTAAGAAAAGAGTTGAGAGCACTATTAAGAAAATATTGAAGGATACAGGAATGATAGAGAGAGAATTCTTAGTGGAAAAGTAGATAGTAGTAGCAATCAAAGATATTGGATAGAAAGAGATTTTTTCTGTACCTCACTTATCATCTAGTGCAGTACCAGTCAAGATGAAAGTAGAGGAACCTAAGAAGGAACAAGTAGCAAGAAAACCTACTAGATCTACCTCCTCCACACCAATCAAGAGAGTGAAATAAATTGCTACTGGACCTGGTAAGAGGCATAAACCTTTGGTGCCATGAGTACCTAGTAAAATTGTAGAAATTAAAGAAGATGACACTTCTATCAAGAAGAAAGCATGGAAACCTAGAGTTGAGAGAGTGAATGAAGAAATTATAAAAGATGGAGACTTCACTAAAATGAATAAATACTACAACCTTTATGACTATTCTGATAAATTGAATCTTGAAAATGCAGTGGTCAAGCATTTGATTCTAGCTAATAAGAAGTTTGACACTATTCAGGGAAAGATACCTAATGACTTATTGAAGCAACTTGTTAACAAGAAGATGAGAGCACAAGAAGAAGACAAGTCTATTAGAGAGAATCTTTTGAACAAAATATGTGATGTAAGATATGATGAACATCTTTAAAAAAATTTGAAGCCCCTTAGCACCTATTTAAGGACAAAAATGAGAACCATTCAAATCATGGCAAGACAATATGAACAAGTGAATGCAGAGACTGAACAAGCAATAATCAAAGTTATGGCAAAAATTGTTGGAGAGACATCAGTTGCAGCAGAGCAAGTAGAAGAAGTAGAACAAGAGGATATTCCCTCTCCACTAGCTATAAACATTGAAGAAGAATCTATGAATGTTGAAGGTACAAGGATCACCTTGGATACTGATGATAATGTATTCAAGAATCTAGAGAACATTATTGAGAATTTGGCTCTTGATGAATTGTATAGAACTACAGAAGTAGAGCAGACCTAATTTATTGTTGAAGAACCCAAAGTATCAGAAGTACAAGCACCTATACCCTCTAAAGAAGAAATCAGTCTTACTCCCAAGACTGGAAAGAAGAAGAAAACTGGATCTTTTTTTAAGGATTTGGGAAAAGAAGTGGATGATAATGATCAGATGGAATTGATCACATCTTTGAACAAAATCATTGGGAAGAATAAGAAAGTTAAGAGTCTTGAAGGATGTCTGTAGGACCTAACTGAAAAGTTACAAAGTATTGTGATCACACAGATTGTAGAAGAAGACCCTATGGATAAGTCAAAGAAAGTGATGAGCACTTTTGATGATGAGTTCACTAACCTAGCTGATATTGCAAAAGTGAAAGCACATACAGACTATGAGGATAGAATGCTATTGAACATCACTTAGTACATCAGCAATGATATCAATACTCTTGATATATGTATCAAAGATTTGAGGAAACATTTGGAAATAGGAAAATCTTTGTACATATAGTGTACAAAATCAGAGACTTTTACAGCTGAGGAAGATCAAAAGATAAAATTGAAGGAAGCAGAGATTCTAAATGAAACAAACCTTCTATCTAACCCTAATGTGAAGGTATGTAATGTTGAGAAGAAAGTTAGGCAACTGTATGATGAAATCAAAATTTTACAAGATGAGAAAGATAAGAAATTAAGAACATATACGCTTTTGAGAGAGCATTCTTCTATGAAGTTAAGTGTTATTGAAGAGCAGTTGGAAGATTGTCTTATAGCTAAGATGTCTTTTAAAAATTTTTACTTTGAAAACCTCCAAGCATGTCAAATAACATCTTATGGACTAAGTGCATTGCTCAATGTGGTAGATTCAATTAAGAAATCATGGGAAAGGGAGATAGAAGCCATGAAGACATATTTTTCAGATTATGTTGCAAGCCTACTAGCTTTGCAATAAATAAAGTGAGGTATAACTCTTTTTGTGATATAATTTTGTAGCCCTCCCTACCGTTGTTTTTTCATTGTTGTCAAAGGGGGAGAGATATTTAGCAAAAAATTGATAATATATGATAAGGATTGATACTCTTAGGGGGAGTATTGTATTAGAGATAAGATTTTTTGAGGATTTATAAGGATAGTATATATATGTTATACTATGGCCACAATTTTGACAATTTTGAGATTTTGGAGTTGCACACTTAGCCAATTTTCTCATATGTTACTACCAATGACAAAGGGGGAGATTACTAAAAATTTGGCTGATTTGATTGCATAGATTTTTTCATTATGGAAACATATGATCCACATGAATATCGCACAAGTCAGAGAGCAAGTATGACATAGTGCATTGCAAATTTGTCTAAGTATGAGACAATATTTTTACCAGTGTACCCAGACACATTTTTTGTTTGTGACATTGATTGGAGTGATTTCAGTGCTTTCCCACTTGAAAATAGACTCTATGGTGGCTAATGATGACCCATCTCAAAGTGCAAGTTAGTATGGCATGTACAGAAGAAGTTATGATAGTTTTATCGAAGACAATATGAAACCGACAGGATAGAAGATGAAGACAGAACTAGTAAAGAGTTAAGGGATTATTTTGTTTATCAAAATAATGAATTAAAAATATAAAGGGATGACATCCTAGATGTTTAATCTTGGATAAAGCTATTGGTATATATGTAAATGTAATTGTAATTGTAAAGTGTAGTAATTGTAACAAGCAACAAGTAATTGTAGAAGTATGATGTGAAGTATATGAAGCATATGTAATAGCGATAGTGAAAGATTAGTGAAGAGATATTGATGCAAGCAGTATAAGGTTATGTACCTTGACCTATTTTGTAATCAGTGTATATTGTACATTACTTGTTTGGGCAATGGGCTCAGCTAGTAATCACATTTTGTACTACCAACTCCTAACAGGGTTGAGGCTTCTAACAAGGCCTATAGTCCCTTAATCAGGACTGATACACTATATCTTTGTAATAGACTCCTAATAGGGTCAACATCCTTAACAAGATACTTTTGATTAGTGGATCTTTGTGGGTACCATCCCCACTGGGGTTTTCCCTTGGCGAGGGTTTCCTTGAGAACAAATCATGTGTTATGAGTTCTTTAGTTTTATTGCTATGCATGTTGTTTAGCTTCTTATGTTATGCATGTGTAAAGATAATCTTTTATATCCATAATTGGGAAAAAGCTAAAATTTGTAGAATACTGATTGAGCCCCCCCCTCTCAGTATTCCCTATTTCTAACAGTTTCCACACTTGTGCCCTTTTTAGAAATGTTTTGGACCAAGCTAGATCCTAAGGATAGCTTAACCTATTGACTTAGTCTAACTCCAAAAACCCTAGCTTAACTCAAACCAATACTCTCCTAACAAACATAGGTCCTCTTAGAACCCTTTATTAACCTTTGTTATGGATAGGACCAATACAAGCCAAAAATGGAAGTAGTACTTTCTAGCCTAAGTCCTAGGTGCTCTTGCACCAGTCCACAAAAAATTAAAAAAGATTTAGCTACCTTTAATTACCAAGAAAATATATTTTGTGGAAAAAATTAAAACACTATTCAAAGGTAAAATAATGGCATTCATGATTCTCATATACATCTTAACAAGTACATGGCATACACTACCAAGCCAATAGTTGAGAGAAAAAATATCTCCAATAAAATAAAATCATGAGTGACCTCTATTATCAAATAAAATCACTTGAAATATATAGTCAAAAAAGTGAAATACAAAGGTTAGTAAACAAGAGTTGAAGAATGTATGGAGATCATGAAACCCTAAATAAATAATAGGGAAAAGGGGTGAATTCTAGAAGATGGCCTCACGTCATCAAAATCATCATGCAGAGGGGATAAGAATTTAGAGGTTACAAGTCAAATAACAAGAGATAAAAAAGTCATCACTAAACATTCTTCAATCAATTTTCAAAAGGTTACAATTCATATAAGGATTCCTTCATTCGATAAAGGTAAATATTTGTGTTTGGTGGCAAGTAAAAGACAATCTTCCATCATATACCATATATAATATCATGGATACTAATCATTCTACCCTTTACCTCCATCACCAACAATAATTCATACCAACATCCTGATTCAAGGGTAGGGAAGCAAAAGGGGCCAAACAATGGCACACCCTAATGATCCAGGCCTGCTCAACACATACGGAAGCAACAAACAGAAATAGTGAGAGAGAGAATGCAGTATCTTTCATATATTTTCATCAAATGGAATGATACATGCCAGGTTGTAAGGCCTTCCCAGCTAGGGCTAGATATTACAATGATTTACAAAAGTCCTCAAACATGTGAGGATCTATCAAAATATGTACTTCTATCTTCTAGCAAACTCCTATTTCCCCAAAACTACTCTAAACTACAACCAAACAACTACATTTATACAAGAGTCTACCAAACTGAGTTGGCCTTCAGATCTACAATCAATAGAAGGAACGGTCAGATCTAGGACCACATGCTTCCCAATGATGGATATCAACATTAAATCCATGATCTAGTATAAATACACAAGTTGGCCACAATAAAAACTAAAATTAAACGTGTTAGTGAGTAAGATAACCGAGTAGCAGACAAGCAATGCCAAGTGCCAGTGAAACAACTGACCACCCATGAGATAACCAACCACACTTGGTAACCAAAGGAAACTGACTAACTACCGACAAACTTGGTCAAAGCAGGAACCCAAAAACACAGACAAACTCCAAATTATTTTGGTGATATATGATTGCCAAGGACCCAAGATGCTCCTGCATCAGATACCTAAGGTTATTTTGGAATGATTCTCCAAATCATATGGTAGGTCTGGTCCAAACTGTATCCAACTTACACTATGAAATCCATGAACTGTCTTCCATCGGTCTATTTTTCCACTTTACCAGATATTCCATATACTATTTTCCTCTTGTACTCTTGCCAACTCTTTCCTTCAAAATTTGTTCAATTTCTTCATTCTACTTCTTACGATATTTTTTCGGTATTGTCACTTCTTCATCAGGTCCATGATACTCATACAAATCAGCAATGTTGAAAATCAGTGATATGTCCATGTCATTAGCTAACTCAATCTCATATGCATTTCCACTATGAAATTTCTTCAAAATCTTGCAAGGTCCAAACTTCTTCATCTTCAGCTTCCCATATGTTCCAATAGGAAATCAGCCTTTCTTCAAATGAACCATTATTTCATCACTAACATAAATTTTTTTATGTCTCCTTGAGCTATTTGCTCTATCTTTGTATTTCTAATTACTGTCTTCCAGCTTCAACTTCACATCTTCATGCAATGTCTTCATGTACTTAGCAAATTCTACTCCTTCGGCACTTTTCTTATTCTCATCAGCAATGTCTCTCAAATTAGATATACCTCTTGGTTGTGTGCCATTCACAATCTTAAATGGTGTATTTCCAGTACTCCTATTAATTGAATTATTGTATGCAAACTTTTCTTGTGCCAACATAGAATCCCAATTACTCGGTGTGTCTGCAACTAAACATCTCAAAAGATTTCCCAAACTTTTGTTCACAACTTTAGTCTGTCCATTGGTTTGTGGGTGAAATGTAGAACTATATTTCAACTTAGTGCCAAATTTATTCCAAAGGGTTTTCCAAAAGTATCCAACAAATTTACTATCTTGATCAGAGATAATACTCCTTGGTAATCCATGCAATCTGACAATTTCCTTAAAGAAAAGATCTGCTATATGTACTACATATGATGTCTTTCTACAAGGTATAAAATGTACCATCTTAGAAAATCTATCCACAATAAAAAAATAATAGAATCATTACCTCTTACTGTCTTTGGTAAGCCAAGAACAAATTCCATACTGATATCAATCCAAGGTTTCTCAGGAACAGAAATCAGTGTATACAATCTAGTGTTCTCACTTACTCCTTTCGTAGCTTGACAAATTCCACAACTTTTCACAAATTTCTAAACATCTTTATACAACTATGGCCAAAAGTACTTCTCCTTAAGAAAATTCCATGTTTTATCAATGCCAAAATGTCCAACCAAACCACTACTATGCTTCTCCTTTATCAAATTGGATCTCATTACTCCTCTCGGTATACACAATAGAATACCTTTAAACAAAAATACCTTCCTGAATAAAATATTCATCCCATTTTGTATCTTGTTGATCTTGAATAGGTGCTCTGCACTTTCTCCATGGCTTAAAAAAATTAGGGTCAAAGTCATAAGAATCTCTCATCTCATCAAAACCAAGAACTTCAATTTTCATCTCAGTCATCAAAGATCTTCTTCTACTCAATCCATCAGCAACTCAATTAGTGACTCCACTCTTATGCTTTATCACAAATGTATAACTCTACAAATACTCAACCCATTTCATTTGTCTCTGATTCAACTTATTATGACTACCCAAATATTGTAAAGCCTTATGATCATTATATAACACAAATTCACTCAGTATCAAATAATGTCTCCATTTCTTCAGTGCTTGAATAATAGCATAGAATTACTAATCATACACAGAATATTTCCTTCTAGCATCATTCAACTTTTGACTAAAGAAAGCAACATGTTTACCTTCTTGACTCAACACAGCTCCAATTGGACTTCCACTTGCATCACATTCCACTTGCAATACTTTACTGAAATCAAGTAATGCCAAAATAGGTAATTCAGAAACCTTTTGCTTTAGAGTCTCAAAACTTTTGTCATCTCCATGTGTCCACTAGAATTCTCTTTTCTCTCCTCTCATATTCTCAGTCATAGCATTACAAATTGAACTGAAATTCATTATGAACTTTTAGTAAAAACTTTCCAAACCATGAAATGATCTTACCTCACTAGCATTCACAGGTGTAGGCCAATTCAAAATAGCTTCAACCTTTTTAGGATCCATCTTCAAACCATCAACTACAATAACAAATCCCAAATACACAATCGCCTCTTTCATGAATGAACACTTTTTCAGATTTATCAGCAACTTTTCCTCTTTCAATCTCTGCAAAACTTTTCTAACATGCAACAAATGTTCTTCTCTGGTCTTACTAAAGATTAGAATGTCATCAATATATACAATGACAAACTTACCTAAGAATTTCTTCAAAACTTCATTCATCAACTTCATAAAAGTACTCAGTGCATTAGTTAAACCAAAAGGAATAACCAACCACTCATACAAACCTTCTTTTGTCTTGAAAGCAGTCTTCCATTCATTAACTTCTCTGATTCTGATATGATGAAACCCACTTTTCAAATCAATTTTGGTGAAATACTTTTCTCTAGTCAAAATACCCATTATGTCATCCATTCTCAATATAGGAAACCTATACTTCACTATTATCTTATTGATTTCTCTGGAATCAGTACACATTCTCCATTCTCCATTCTTCTTCGGTGCCAATACAAAAGGTACTGTATAAGGACTCAAACTTTCTCTGATCAAACCTTTCTCCAGCAACTCTTGAATCTCTCGGTTCAATTCCTAATTCTTAGTAGGTGTCAACCGATGAGCTGCCTTATTTGGTAAAATAGCTCCAGGGATTAGATCCATACAATGATCAATGCTTCTTTTCAGTGGCAAACCATCATGTACATTATCAGAAATGATATCACTATACTTGGTGAGTAACTTATCAATCTCCTCTAGGACATTATCCTAAATTTTCTTACTCAATTTGTTAGGGATCACAACAAAACATACATCATTCTTCTTAAAAGAGTTAACAAACTTTATTCCCTCCCAAAAATTTTTTACAAATGTGTAAACATTACTAATAGGTTCTTCCATCAATGGTAACAATATTTTTTTCTTTCCATCATCCACAATTGTATACTTATGCAATCTCCCATTATATATAGCATGTTTATCATATTACCAAGGTCAACCCAACAAAATATGACAACAATCCATAGGCATGATATCACATAACACCTTATCATAGTACTTTCTAATCTTCAAATTCACATAACATTTTGCACTTACTAGGAGTGTATGCTCATCTTTAATCCATGAAATCTGATAGGGCTTCGGATGTACCAACCTTTCCAACTACAATTTTGTGACCATCTCTTCAGATGCTAGATTCTCTGAGCTACCACTATCAATGATTACCTTCCAAAATTTGTCAAAAATCTACATCTGGTCTTGAACAAACTTTTCCTTACCGAATCTTCCTTCCTACTTTCATTCCACAGTTCTCTCCTTACCATCAGATTATTTTCTTTCTCAGGTTCATTCAGTGGCTCTTCTTGTACTAAAGCATTTCTACTACTGCCAACCTTCTTCCTAGTCTGTGTACATTCAAAATATCTATGTCCTTCTTCTCCACCATTGTAACAAGTTCCCCAGAAACTTCCTCTACCATAACCACCTCGGTAGTTACTACCTCTACCTCT
This sequence comes from Chamaecyparis obtusa, assembly GCA_027943335.1. Taxonomy (NCBI): domain Eukaryota; kingdom Viridiplantae; phylum Streptophyta; class Pinopsida; order Cupressales; family Cupressaceae; genus Chamaecyparis; species Chamaecyparis obtusa. The sequence continues at coordinate 175,335 of BSBK01008657.1, read as the reverse complement.
AGATGAATTTTCACCTTTCCACTCGGTCTTGCCTTTGTCCAGATTTGTCTTTTCTAGTTCAGATCTACCATTTTCACCATTAGATCTACCTCTTCCTCTATGGAATCTACCACCTTGACCTCTTTGTCTTTTCTCATGTCTTTTGTTCAATTTATCCTCAGCCTTCAATGCAAATTGATAAGCCTCTTCAATGTTCTCAAAATTGACCATACTAATTTCCTCTTGGATGGAAACTCTCAAACCATTTAGGTACCTACTGATTATTTCCACATCATCTTCATCATGTCCATATATGATATCCAATCTATAGAATTCATGAGTATACTCCTTTACCAAGCTATCTTTCTATCTCAAGCTTTGCATTCGCCGAACTAGGTTAATCTGATAATCAGAAGGTAAGAACTTTCCTTTCAACTTATTCACCATTTTATTCCATACCTTTATTTTTTCTTTTCCTTTCCTCTTACTATCTAATTACAGATGTTTTGACCATAAGGATGCATGAGTTTTCAACTTTGTGCTTGCAATCTTCACCTTCTTGTCTTCAAGAATGTTTTCATACTCAAAATATTTTTCCATCCTGGTGATCTAGTCCACCAATTCATCAGAATCTAGCTTTCAACCATACTGAGGAGGATTGAAATGTGGTGTAGACTTCAAACTTGTCAAAGCTTTCAAAAATATTTCTTCACCATGATCCATAACAGGTGCAGGTTCTACATTCATCTGTTCTTCTTCAACTTCATCATGACTAACATCTTCAAGATGTATGCCTCTTCTTTGGGCTATTTCAATAGCTTCTAACCTAGTAGCAATCTACCTTAGCATATCTACCAATCTTGGATCTACATCTCACCTCCCATGAACCATTTTGACAACCCTCTACAATTGTAGGTCAAATCACAATTTGCTACCCCACAACAATCAACTAGGGCTTCAAGAGGAACCTATAAACCTAGATCCATAGACCTAGATCAAGATCTCACCTCACTCTGATACCACCTGATGCAAGGGTAGGGAAGAAAGAGGGGCAAAATAATGGCACACCCTAATTATCCAAGCCTGCTCAACACATGTAGAAGCAATAAATAGAAACTATGAGAGAGAGAATGCAAGATCTTTCATATATTTTCATCAAATGGAATGATACATGTCAGGCTGTAAGGCCTTCCCAGTTAGGGCCATATATTGCAATGATTTATAGAAGTCCTCAAACATGTGATGATCTATCAAAATCTCTACTTCTATCTTCTAGCAAACTCCTATTTCCCCAAAACTACTCTAAACTACAACCAAACAACTACATTTATACAAGAGTCTACCAAACTGAGTCATCCTTTAGATCCACAATCAATAGAAGGAATGGTTAGATATGGGATCACACACTTCCCAATGATGGATATCAACATTAAATCCATGATCCAATATAAATGCACAAGTTGGCCACAACAAAAACTAAAACAAAACGTGTCAGTGAGAAAGATAACCAAGTAGTAGACAAGCAACGTCAAGCGCAAGTGAAACAAACGACTGCCTAGGAGATAACCAACCACACTTGGTAACCAAAGGAAACCAACCAAGTACCAACAAACTTAGTCAAAGTAGGAATCGAGAAACACAAAAAAACTCTGAATTTTTTTTGGTGACACAGGATTGCCAAGGACCGGAGATTCTCCTGCATCACATCCTATATTGTTTATGATCATGATAAGTTGGAAAGACTAGAATTCAGGAGTCTTCATGAAGGGAGTAAATATTTTATGGTGGAATTATGTTTAATCCTTGGATTTTAACACTAAACACTACTTCAACTACTCAAAGAGGCCTTCACAGTTTATATATAAGAACCAACATATCAAAATTAGGATGGAGTAGAAACAACATAAGTGTACTCTTAGGAGAATGAATTAGAATATAATTTACAATTAGGACTTAGAAAGTGAGTAATAATAGTCATAAAATAATGGCTATAAATTTTAGATTAGCAATAAATATTCTTGTAAAGATTTCATGCCACCTAAGGTGATGTGTCTTAAGGATGAACATGACAAGATCATTGTTCTAGATAATCAATATAATGACATACTAGATGAATTGCCTAATAAGTTTAATGAGATACATATGAAGCAACTAGCATATGTTATAAGATAATCTTGTTAGAAATAGGGAATAATGAGAGGGGGGGTTGAATCAGTATTTTACAAAATTTATCTTTTGCCCAATTATGGATATAACAGATTATCTTTATACATGCATAACATAAGAAGCTAAACAACATGCATAACAATAAAACTAAAGAGCTCATAACACATTATTTGTTTTCGAGGAAACCCTGGCCAAGGGAAAACCCTAGTGGGGATGGTACCCACAAAGATCCACTAATCAAAAGTATCTTGTTAAGGATGTTGACCCTGTTAGGAGTCTATTACAAACATATAGTGTATCAGTCCTGATTAAGGGACTATAGGCCCTGTTAGAAGTCTCAACCCTATTAGGAGTTGGTAGTACAAAATGTGATTACTAGCTAAGCCCATTGCCCAAACAAGTAATATACACTAATTACAAAATAGGTCAAGGTACATAACCTTATACTACTTGCATCGATATCTCTTTGCTGATCTTTCATTATCACTATTACATATGCTTCATATACTTCACATCATACTACTACAATTGCTTGCTACTTATTAAAATTACAACTGTTACTCTTTACAATTACAATTAAATATATACCAATAGCTTTAACCAAGATTAAACATCTAATATTTTATCCATTTATATTGTTAAAACATTATTTTGATAAACAAAATAATCCCTTAACTCTCTACCAATTCTGCCTTCATATTCTGTCTTGTAGGCTTCACACTGTCTTTGGTAAAACTATCATAACTTCTTCTGTACATGCCATACTGACTTGTGCTCTGAGATGGGTCATCATTAGTCACTATAGAGTCTATGTTCAAGTGTACAAGCACTGAACTCACTCTAGTCAACATCACAAACAATAACTATGTCTGGGTATACTGGTAAATATATTGTCTCACACTTAGACAAATATGTAATGCACTCTGTCATACTTGTTCGCTGAATTGTGTGATCTTCATATGGATCATATGTTTCCATAATGACAAAATCTATGAAATCAACTCAGCCAAATTGCCAACAATCTCCCCCTTTGTCATTGGTGGCAACATATGAGAAAATTGGCTAAGTGCGCAACTCCAAAATCTAAAAATTGACAAAATTGTGGCCATAGTATAACATATATATAATATCCTTATAACTCCTCAAAAATATTATCTATAATACAATACTCCCCCAAAGAGTATCAACTCTTATCATATACTATCAATTTTCTACTAAATATATCTCCCCCTTTGACAACAATGACAAAATAACGGTAGGGAGGACTACAAAATTGTATCAAAAAAAATTTATACCTCAATTTATTTATTGAAAAGTTGGTAGGCTTGCAACACAATCTACAAAATCTATCTTCATGATTTCTATCTCCTTTTCCTATGACTTCTTAATGGAATCTACCACATTGAGTAGTGTGCTCAGTCCATAAGATGCTATTTGACATGCTTGGAGGTTTTCAAAGTTGAATTTCTGAAAAGATGTCTTAGCTGTAAGAAAATCTTCCAACTGCTCTTCAATAACACTTAACTTCATAGAAACATGCTCTCTCAAAAGAGTATATCTCCTTAACTTCCTGTCTTTCTCATCTTGTAAAATTTTGATTTCATCAAAAAAATTCCTAACTTTCTTTTCAACATTACTAACCTTGACATTAGGGTTAGATAGAAGGTTTGTTTCATTCATAATCTCAGCTTCCTTCAATTTTATCTTCTGATCTTCCTCAGCTGTCAAAGTTTCTAATTGTGTACACTATATGTACAAAGATTTTCCTATCTCCAAATGTTTCCTCAAATATTTGATACAGATATCAAGAGTATTGATATCATTTCTAATGTACTGACTGATGTTTAACAACATTCTAGCCTCATAGTATGCCTATGCTTTCACTTTTGCAATATCAGCTAGGTTAGTGAACTCATCATCAAAAGTGCTCATCACTTTCTTTGCCTTGTCCATAGGGTCTGCTTCTACAATCTATTTGGTCACAATACTTTGTAGCTTTTCAGTTAGGTTCTTCAGACATCCTTCTAGAATTTTAACTTTCATATTCTTCCCAATGATTTTGTTCAAAGATGTGATCAATTCCATCTGATCATCATCATCCACTTCTTTACCCAAATCCTCAAACAAAGATCCAGTTTGCTTCTTCTTTCCAATCTCAGGAGTAAGACTAATTTCTATAGAGGGTAAAGATGCTTTTACTTTTGATACTTTGGGTTCTTGAACAGTAAATTGGGTTTGCTCTGCTTCTGCAATTCCATCTGGTTCATCAAGAGATGAATTGTCAACAATGTTCTCTAGATTCTTGAATACATTATCATCAGTATCCAAGGTGATCCTTGTACCTTCAACATTCATAGATTCTTCTTCAATGTTAATAGCTAGTGGAGAGGGAATATCCTCTTGTTCTTCTTCTTCTACTTTCTCTGCTGCAATTGATGTCTCTCCAACAACTTTTGCCATAACTTTGATTATTGCTTGTTCAGTCTCTGTATTCACTTGTCCATATTATCCTTCCATAGTTTGAATGGTTCTCATTTTTGTCCTTAAATGGGTGCTAAGGGGCTTTCAAATTTGTTTAAGATGTTCATCATCTCTTACATCACATATTTTCTTCACAAGATTCTCTCTGATAGATTTTTCTTCTTCTTGTGATCTCATATTCCTGTTAGCAAGTTTCTTCAATAATTCATCAGGTATCTTTCCCTGAATAGAGTCAAAACTCTTATTAGCCAGAATCAAATGCTTGACCACTGCATTTTCAAGATTCAATTTATCAGAATAGTCATAAAGGTCATATTATTTATTCATTTTAGTGAAGTCTCCATCTTTTATAATTTCTTCATTCACTCTCTCAACTCTAGGTTTCCATGCTTTCTTCTTCACAGAAGTGTCATCATCTTTAATTTGTATAGTTTTCCTAGGTACTGGTGGCACCAAAGTTTTCTGCCTCTTACCAGTTCTAGTAGAAATTCCTTTCACTCTCTTTCTCGGTGTGGAGGTAGATCTAGTAGGTTTGCTTGCTACTTGTTCCTTCTCAGGTTCCTCTACTTTCACCTTGACTGGTGCTGCACTAGATGATAAGGGAGGTACAGATAAATTCTCTTTCTATCCAATATCTTTGATTGTTGCTGATGTCTTCTTTGCCACTAAGAATTTTCTCTCTATCATTAAAGGATGAATTAGTGTTATCAATGACTATTTTTCTCATGTTCTTCTCATTTAAAGGAATAGCTCCAGATTTAGAGAGTCGAGTGACTTCATGAATCAAATCAGTTGTAATTTCTATTACTCTATCTTCTAGCCAAAAATTCCCATTATGAATTCTGCTAAGGATTATCTTAGTGCATTCTTCATTATCAAACTCATACTGCAATGCTTACTTAACAATCTCATTGTCTTTCAAATGATCATATCCTTGTTTTAATGACATGTCCTGGTTGTAAATCTTCTCATACTCACTTGTAAAATCACTATCACTGATGGTTTCTAACTTGCATCCAAGATAACTTCTTACATTCTCTAAATGCAAAACTCTATTTGGTACAGATGATAAAGCTAACTTAGGGTCTTCTTAAAGAGGTTCAACTAGTTCCCTCTTCATTCTAGGTTTATTTTTATCTCTGACATTGTGAATTAAAGATACATCCATGATTACTTTAAATTCCTTTTACCAATTCATAGATCTATCAAGTAAAATACCTCGATTTCATGAATTTAGGACTTGCGTAGATTCCACGCTCAAATCCTTCACCAAATCATTGCAAAAAGCTTCCAATCACTGTTCTTTGATCTCCTTAACACTTGTGTTCACTTTTATGATAAAATAACACTGATCATAACCTTTTATTACTTCAATCTCACTTAGTTCTGACATCACATTTAATTCTTTTGCCGCTTCTTTCCAAAAAGTTGTATCTGCTATCCTGAAAAACTTAAAACACTTGATACTTCACCTTTTTGATTGCCTTCAATGTTGAATATGGCTCCTTGATCTGTGCTTTTAACAAACTTCACTTCATATGTATTGCTACAACAACCTTTTTGTCTGTTACCTGCATCTTCATTTCTTCTTTCATGATTTCTAGTGTTAGGGTTAGGATGAAAAACTCCATTGTTCATTCTGCAAAACCTTGTTGTATGTCTAATCTTGTTTCATATTTGACAAACAATTCCATTGCTTCCATATCTTGGTCCAAGTGGATTAATTTGTGATCTGCAATTTCTAGCAATGTGTCCAACCTTGTTGCATCTATAACATATTACTCCATTTCTTCTGTTCATATCTTTAGTAGGTTTCTTATCCACATTGATAGTATTCTTAAACATTCTACTATTATTATTATTCTCAATAAATTTAGGTTTCTTATCCACATTGTTAGTATACTTAAACATCTACCTTTGAATTCTCTTTGCATACCTTTTGATGATTCATCTTGCTTCAGTGATTCTTCTTCTTTAGGTGTATCTTTAGATTTGTTGATCTCATTAGACTTCTTCTCATCTAAGCTTTCAGATACTTTCAGATTTGGTTCCTTGCTTTCATCATTTTCTTTAAGAGTGTTGAATCCAAGACCAATCTTATCATAATGGTTTCTAAAAAGATGCTTCTCTATCAATATTCTCACTATTTGAATATAGCCTTTCAAGTTGTTACTTGGATTGAGTCAGTTTGCCTTTCACAATATTGTTGAATTTCTCAAGTTCAGCATACTGCAAATTGACTTTCTCAAGTTCAGATGTTACATTTCCAAGTTTAGATTTCAGATTTTCAGTTTTTAGACTTTCATTCTCAGATTTTAGATTTGCTTCATTCTTTCCATTTCCATCTTTCAAACTAATCTTCAAATTTTCTATCTTCAATTCATGCTTAAGGATCTCATTTTCTTTTTTAAAATTGTTATCACAATCTTCAATAAGAATTTTAGATTTATTTTCAGATCTTAGATCTTCTAGTTTGTTTTTCAATTTTTCAATGAGGTTCTTTGCATCATCATATTTTCCTTTCAGAGTGTCTCTTTCATCAGTAAGAATATCAATCTATGCAAGAGCTTCTTCAAGATTCTTCTCTAGTTGATCCATATCCATAGAGATTTTACTCAAGCTGCTAGGCTTTCCTTGAATGATTCTTTTTCGAGTAACTAAGCTTTGATACCAATTTTTAGAAATAGGGAGTACTAAGAGGGGGGGGTGAATCAGTATTCTAAAAACTTTATCTTTTTCCCAATTATCGATATAAAAAATTATCTTTATACATGCATAACATAAGAAGCTAAACAACATGCATAGCAATAAAACTAAAGAACTCATAACACATTATTTGTTCTCGAGGAAACCCTGGCCAAGGGAAAACCCTGGTGGGGATGGTACCCACAAAGATCCACTAATCAAAAGTATCCTATTAAGGATGTTGACCCTATTAGGAGTCTATTACAAACATAGTGTATCAGTCCTGATTAAGGGACTATAGGCCTTGTTAGAAGCCTCAACCCTGTTAGGAGTTGGTAGTACAAAATGTGATTACCAGCTGAGCCCACTGCCCAAACAAGTAATATACACTAATTAAAAAATAGGTCAAGGTACATAACCTTATATTTCTTGCATCAATATCTCTTTGTTGATCTTTCACTATCGCTATTACATATGCTTCATATACTTCGCATGATACTACTACAATTGCTTGTTGCTTATTACAATTACAATTGTTACTCTTTACAATTACAATTACATATATACCAATAGATTTAACCAAGAGTAAAAATCTAAGATGTCATCCCTTTATATTGTTAAGACATTATTTTGATAAACAAAATAATCCCTTAACTCTCTACCAATTCTGCCTTCATATTTTGTCCTGTCGGCTTCACACTGTCTTCGGTAAAACTATCATAACTTCTTCCGTACATGTCATACTGACTTGCACTCTAAGATGGGTCATCATTAGTCACCATAGAGTCTATTTTCAAGTGTGCAAGCACTAAACTCACTCAAGTCAACATCGCAAACAAAAGCTATGTCTAGGTATACTGGTAAATATACTGTCTCACACTTAGACAAATATGCAATGTGCTCTATCATACTTGCTCTCTGACTTGTGTGATCTTCAAGTGGATCATATGCTGCCATAATGACAACATATATGCAATCAACTCAGCCAAATTTCCAACAAATCTATGTTCATGTAATTTTTTTTTTCTTTTTAGAAAAAAAACATGGGGATAATTATCCTAAAAACTTATTGGATTCTAGTAAGATAATAAACATGTTTGCATTATATTAAGATATATGTTTACAATAAATGAAATGAAATGAAAAAACTACTATCATATTATTACCAAGAAATGGACACAATGTATAAATTGGATCAAACATCAACTTTCATATATATTAAAATGAAGAATAATTATGTGTGTATACAAAAAAGGCATAAATGCCAAGTTAATAATACTTTTACAAAAATGTTGCACCTACCATGTCAAAGCTGATATATATAATAAAAATATCAAATATATATATGAATTGGTCCTTCAATGAACAAAACTAACAATATATGTCTGTGTCAAATCCTATTGTCATGGTGAAGCACAAAAATTGAGTTTCTTCAAACTATTAGGTGGCACTATTGATGGTTTCACAATAACAATTCAAATGTTGAATCAAATTAGTTTAGTCAAAAATATATTAGAGTTGTCAAAATAACATAAAAATAACTATATGTTAAGCTATAATTTACTTGGAATTAAATTGTTGATTACCTCACTTATTTATCCTCCTTTTTGAGTATGTGGTAATGATGGTGGCCTCCTTTGACGATTAGGAATCCTAACAAAATGAAATGCAAAGGATCCATTGTAAGTCACAAAAGGGTTCTAATAGGTAAAAGGTAATTAATACAACTCAATAACATATATAGTTGAGAAACACTAAAAAACTAAAAATAGATTAGTTTTATCAAAAATAGATTAGAGTTATCAAAATGACATCAAAATAACTATATATTGAACTATAATCTCTTTGTAATTGAATTTTTCATTACCGCATGTGTTTCTCCCTCCTGTTTGGTAGTGCAATAAAAGTGGTGGCCTTTTTGATGATTATAACTCCTAAAAAAATAGAAATGTAATGGATCTATGGGAAGTCACTAAGTAGGATGTAATAGGTAAATGGTACTTAACACAAGTTAATAACATATATAGATGAGAAAAAATAAAAATGTATATATCATAATAAATATTGAATGGAAACAACATGAAATTTAATGATGAAACTCTTAGATCTAGATTTCAATTAGTTGAATCAACTAGAAAATAACATTAAAAAAATTATATGCAACATTGAAGAGTAATTTTTAATAAATTACAAGTATAATTGCCTACTCACGAGTTGTCATACTATTGTAAGTATAGAAGATAAAGTAATGTGGAGGTTCCTAAAAGTAAAAGAAATTAATATATATTGAACAAATGTGTACCAGAGCCTCAAATGGTTCTCTTGTACTCCTAGTAGGCATTTTCACTGATCAAGTAACTATGACTATTTCTTGTATGAAATTGAAAATAAATATTATAGTCATAAAGGAAGGATTTAGGGTTTTTAGATGAACAATTTAGATAGAAAATTGGGAATTATAGATAGAAAACAATTATAGAATCAATTGTTAGATAACTGAGAGTGGGGTGAATCAGTTAAATCAGTTATCCTACAGTCCCAAACTCTCAAATGTACTTTTTCACACTTATTCAACAAATAAAACTGCTCTGTAAGATAAAATATCTATCTTTCTGATCATTTACCGAGTACCAGTAATTATCCAAAATTGTCTTTTTTGATTAATCAAATATGCAACATGTAAACTATGATAAAAAATAATCATAAAAAATAACACATAACACAATGATTTAATGTGGAAACCTTGCTAAGGGAAAAACCACCTAGGACTTGTAACCCAAAATATTTCACTCTTTTGAAGTGAGCTCGATTAGGAGCCAACCCTATTAAAGGTTACATCGCACACTTTTAGGTGTGACCTGGTTAGAGGGTTTATCACTAACAATTAAATTTTGACCAGCATTCACTATGGGGTCAACAAGAAAACCTTCATACATTCAAAGAATCTCATAGTAGAAAATAAGACTCTTAAGTCCACTCGGTTAATAAATTTTGTTGTAATAATGGTTAAACTGATACAGTAATGATCTGATTCAAATACAACTCAATTTGTAAATATTCAGATCTATGCTAAGATCATAAAATTTATCTGATCAATAATCAATTCCTTATTGCATATCCTTCAACTTACTTCACTTGGTGTATGTATCTCTCTGACCCTCAGTTATGTCTTTAGCTTGGTTCTTTCTGTAACTAGTTTGATCAGGTATGCATGAAAATGTCTTCACACAAAATCTTCTATAGTCTATATTTCATCTGGTATCTTCAACAATAATCACATATATCTTTAAATAAACAAGTAAACCATTTTCATATTAGCCATATGATTTTGCGTCTTAATCATCATCATCCATTTAGCTACTTAAACCTTCCTCGGCAGATGGTACAATAAAATGTTTCATTCTTATCCCTTGGATCATCTTTGGATTTTTCCAGCCATGGATCTTATAAAAAACTTCATCTATTACCTCGAAATCATAAACAATACCTAGCCCATCAATATTAGTCAATTTTTATAAGATTTAATGTTTTCATCCATACTCGGTTAATACTGAATGCATCGGTGATAACTAACTTGGTTATTACTGTCATTGGGTATACACAAGATTGACTTGGTGTATACATAAATCTTCAATTACCGACCACATTGACTTGTTAAATTCTGATCTCTTCTTCATAATAGAATAATGTAACATGCTCAAGTCAAAAATATAATGGCATAGGCCCAACAATAAGTTACCCAGTGTATACCTTATCCTTATCTATCATATCCATCTTATCCTTATCTATCATATCCATCTTATCCTTATGTAGATATCTCATTTCTTCACCATTTCTTCCTTCTACAGATGTTTATAACTGTCATGATAAGTATAGTCAAAACTATTTGACATCAATGACAACATATTGACTGATTTAATCATCTTACATGTCACTTTACTAGCTTGGTGATCTCTAATCACTATTCCTTCAGTTCATCAAGATATTCAATCAATTGTAGATCATCAATCTCTCCCTTTGGCATTGATGGCAACACAAAGAATATGAAATATGCCATACCATACCAAACATTAGTTCTACTACTATATAGGTAAATATTTTAGCTCGGTAAGCTCTCCCTAGCTTGATATTTAATATGTTTAATCACTACATTACATCTCAACATCATTCCATATAGTCTCTCCCTATGGATTTGATCTTCTTTAGTTCTCTGATTCTTTCTCCCTGTAGTGGATAGATGTTTCATTGAAATATCTCTCCCTTTTCATGTTCTCAACAAAAGATATTTCATATAAATTTCTCTCTCCCTTTGACAACAATGCAAAAGAAAATAAATAGCTCTTCAGCAGCCAAGTTGTTCTCTATTGTTCAGTCCATATCAAGTACCTTCATCGACTAATTGACAATTCTTTGTTCCATCTTCTAGAATCTTTCACAACCTTAGGAATCCTAAAGTGTGAGCTATATGCATCACCATGAATAATTTTATGATAAAGTACAGCTTGATGCAACATCCTGATCATGTTAGTGACCGATAGATAGGGGATAGACCCCTAGTCTAGTCCCCAAGTACTCAAAGGTATTGTTCGGTAAAGGCTTGGTAAATATATCAGCAAGTTGTTCTTTAGACTTCACTATTGGTGTAATTAAGTATTTACTAATTACACTTTACTTAAGTTTACATAGGGTAATGCATTTGCATATTAGTTTTCATTGTGACACTTAGAAGTTTGCATTTCATTTTAGCACATGGTTAGGAGAATTTCCACTTTAGGTGTGATAGTTATCCTCACATACCTCTTTGTTTGTGAGATCCACCTTTAGTGCTCTTATCACATTATCATCCTCTCATTTTTGCACATGTTGCACATACTTTGATGTAAAATGGAGGATGATCTACCTTTGGTGGACATGTGATTCCACCTTGTGTGGGTGATATCTTATCATCTCCTTATCATGTAGTCTTATTACATTGCCTATATATTCAGGCACTCCTTCTTTGTATCCAATCAAGCATTATCATTTGATCATTATTGAATCTATTCATTTGATCATCTTGTCTCTCTTGTGCTATCTCTTGAGTTTCTAGATCTTGGCATTCATTCTTTGCATTAAGAAAATTATGACATGGTATCAGAGCGATATCAAAATTCTTACATGGTATTAGAGCCATAGGAGTTTCATTATATAGCCTATTTTGAGAGATTTTTATTGCAGGTCAAAATTGGAGCTTGTTGGTGCAAATCAGAGGTTGGCATCACATTGAGGAGGTCCAAATACCCCTAAATTGAATTTTTTTTTGTCCAAATCATAAATCTAAAGCCAAATCTAGAGCCATTTGAATTTTCAAGGTTCGGCAGTGATGATTCAGAAAAATAATTTCAGAGGCGATTTTCAAACAGCGATATCTCAGTCATCCGGAGTCCTTTTTTCAAGCAATTTTTTTTGTTTTGGGGTAGAATTTCATGATCTACACAATGGTGTAGGTGATTTATGATCTCTATTTATGATATATTCTGAAAATCACAAATCCTAATTTTTACAACTTTAGAGGCTTTGTTTGGGCTCATATGGACACATTTTTAGGTGCTATTTTTTTAAAAAGTTCATATTTTTTGTCTACTTTACAGATCTGGTATCAGTTTGGAAAAATTCTAGTGGACATAGTAATTTTAGAATTTGGTCTATTTTGGCCTATTTTTGGCACTTGTAATTTGTTGGATCCTTGAGTGGTCTTGTGTCTTAATTGTATGAGTCTACCATAGCTTCATATCTTCTGTTGTAATCATCAAAATCAGAAGTCCACTTTGGTTCATTTTGGCAAGTGGCAATTGTACACGCACTATATATAAAGTGCCAAAATCATCTATTTTAGGTGGGGGGGGTTCTTTGGCTCATTGCATTTTGGGGGTGCATTGTTTTTGTGGTCTCATTGTTTCATGTGAGAAGCATATCATGGATGGTTTAAATAAGTTGAGAAGAGAGAACTATAAGCAATGGAGTGAATTGGTTCTTGCTCATCTTAGTGAGCATAACCTATTGTCCTATTTGTATGAGTATAGACCTAAAAGTCATTCTTAGAATTGTGACTCTTACTCAGAAGTTGTTAAGGTTATCTATTTGAATATGGATATGGATGTTATGGATTTCCTTGATGACTATGAAGATGAGACAAAAAATATTCCTGATCTTTGGACTATTCTTTAGGAAATGTATGGAGATCCACATATTCCTCCACTTCCAAAATATCCAGAACCTCCAGTCATAGCTCCTTCTCCTCCTACTAAGATCACATCTCTTGATGATGCATGTCTTCTTATAGCCATTGGCTCATGTGATTCAGTGCAGCATGATATTCATTGTCTTCTAGACTTGGTTCCATGGGATGACTACTTGACAAACATTGCAGGTTTGTTTGTGGAGTCCTACATTTCAGATTTGGGAGACTTCATTGATGACATTCATCTTCTCTTTGTTGAGGATGATCCAACTTTAGTTGTTTTGAGGCAGTATGTTGACCCTCATCTTCATTCCCTACTTGATCATTCTTTCGAGATTGACATGATTGTGGATCCTTTGATACAAAAATTGGAGGAGGTCTCTTTAACTTCAGATAAGACATTTGAGTCTTTGGAGATTGGTTTTCATGAGTCTCAAACTTCACTTGAGATGTCATATTGCATGGTTCAATTTGATCATACTCATGTGTTGGAGATTCCTATTCAATTTCCTGAGACATCATACATTTTGAGGATTCTTCCTAGAGATTGGGGAGGATTCATTGATACACCTATGGACTTGTTTCTTCCTAAGGGGAGGAACATTATTCCATTTTCTTGGTGTAGTTTCTATATTGATCCAGGCACATCTATCATGGATGTACATTCCACATTGAGGGGGGGCTTTCTTGATTCTCTTCAATCTTCTTCATTTGAGGATGTATCTTTTTCTTTGGAGTTTGATCCAAATTCTTATGTGGATCAGTTATCATTGGTTCCTTGTTTTTCACCTTCTTCTATTGGGCTTTCTCCTAATTGGTTCATGGCATCTTCATCGACCAAGGACATGGAGACACTTGGGCATACTTCAGAGATATCATACTTCATTTGGTTTCCCCCTCCTACTTCCTATCCACAATGGGAATCCTTCTTACATCTATACTTGGTGTATCTTCTTCCTAAGAGGAGAAATGTTGTTTGTAGGCATTGGACTATGTTTTGTCTTCAAGAACTTACCATCCTTGGAGGAGATTACTCATTATGGGGGGATATCATGTCTCCTTGTTTCCTTCCTTTGGGGGGATTTTTTATTGTATATGCATGATGTATGTCATAATTGGGGGGTCTTGATTACTCCATCCATGCATGCATCTTGTATTCATCTCTCTTTTTAGGGGAGGGTTTTTCCAATGAGGTTTTCCCTCTTTCTCCACTTTATGAGAGATTGCATTGTTCTTGCATTTTGTACATGGGCACCTAACATGGCCTAGTATTTGGGACCCATCTTGCATTGTGAGCTTAAGTGCATTCCCATAAGTTGCACTTAAGGTGGGGTGTTGGTGTAATTAAGTATTTACTAGTTACACTTTACTTAAGTTTACTTAGGATAATGCATTTGCATATTAGTTGTCATTGTGACACTTAGGAGTTTGCATTTCATTTTAGCACATGGTTAGGAGAATTTCTACTTTAGGTGTGATAGTTATCCTCACATACCTCTTTGTTTGTGAGATCCACCTTTAGTGCTCTTATCACATTATCATCCTCTCATTTTTGTACATGTTGCACATACTTTGATGTACAATGGAGGATGATCTACATTTGGTGGACATGTGATTCCACCTTGTGTGGGTGATATCTTATCATCCCCTTATCATGTAGTCTTATTGCATTGCCTATATATTCAGGCACTCCTTCTTTGTATCCAATCAAGCATTAGCATTTGATCATCTTGTCTCTCTTGTGCTATCTCTTGAGATTATAGATCTTGGTATTCATTCTTTGCATTAGGAAAATTCTTACATTCACAAATTCTAGTTTAACACAAGGGTAGGGACTTTAGGGGCCAAATGATGGCATACCATATAGATCAATCATTTCTCAACAATATGCAGAAGCAACAACATAGTGAGAGAGATAAAGAAGGATCAATGATATATTATCTTCATTCAAATTGATTGATACATGTCAGGATATAAGGCCTTCCTAGTTATGGCCATATATTACAATGAATTATAGAAGTCCTCAAACATGCGAGGATCTTCCAACAATCTTGATTCTACTATCTCCTATCAAAAACTCCACCTCTTAAACTCTAACCAAACAACTATACTTATAAAAGAGGTTATCGAACTGAGTTGGCCTTCAGATCCACAATCAGTAGAAGGAACGGTCATATCTAGGACCACATGCTTCCCAATGATGGATACCAGCATTAAATTCATGATCCATAAACAATGCACAAGTCGGGCTCAATAGAAACTAAAAATAAACTACTCGGTAAGCAAGGATGACCAAGCAACAGACAAGCATCATCGAGCGCCAGTGTAACAACAGACCACCTAGGAGATAACTTACCACACTTAGTAACCAAAGGAAAATGACCAATTACCAACCAACTTGATCAAAGCAGGAACTGAGTATCATTGAAAAATTCAAATATGTTTTTGGTGACACAGAATTGCCAAGGACCTAAGATGCTCCTGCATCAGACACATGGGATTATTTAGAAATGATTATCTAAATCATTCAATAGGTTTGGTCTGAGATGCATCCAAATCAAACTGTGAAATCCATGAACTTTCTTCAATTGGTCTATTCTTCCACTTTACCATATATTCCATATACTGTTTACCTCTTGTACTCTTGCCAATTATTTGCTCGAAAATATGCTCAACTTCTTCATTTTTCTTCTTAGGATACTCCACCAGTACTGTCATGTCTTCATCAGGTTCATGATACTCATACAAATCAGCAATGTTGAAAATCGATGATATGTCCATGTCATCAGGTAACTCAATCTCATATGCATTTCCACTTTCAAATTTCATCAAAATCTTGTAAGGTCTAGACTTCTTCATCTTCAACTTCCCATATGTTCCAATAGGAAATCAACCTTTCTTCAAATGAACCATTACTTCATCACCAACATCTAAAGTCTTATATTTTTTATTACTCTCTTCTAGATTTATTTTCGCATCTTCATGCAATGTCTTCATGTAATAAAAAAATTTCACTCCTTCAACACTTCTCTTACTTTTATCAAGAATATCTCTTAAATCAGATATGCCTCTTGGCTGTATGCCATTCACAATCTCAAAGGGTGTTTTTCCAATACTCCTATTCACTAAATTATTGTACGCAAACTCTTCTTGTGCCAACATAGAATCCCAATTACTAGGTGTGTCTACAACTAAACATCTCAAAATATTTCTCAAACTTATGTTTACAACTTCTATCTATCCATCAATTTGTGGGTGAAATGTAGAACTATATTTCAACTCAGTGCCAAACTTTCTCCAAAGAGTTTTCCAAAAGTATCCAACAAATTTATTGTCTCAGTTAGAGATCATACTCCTTGGTAACCCATGCAATCTTACAATTTCCTTAATGAAAAGGTGTGCTACATGTACTGCATCTGATGTCTTTCTACAAGGTATAAAATGTGACATCTTTGAAAATCTATCTACCACAACAAATATAGAATCATTACATCTTATTGTCTTCAGTAAGCCAAGAAAAAAATCCATATTGATGTCAGTCCAAGGTTTCTTAGGTACAAATATCAGTGTATATAATCTAGTATTCTAACTTACTCCTTTTTCTACTTTACAAATTCCAAAACTTTTCACAAATTTCTGAACATCTTTATACAACTGTGGCCAAAAGTATTTCTCCTTAAGAAAATTCAATTCTTATCAATACCAAAATGTCTAGCCAAACCACTACTATGTTTCTCCTTTATCAAATTAGTTCTCATTTTTCCTCTTAGTATACACAACTAAATTCCTTTAAACAACATACCTTTTTGAATGAAATATTCTTCCCATTTTGTACTCGGTTCATCTTGAATAGGTGCTCTGCACTTACTCCATGACTCAAAAAAATCAGGATTAGTTTCATACAAATCTTTCATCTCATCAAAACCAAGAACTTTAATTTTCATCTCGGTCATCACAGATCTTCTTCTACTTAATGCATCAACAACTTAATTAGTGACTCCACTTTTATGTTTTATCACAAATGTATAACTCTGCAAGTACTCAACCCATTTCATGTCTCTGATTCAACTTATTCAGACTACCCAAGTATTGTAAAGCCTTATGATCAGTATACAACACAAATTCACTCGCTATAAAATAGTGTCTCCATTTATTTACTACTTGAATAATAGCATAGAATTCTTGATCATACACATAATATTTCCTTCTAGCATCATTCAAATTTTCACTAAAGAAAGCAACAGGTTTTCCTTCTTGACTCAAAATAGGTCCAATTCCACTACCACTTGCATCACATTCCACTTGAAACACCTTAGTGAAATTGGGCAATGCTAAAACAGGCAATTCAACAACCTTCTGCTTCAGAGTCTCAAAACTTTTATTAGCTCCATGTGTCCACTTGAATTCTCTTTTATCCCCTCTCATAGTCTCAATCATATGATTACAAATTGAACTAAAATTCCTTATGAAATTTTGGTAAAAACTTGCCAAACCATGAAATGATCTTACCTCACTAGCATTCATAGGTGTAGGCCAATTCAAAATAGCTTCAACCTTTTTAGGATCCATCTTCAAACCATAAGTTGAGATTACAAATCCCAAATATACAATCTCCTCTTTCATGAATGAACACTTTTTCAGATTTATCAGCAACTTTTCTTCTTTCAATCTCTGTAAAACTTGTCTAACATGCAACAAATGTTCTTCTCTAGTGTTACTAAATATTAAAATATCCTCAAGACATACAATCACAAAATTACCTGAATTTCTTCAAAACTTTATTCATTAGCCTCATAAAATTACTCAGTGCATTAGTTAAACCAAAATGCATAACCAACCACTCATACAAACCTTCTTTTTTCTTGAAAGAAGTCTTCCACTCATCACCTTCTCTAATTATGATCTGATGATACCCACTTTTCAAGTCAATCTTTATGAAATACTTTGTTCCAGTCAAACTGTCCATTATGTCATCCATTCTTAGTATAGGAAACCTATACTTTACTGTTATCTTATTGATTTCTTTGGAATCAGTACACATTCGGCATTCTCCATTATTTTTAGGTGCCAATACTATAGGTACTGCACAAGGACTCAAAATTTCTCTAATCAAACCTTTATCCAATAACTCTTGAATCTATCGCAATTCCTAATTCTCTATAGGTGTCAACCAATGAGGTGCCTTATTTGGTAAACTAGCTCTAGGGATTAGATCCATGCAATGATCAATACTTCTCTTCAGTGGTAAACCATCAGGTCCATTATCAGAAATGATATCATTGTACTCTATAAGTAATTTATCAATCTCATCATGAACATTGTCCTCTATTTTCTCACTTGGTTTTTTAGGAATCACAACAAAAAATACATCATTTTTCTTCAAATCCTTAACAAACTTTCTTCCTTCCATCAAGAAAAATTTCATCGATGTGCAAACATTACTAATAGGTTCTTCCATCAAAGGTAACAAGATTTGTTTTCTTCCATCAGCCACAATAGTATACTTAGGAAATCTCCCATCATATATAGCATGTCTATCATATTGCCAAGGTCTACCTAATGAAATATGACAACAATCCATAGGCATGATATCACACAACATTTTATCATAGTACTTTCCAATCTTCAAATTCACATAGCATTGTTCACTTACCAAGAGTGTATGCTCATCTTTGATCCATGAAATTTTATAGGGCCTCAGATGTTTAAACCTTTCCAACTGCAACTTTGTGACCATCTCTTCAGATATCAGATTCTCTAAGCTACCACTATCAATGATTACCTTCCAAACTTTGTCATAAACTCTACATCTGGTCTTGAACAAAATTTTACTTATTATATCTTCCTTTTTACTTTCATTCCATAGTTCTCTTCTTACCATCAAGTTATTTTCTTGCTTAGGTTCATTCGGTGACTCTTCTTGTACCAAAGCATTTCTACTACTACCAACCTTCTTACTAGCATGTGTACATTCAAAAGATCTATGCCCTTCTTCTCCACAAATGTACCAAGTTCCTCAGAAATTACCTCTACTATAACCACCTCGGTAGTTACTGCCTCTACCTCTAAATGAATTTTCACCTTTCCACTCAGTCTTGCCTTTTTCTAGGTTTGTCTTTTCAGGTTCAGATCTACAATTTTCACCATAAGATGTACCTCTTCCTCCAAGGAATCTACCACCTCGACCTCTTTTCCTTTTCTCATATCTCTTGTTCAATTTTTGCTCAGCCTTCAATGCAAATTGATAAGCCTCTTCAATGTTCTCCAACTTGACCAAACTCAATTCCTCTTGAATGGAAACTCTCAAACCATTCAGGTATCTAGCAATTCTTTCCACATCATCTTCATCATGTCCAAATCTGATATCTAATCTATAGAATTCCTCAGTATAATCTTTTACCAAGCTATCTATCTACCTTAGACTTTGTATTATCCTAACTAGGTTAATCTGATAATCACAAGGTAAGAACTTTCCTTTTATTTTATTCACCATTTTATTCCATACCTTGATTTTTTCTTTGCCTTTCTTTTTATGATCCAATTAAAGATGTTCCCACCACAAGGATGCATGACCTTTTAACTTTGTGCCTACAATTTTCACCTTCTTCTCCTCAGATACATTTTCATACTCAAAATACTTTTCCATTTCAATGATCCAGTCTATCAATTCATCAGAATCCAACTTCCCACTATATTCAAGAGGATTGAAATGTGGTGTTGACTTCAAATTTTTCAAGGCCTTCAAGAATCTTTCCTCACCCTAATCAATCACAGGTGTAAGTCCTGCTTCACCTTGTTCCACTTTAACTTCATCATCACTAACATCTTCCAGATGTCTGCCTCTTCTATGGGTTGTTTCAACAACTTCTAATCTAGCAGAAAGTTGTCTCAACATGCCTACAAATCCTGGATCCACTTTTCACCTCCCATGAACCATCTTGAAAACCCTCTAAAATTGTAGGTCAGATTGCAATCTACCACCCCACAACAATTCAACTAGGGCTTTGCAAGAAGGAACCTACAAACCTAGATCTGGAGACCCAGATCTAGATCTCACCTCACTCTAATACCACCTAAAACAAGGGCAAGGACCTTAGGTGCCAAATGATGAAAAAACCTATAGATCCAGCCTTGTTGAATAATAGGTGAAAGAAACAACATGGTGAGAGAGAGAAAGAAGGATCAATGATATATTATCTTCATTCAAATTGATTCATACATGTCAGGTTGGAAGGCCTTCCCGGTTATGGCTAGATAATACAATAAATTACAGAAGTCCTCAAACATGTGAGGATCTACCAACAATCTTGATTCTACTATCTCCTATATCCTATCAAAAACTCCCCCTCTTAAACTCTAAACAAACAACTATACTTATACAAGAGGTTAGTGAACTAAGTCAACCTTCAGATCCATAATCAGTGGAAGGAATAGTCAGATCTAGGACCACACACTTCCCAATGATGGATACCAGCATTAACTCCATGACCCATAAATAATGCACAAGTCAGCCTCAACAGAAACTCAAAATAAACTACTCGATAAGCAAGGATGACTGAGCAACAGACAAGCGTCATCGAGCACCAGTGAAACAATCAACCACCCAGGAGATAACCGACCACACTTGGTAACCAAAGGAAAGTGACCAACTACCGACCAACTCAGTCAAAGCAGGAACTACACATCACAGACAAACTCAAATATGTTTTTGGTGACACGGGATTGCCAAGGACCTGAGATGCTCCTACATCATAGTTTCACTTGGTTATCTTGTACTTGTTCCCTCAAATAGTGATACTTTATAGATATGTGATTTGTTTTTTAATGCATCACCAAATTCTTTGAAATTTTTATAGCACTAGTGTGTCACAATATATAATCACTAGATCAGTAATCACCTCATTCATTCCTTCCAACACTTTATTTGTCCATATAATATTTGAACAATTAGAAAAAGGAGCAACATACTCTGCTTCAATAGTAGACTGTGAAATACATGCTTGTTTCTTGCTTATCCATGTCACATGTCTTTTTCCCAACAAGAATGCTCCACCAGTTGTGTTGTTCTAGTCATTAATATTTCTAGCCCAATCTGCATTAGTGTAAATTCAGAGTTCAAATTTTCCTTCTTTGTGTACCATAAACAATAATCTTCAATTTTCTTCAAATATTTCAGAATACTTTTAACAACAACCATATGTGATTACTTAGGATTAGCAAAAAAAATTTTCCACAATCCCAACTTCATGTGCTATATCAGGCCTATTGTTTACCACATACATCAATTTTCCAATCATTGATCTATATAGTATTTGATTTAACTCAGTTGATTCATCATCTTTTGTCAACTTACATCCTGTGACCATCGATGTACCCACTAGTTTTGAATCTTCCATTTCCAAAGTCTTTAACACTTCCTTGATGTATTTTGATGAGTTATGAATATCCCATCATTCTGTTGAATAATCTACAAACCTAGAAAGAATTTAATCTCTCTGAACATTGACATTTAAAACTCTTTTCTCATTTCATCAACAAAATATTTTCAAATCATATCATGTCCTCAAAATATTATATCATTAATAAAAATTTTAGCAATCAAAATATTGTCATCAGATTCTCCTTTCATATACAAATTTCTATTTTCACTTGTCCTCACAAAGCCAATACTAATTTAAGATAAGCATGTAATCTTTCATACCATGCTATCAGTGCTTGTTTTAGTCCATACATTGCTTTATGCAGTCTACATACCATCATCTTCTGAGTCAGATCAACAAAGACTTCAGGTTGTTCTATGTAGACCTCTTCCTCAAGAATTCCATTCAGAAATGTTGATTTCACATCCATTTGATACATTTGAATCCCTTATGTGCAACATATGCAAGTAATATATGGGCTCCTTCAAGTCTTGCTATTGGTGCAAAAGTTTCACCATAGTCAATTCCTTCTTCTTGTGCATATCCCTTGCATACAAGTCTTTCTTTATTTCTAGTGACTTCACCATTCTCATTCAACTTGTTTCTGAAAATCCACTTAGTACCAATACCCATGTTTTTTTCTTCTTAATTTGTTCAATTTCTTCATTCATTTCCTTAATTCATTCATCATTCTCAAGTGCATCTCTAACATTCTTAGGCTCAAATTCAAAAACTAAGCATGTGTTCTATCTTAACTTACTTCGTGTCATCATGCTAGATTGCTTATCTCTAATGATTTGGTTATGTGGATGGTGTCTTCTAACAAATCTTGCCAGTAGTTATTCTCTTCTTTCCTCATCATTCAGATCAGGTTGATTTTCTTCCTCGGTAGCTTCTTCCTGGTTCTTAGTTTTCATTTGCTGATTCTTAGTAGCATTTTCTTGTTTCTCGGTAGACTCAGCATGTGGCTTCAGTATATAATTTTTATTCTCAATATATGTAAACCTACCATAGTCTTTTAGTTCCTTCTTTCTTTCTTTATCATTCTTCTCATCAAACTCATCAACGTTTACATTAGCACTTTTAATCATTTTGTTAGTAGCCTTGTTCAAATAATAATATGCTTTTCTCTTAGTAGAATATCCTAGAAATATTCCTTCATCACCTTTAGAGTAAAATTTATCATTTCTATCATCTTTTAGAATGTAACATCTACTTCCAAAAATTCTAAAATAACTTACATTAGGTGTGTAGCCAAACCATAACTCATAAGGTTTCTTTTTTGTGTCTTTCTTCAATTGAACTCGGTTCAAGGTGTATACAAAAGTGCTAACAACTTCCATATAGTACATCTATGCAACATTTGTTAGGAATGGGAACATTGAGAGGGGGGGGAGGTGAATAAGTGTTCTATATATAATTACTTTTTTTGACATCTTGAATCTTAACTTAATTGCTTAAGTACTAAAATGAATATCAATGCAAGTAAGATAAACAACCACAACACATAACACCAAATATGATTACGGGGAAACTCAAATAGGTAAAAACCCTAGTGGGAATTAACACCCACTAAGAACTGCACTAGTGTATTATGATCCTTGTGAGAAGATCTTACAACCTTGTTAGGAGTTGATCTTTACAATGCAATAAGTACAATGACCTGGTCAAGGGTCGAACCCTGTTAGGAGTCCTTTATAATAACCCTATTAGGGGTGGTGGCTCACTACTAGAGCTCACTTCTCCATGAGAAGGCTACAACCTCCTAGATATTAGATACACACTATATCTTCCAATGGTGAGCTATTGGTTTGACACTACTTGTCTGATCAGTTCCTTTTGTGCATTGATGCATTAACCTCTTGTAAGGCTCTACAAAATTCTAATTGCTCTTCGAATTCTTATTCTCTTCTCCTATGAAATCTATATCTCATACCATCCATAAATATAAAAGTGCACATCTTATTTATATGCAAAAACAAAGCTATTCACTAGGTCAGCCTTCAACCTACTACATACAATGCTTCCAAATGAATTGGATCAAATGTGTCTATAACCTAAATACAATAGGCACATAGCCTTTACAAAATAATATTATACTTGCGCTAACCAAAATACCAACAGTCGGCTCCATGCTCTATTTTGTTATGCCGCTCACTATCTGTGTCACTTCATCTGGCTGTAACTTCTTCAAACTAACTCATATGATCATGCGTTCTAATGAAGGTGCTCCCCTTTATACCACAAACACATAACAGAAATAGAGAAACAACAACGATATGCAAGAACATAAAATTGGCTTCTTATTATCTCCACAAATGTGGAATTAAAAACTTTTAGAATTACAATATGCAAAGCCACATGGGCATTCCCTTACAATATTTTGTAGGAAAAGCCTTGAATTATTACCCAGATCTACCACCCAGAACTGCCCTAGACAACACTACAGGCATTCTTTATATAGGCAATTTCCATCACCTGAGAAGGTTCTAAAAATTTAGCCCTAAGGGCTGACCAAACTTAGAATTATTTTATTTTTCATTTTATTACATCAAAGTCGGCTCAAAATAAATTTTGAAACCCAAACAAAAATTTTGAATGAAAATTATTTTTCGCCATTTCAAGTGACCCAACTTCTAGAGACCATAAGTCATCACCTATTGACCCGATTGGCTATTATAACCCCATTTTGGAAAGGGTACGAGGAGCTCTACAACACTTGAATCAAGAAATCTTCATTCCATAAAAAATTCAACCTCATCCGGGGCCTCTAAAGCCTTCAAAATTGAGTTCAAAGTTTTTGTACCCTGTTTCCAAAACTAAAAAGTTTCAATATCTTCAAAACTAGACTTGATCTAGCAATGAAGCTTTACAGGTAGGCTGATATGACTAAGATGAACCTCCAACTATGAAATCAAAACATTCCAAGATCATATGACCAACTTACTAAAAATAGCAAGTTTTCATAAATAGTAGCTCTACACAAGATAGCCCTTATTGAAGAGAAACCATAAATATTTTTGGGTGATGCAAGATTGCTCTTACACCTAGGATGCTCCTGCATCACGTTCTTAGACTTAGCATGATTACATACTTAGAATATTATCTTCAAGGGTGCATTCCATAATTCGGTCATACGCATGTGCATTGATGCTATGTTCATCTGGTGTTGTGTTGATTGTCCTGTCTTCCATACTTAACCAAATTCTAAACTTATGAATAAGTGTGCTGACTCCAAAACTTCATATGAATTTGTTGCCACAATGACAACACTTAATTATAGTCATATACAATAGTATAGTCAACTTTCCAACAATCTCCCCCTTTGTCATTAATGGAAACAAAGGAATATGGGGAAGTTACTAATTGTATCTTACAAAAACTTACTAACATATACTCTATCTTATATCTCCCATATACTATATACTTTACTACATTTTTACATAATATATATTACTCCATATTCTCTGTTAATATATACTCTACTCCTCCTTTGACATTAATGACAAAGGTGCTCAAAAAATGTGTCTACAAGTACTTACATAGTGAATACATCTGGATATGCAATCTTCAAGTTCTTCATCTCTTGCTGCCAAAATGATTTCAGTGCATTTGCAGTCTGAAGCTGGGTGCACAAAGCATAAGTCAACTTCTCCATCTTCTCCAATTTTGAACTTGGTCATTGATCATATGTCACCATCGTGGCATCAATCTCTTTGATGTTCTGATTTAGCATATCTAATGAGGGTGCAAGAGCATTTCTTAGTTGAGTTTTCCTTGCCCTTATCTTAGCCATTTCTATTTCTATTTTTTCTATCTTATCCACTTGTCCTTGGTAGACATTGCTACACATATTTACATCTATGGAGGGATCTTCCACTGATTTCCTTACTACATCTACCATAACTTCTGCTTCCTAAATTTTCTAGTAAAGGTTTGCAGTTAGTTTGACTTGGTTCATACACTCTGCTATTATCTTTCTTCCCTTAGTTATAAAATCTTTAAGTATGGCTTGACCAACTTTTAGTGAACTGAGGTCAAGTGCGAAGTTACTGATCAATTCACTTAGCCTCTTTTTAAGCTATTTTTCTTCTGCAAGCTTGGATGTAGATTCTTCTAGGCTAGAGAAGTTTGTTTTGAAACTTGATAGGATGGAGCTGACATCCTCCACTAAGTGTACACTGGACACTTTCTTGTCCTCAGGTAGCAAGCTATTTAGGATGTTGACTGATTCAACAAACAATGGATTCCTCATAACCTATTTCTCTTTTTCCTTTTCCATTGCTAGTACACTAATCTTGACCAGGTCTTCTTCTCCCCATGAATCTAAGCTTGTTGTGTTAGGGGTCAGACTTGAAAACACTGATATTGAGGGCTTAGGGGTAAGGAGTGAACTTTGACTAACATCCATTGCCTCAATTTTTACAATCACTGGTATTTCAATAGAGGGCTCATCTACACGTTCATCCTTCATATCTTCATCCTCTTTCTCCTTTTGTTTTTCTTTCTTCTCTTCTTCTTCCTATCCTATTAGATCCTCAATCTAAACTTCCTCTGGCTACTTAGGTGAGTTATCACCACATAGAATTGTAGCCTCTTGTGTACTTACAAAAGCTTCCTCAAACTTATCCAAGTCCTTACCTATGGCTGCCATTGATATCTCCACATTAGATCAATCATAATTGTGTCCTCCTTGGCTTCAGGCATATGTGCAAAATCTTGTGGACCTCTCATAAGTACATTTGGGATCTCAGCTGCTTTTACTTTCTTAGAGGGTACTTGAGTTGTCGGCACAGATGATGGATGCATGGGTTTTTTCAAAAATACCTTCTCAAAGGATTTCTCAATCTCCTTTGCCACCAACTCATAGTCCTTGTTCATTATGTGTAGAGTTCTCATCTTGGTTGTAAGGTGCAGCTTTACCAAATCCATTAACATAGATTATTCTTCAACTGAACATACTGGTAGGTTATCATCCAGTGTCTTCTCTCTTATTCTAAAATCTTCTTCAACAACTTATTTTTTCAATGTATCCAAATATCCCAAACTTGATCTGGAATAGTTGTCTTGAGTTCCAGAAAAGTCTTCTTAAACTTGATCATATGGTTGATTAACATATCATGAATCACAGATTTATCTATCTCATGATATTTGTCATAAAAATTAGCTATTTGATCAATTTTTCCCTCATATAATACTCTTGTTCTCAATACTTGCAGATTTGGTAGGAATCCTACCTTAGGAAGTGGTTCAATATTTTTTCCTTCGCTTCTTATGGCTCTTGCTGATGGATGACTTGGGAAAGTCTACTTTTTCCTCTTAGGTATCTTTCTTGTCTCAGGAGATGCTTCAGTGGACTCCAGATCAATAGTAGAAATGGGTGTTGAAGTTCTATCAACAGTCTTTTCCTTGGGAAAATTTATTTTTTTCTATTTTTACTTTCTTCTCCTTAGGGTCATCGGACTTCTCTATTTTGACTTCAGCAGTGGGTGTGCTCTCAATTTGCATTTCTATCTTGGTGTCTCTAGCTTTATCCAAGTGAGATTGAGTGACACCATGAATCTTCAATATCTCAGAGGTGATTTTAGAAGCTTTCCTCTTGGTCACAACACTATTCAAGATGGAATCTACTTGTCTTGTCTTTTCCTCATAGGTACCCCATCTTGGTTCATTGGGATCCTTTGGCACTAATAGGAGGACTTGTGCATATGCTTCTATGATATGTTTTTCCACTTCATAACCAAGTGGATGAATCCACTTAGTTCCAGGTTTGGCTTCCTCCATGCATGTGATGTTTGTCTCTACCATGACCAAAATACTATCCTTATACTTTTCCACAATACTCTTAGGTATCCTATACCTCCTCTACATCTTTATTCTGAATGTTTTGATTTCCAATTCCATGAAATCTTTCAAGGAACTCTCAGATGATGCCTTGAATGAAATTTGAAGAATTGTAGGTAGGCTCCTTCCAAATCATCTAGGATAGACTTGAATGGATGCTTCTTAAATATGTACCTCTTTCTTTCAGCAACATCAAACATGATTGAAGTAGCCATAACTTAATTGTTTAATCTCTTATATAGGTTTCCAAACTAATTATGAACCATCACGACTGAACTAGGGCTTTGCAACAACTTTAAAACTTCTTGTGCTCTCCAAAGGCTCGAACTTGAATGCAATGTATGAATAATGAGTCTTTGGTGACTTTAAAAAAACTTTCCACCATTAATTCTTGCCACGTAAACATAGAATCCCACAAAGAATTTCAATCTTCATTTTTACTATTAATCAGGTAGGTCACTTTTGCATACTTCATTTACTAGTCTCCAAATAGTTATAACCAAAGGCACATACTCTGAGGGTGGGTATACGAGCCACGCAGGGGTCTAGAGATAATCTAGATCCCCCTATGACCATGAAGGTCAGTTAACCATAAATAGTAGGTGCTTCCATTTTAGATGCATCCTCAACTATTTCACCAATATTATTTATCTTTTCTTCCTTCCAAATCATGCTCGTATTTTCTGTAGCTTTCACAAACTTGACTTCTCCAGATTCATCCAAAATTGACCGTTATAATTACATATCTAACATGTAATATTCTGAGGACTTCTTACATTCTATTTTGGATGACTTATCTTATTTTTCTCATTCTGGTTTCTTTGATTTGATCTACAATTCATAGCTCTATGACCAAACTTATTGCATGAATAACAATAACCATTGAAAGTTCTTACCTCTTTATAATCTCTCACTATGTCTCCATGCTTGTTAGAGGCATAACAAGTTTTGTTTACTAGCTTGCACTCATTTTTAGATGGTTCTATTACAGCTTCAGTATGATCTTCAATCTTCTTAGCTTTTGTAGGTTCTTCAAGAGATTTCATTCTATCTCGCATAGCATCAATCTGAACTTGGGATTTATTGTATCTAATACCAGTGGTATCTCCTTTTAGCTTCCGAGCATACAACTGTGACTCTATTAGATCCCTTCTTGTGTGCAACTTATCAATTAGATCCCTTCTTGTGTAAAACTTATTGTTAAATAGCTTTTCATCTAATTCTTCAATCTGATCCTTCACAGATGTGTTTTCCTCATTCATCATTTTGACCATTTTCCCTAAATCACTTGTAGAACAATCTTTCAAATATTTTCTCAATTTCTTAATGAAAACTTGAGAGCCACTAACCTTTAGTTTCTGTTCTTCAATTTCTTTCTAAGATCTATCAAGGTCTTCAAGATATGCTTCAAGATTATTATTCATATGTTTCACTTCTTCTGAGCCCATGATCTCCTCAAGTGGTTAAACTTTCCTTTAGAGGACCAAAGCTCAGATACCAATTGTTAGAAATGGGAGCATTGAGAAGGGGGGGAGAATCAGTGTTCTATATATTATTACTTTTTTTGCTATCTTGAATCTTAACTTAATTTCTTAAGTACTAAAATGAATATCAATGTAATTAAGATAAACAACCACAATACATAACACCAAATACGATTACAAGGAAACCCAAATAGGTAAAAACCTCGATGGGAATTGACACCCACTAAGAACTGCACTAGTGTATTATGATCCTTGTTAGAAGATCTTACAACCCTCTTAGGAGTTGATATTTACAATGCAATAAGTATAGTGACCTGGTCAAGGATTGGATCCTCTTAGGATTATTTTACAATAACCCTATTAGGGGTGGTGGATCACTGCCAGAGCTCACTCCTCAACGAGAAGGCTATAACCTCCTGGATATCAGATACACACTATATCTACCAATGGTGAACTATTTCTTTGACACTGCTTGTATGATTAGTTCCTTTTGTGCACTGATGCTTTAACCTCTTGTAAGGCTCTACAAGATTCTAATTGCTCCTCACATTCAACTACTCTACTCCTATCAAATATATATCTCATACCCTCCATAAATAAAAAGGCACATTTCTTATTTATATACGCAAACAAAACTATTCACTAGGTCAGCCTTCAACTTATTACATACAATGCTTCCAAATGAATTGACTCAAGCATGTTTACATACAATGATATTAACATTTCTATAACCTATAAATACAATAGGCCCATAGCCTTCACAAAATAATATTATACACTCTAACTATAATACCAATAGTTGGCTCCATGCTTTGTTCTATTTTGTCGCTCACTGTCTGTGTCACTTCATCTAGCTATAAATTCTTCATGCTAATTCATATGATCATGCACTCTTAGAATTAGCATGATTACATACTCAAAATCTTATCTTCAATGGTGCATGCCATAATTGGTTCATATGCACGTGTGTTGATGATCTATTCATCTGGTGCTCTGTTGACTATCTAGTCTTCCATACTTAACCAAATTCTAATCTTATGAGTAAGTGCACTAACTCCAAAACTTCATATGACTTTATATTCATAATGACAACAATTAACTATAGTCACATACAACAATATAGTCAACTTTCCAACAACATTTTTCTCAATCATCAAAGTTCTGGCACAATCAACTATAGATCGGTTCCTTCTTTCTGCAATACCATTCTGTTGTGGTGTCCTCGATGCAGAAACTTATCTTTTGATTCCATGCTCATTAGAGAACTTAGTGAATTCATCAAAAATAAACTCATCTCTATCATATCTTAATCATTTTAAATATTTTTTGGTTTCCCTTTCAATTTTACTTTTATACCACTTAAACAATTTGCATGCTTCATATTTTTCTTTTAGAAACATAACTATCATCATCCTAGAGTAATCATCAACAAATAAAATGAAATATTTGTCACCATAATAAATCTGAGTTCTCATAGGACCACATAATTTAGTATGCACCAACTCCAAAATACCTTTATAAGAATAGTCTTTACTTTTAAAACTATATTTAGTTATTTTTCCTTTCTGACATTGGTTGTACATAACATGGTCATGTTTAGTTAGACTCGGTAAACCTCTAACTCTTCTCTACTTACTGATCTTAACCATATTATCAAAGCTCACATGACATAGTCTCTTATGCCACAACCATACATCTTTATTTCTATCCAACACACAAGATGTTTCAGCATTGTCAAGCTAAAATAGATTACCTTTGGATTGTCCACCATTACTTATCGACTTTCTGGTTTCATCATAGATTTTCACCTTCTTACTTTCAAATGCAACTCGGTGACCTGAATTATTCAATTTTTCTATACTCAACAAATTATAGTTAAGTCCTTTCACCCAATATGCATTATCACATCTAATATTATCATTCAACAAGATAGATCTATTTCCTTTCACTTGACAAGGTGTATCATTTCCCATTTTAACTGATCCTCCATTTTAGTGTTCAAGGTATTCAATTTTTTCTTCATCACCAGTCACATGATGTGTACAACCACTATCAATAATCCATGTATCATTCTTGCTAACTTTAGATATAAGTGTTGTTTCTACATACCTTTCCTCTTCTTATAAATCATCCTTCATTGCAACAAATACCACTTCAATTAAATCATCAGTGTCAGTGACGGTGTCATTATCATCATATCCAAAAAGGTAACATGCCTTCTTTCCTTTGTCTTTGAAGTCTCAGTTTTTTCTTTTGTCATAGTGTCAGTTTCCTCTATTATCTCTTCTTCCAAACTTTCCATCACCAGATCGGTCATTTTTTTTATCTTCTTCTTTCATGTTAGGACATCTATCAACAATATGGCCAATCTCTTTACAATTAAAACAAGCTAAAGGAAAATTTATTTTATACCTTCCTTTATCTTTCTGTAGTCTTCTAGCCATAAGTGCTTCAAGATCATCAATCTCATCTTCATTGTCACTGCCACTTTCATTCTTTATGGTATGCTTACTACTAGACTTACCAATCTTCAGGGATGATATAAAAGAAAACTCAACACTCACTACAATACTATTGTCATAGTTATTCAACTCAAAAGTAATCAACTTACCAATTAGACTATCAAGTGTAAGAGTAATACCAGGTGCAGATCTCACTTCATGAATAGAAGAGATTATAATAGCATAGACATGCATCAATGTTCTTAGTATTTTACTTACCATAGTATCTTCATAAATAATACCTCCCGCTCCTTGAAAATTATTGACCACCTCTTTGATTTGGTTAGAGTATTGTGTCATGTTCTCACCTTCTTTCATATTCATATCATCAAATCTACCTCTTAGGCTTTCAACTTTGTCTCTCATTACATTTAGATCACCACCATGAACTAGTGAAATTTTATCCCACCTTTATTTCATTGTAGTGCATGCGTTGATATCCTCAAATTCTGCATCAGTTAGAGTAGCAACAATCTCTATCATAGTTATATTATGTTCATTTATGTCTCTCAACTGATCAACTATCAAAGGTCCAATAGTCGATTGTAAGTAGCCATGGTCTAGGAGATGAAGAGCATATTCTCCAATTCCAGATATGTGTAGCCTCATCCTTCTTTTTGATGTGGTGAAGTTATCTTTGTTTAGCTTAGGCACTTCCCTTTTATACATCTTGTCATCTTTTTCTCAAGTCCTTGAAACTTTCCTCCAAGCAAATAATACGATTTGATACCAATTGCTAGATAACTGAGAGGGAGGGTGAATTAGTTAAATCACTTTTCATACAGTCCCAAACTCTTAGATGTACTTTTTCATACTTATTCAACAAATCAAATATCTCACTAAGGTAAAATATCTATCTTTCTGATCATTTATCGAATACCATTAATTATCCAAAACTATCTTTACCAATTAATCAAATATGAAACATCTTAAGTGTAACGCCCCGCTAGGCAACCCAAAAGGACAAGACATAAAACCTCTATAAAATGCAAGTAGTGAATTTTTATTTATTTTTATTTATTTATTTTAACTAGAATAATATTCATCATTACACTTCATATTTCTAAAAGAAGAAATAATTTTCTACTACTTGAATGTAAGATTTATACAACTTAAGTCCTCCCGGGTTCCCTAACGTTGCTACTAAAGCAACATCATATAAACCATTTACATGCATAAGATATTCACGGAATCATGAGCTTAAAAGATCTACATTCATTTTAATGCACCAAGTTAAATGTCCCTAACTTATTTCTTTTATTAAACATAGGTTAATCATCCAACATCATTATTCCTTTTATCAACTCATTCCATAAATTCATATTGATTTCATCTACATCTACTATCCTTTATATCACTTTTCTCTAATAATTTAGGTAAGAGATTAATATTCATTAAGGTAGGCATCATCCTAGGTACTTCATTAACATGAACCAAGTATTAACATTAAAATCAAATTACTATTCTATTGCATTGTTTCATAACCATTCATTGTTAATAATTCCAATCACTAATCTATCATTTCTCAATAATCTCTTTGAATTCTTTCATCAAGAGAGAATACATTATTGTAGTGATACATCATTGTATATAATTATATTTAAGATTATTTCCTTTACACATGGACAACATAAGAGGATAGGATAAATAACATAAACACTTTCTTTTAATGCTAGTAACATGTCCAATATTCCACATTCTTTTCCCTTTCTTTTACCTAGAACTACCCATTCCCTTATGCATTGCTTTGAATTGAGATTGCATCAATACTACAAGACTCCTTTTAGGAGATTAAAAATTACATGAATACAAATACATAGGTACATCTCAACATATTAAAATATCCAATAAGAAATCTTCAACTGCAGATCTGGAAAGGAATATGTGCTAGGATCATCCAAAGAATCACGATCAATACCTCGATATAAATATTAACCACCCAACCACGTGGAACCAATAGGCCCACTCCCCCGAGCTAGGAGATAGAACCAAAGGCCCATACAAGAGGTAACAACTAGGAAATTCCTAAGGTGGTGATAAAATTTCCCCAAAGTCACAACACAAAAGAAAAGACAAGAAGACCACAAGGACTACCAGAGGCATGATCAAATTTAGTAGAGACTCTAAGCTACAAGCTAGGTGAGTGTCATCACATAGCCCTCACCCCTTGGGTTGTCCTGGTACTAGCCACTCTTGGCCCCGGCCCCCAAGTAGGCACATGCGGAACCGAATGCCTCTCGTATAGACAAGGTCATCCAGTCGTACCTACGCATAGGTACCTTCTCCCACTCCCATCCTTAGTATTTACTAGCACTAAATGCATGGGTGAGGCACAATTAATCTTGATTAGTGTGTAATTTCTCATTCCAATAATCTCCCATTCTCAACTCATTTATTTAGGTTATCACTTGATTAAATAACTCATAGTAGGTTATCCTGGTACTAGCCACTTAGGGCCCCGGCCCCTCACTATGAGCCACTCACCTAGTGTACTTAGGTTCCCTAACATACATATAAAAATCATAAGAGCATAATAGATCTATCATCAAGAATTCATATCAATTCCATAACAACATTTGATTGAGTTTAGGAAAACATATGTTGTCCCTAGTCCACTTGACAACCCTAAACCCAATATGGCATACAAAATGTTCAAAATATATAAGAAGACATCCAAGTGATATTATAAACATATTCAGAGTATAAATAGATCCAATTAACCAAAAAAAACATTCTAATAGCCTCTGGTGACCATACGAAACCTTAAAACTTAATGATGTTCTTAAACTGATTTATTTCAAGCAAACATTAAATGCAAAGAATAGTCATCATAGAACAGTCATCCATATCTTCCAAAAAATAAATAATAAAGGAAATATCTTCGGTGGAGATTTAGATAACATAATTATGGACTCTCAATTTGATTTTTAGGAAGATCCAATGGTGGGAAAGAAATTTATGACTTCTGGTTTAAAACAGAAAATTCTGGTTAGGGTTCAGACCTGCCTGCACTAAAACGGTTGTAATTTTCAAAAAATATAATAAAAATTCTCCAAACTAATTGGAAATGAAAGATAAGACTTAGGAGAATCTTTTATATCAAATTTATACTTTTATATAATAATATCAGTCTGTAGCATACGAATACATTTGACAGAAAATTCAGAATCGAGAATGGACAGGCATAGTCTGCCAAAATGTCAAAAATAAGGCATTAATTCGACCCTAAAAATAAAATCAGAGAGATACCCATTTTAGATCTGTGAATTTTACTTCCATAAAATCAATTTAGTAAAACCCTAGATGCAATTTAAATTATTATAATAATAGATCTCCAAAAATGGGTTGCTAAAAACCCTAGGAAAACACATGCCAGTTCTTACAAAAAAAACCTCAAAACTTTAAAATAACCATAGAAATTAAAAGTAAAGATATAATAAATAATTATAATATATAAATAGATCCATAATCTATCAGAGACATAAAGTAACTAACATATTCAATCCATACCTCATGTCCTACGAAGGTTGAATCGAAGAAGGAAGGAAACAAAAGAGAAGACAAATCCAAACTTGAGATGCATCCTTCAAACCCTATCCACTTTCAGAAATCTCCATGAAAGAAAGAAATAATTCCACAAAAAATAATCCCTCTCTCAACTATTGAAATTCTCACAAAAATGTCTCTCTCCCAAAAGCAAAGATAACCAAAAATTATTAAAAACATATGCTTACAAAATCTCCCTCACATCTCCAAGTTTTCTCTCCAAAATCACCATGAAAATTAAGGCCATCCTCTCCTCAATGCTTCAGCCCCAAAATCCCCCCCTCTTCAAATGATAAAGTAGTGCATATAAATAGATTTCCAAAGGTTGAGAGGAAAAGTAACCAACTCCCAACTAACTCTTAACTAAAGGGTATTATAAAATAACTTAATATCATACAACTATATTACTCAAATATACAATAAAAGATTATTTATATTCATTCATACACATATGTAATATTATCCTAACATATATGCATATGCCATCATTAATTACATCAATATCTATATATATAACCTATCCTCATTATTAATAATTAACAATTGAGAATAATATACCTCGCATTATTTAATATTTAATTATTAATAATATTATACTTTACATTAATCCCAAAATATACACCATCAATAATATCTACAATAATTAACATATAATCACATATAAATTATATATATATAAATACATATATGTGTGCACCCATATATATATTTCCATATATATATATATATATATATATATATATATATATATATATATATATATATATATATATATATATATATATATATATATATATATATACATGCCAAATACCAAACACTATAATCTATAAGATTATGAAGTAATAGATCACAATATTATTACCTATTTATAATTTCTATAGGATATAACACTGAGGTAGAATAAAATCACATGCCTCAAAATAAATCTAATCATCCAAAGAGGCCATACAAATCATCTATGAAACATATCGAGAAAATCATAAGATCAAACAAGGTCAACCAAAGTCAACAAGGAAAGTCAAGTCAAACTCCTGAAACACAACATAGAAAGATTAACTAAGAATCATACCAAGAAGGAGAAATAAATAAAATGAGTAAAAAAATCATACAACCAAATGAATTCAAGTGGTCACAAGGCACTAACTACAACCATGCCCAATCGGGTGCGTTGGATCTGGGTTTTTGACCCAAAGGTTGACTGACAAAGAAGGAACCCTAATATTCCAAAATTGGAATAATGACAAAGGAAGACTCATGTAGGGGCCTTAGTACTATCTCCATAACAACAACCATCGAGGATTTGAGGGCATGCTCAGACCTGTGAAGCCAGGTGAATTCGATGCCCGGTACCTGCAAGCGTGCATCACAAAGAAGAAATACATATGCACGGATATACATATAAAAGAAAACATTGCAGACAGATGACTAGGATCGATACATCGTGTGGACCTCAGCTATGTGAGTAACTACGAATTCGTCCTGAATCATGAAAACACATCATGTATATATATACACTCAAAGCATGTAGCATCATCATAATGAAGGTTAGAATCTCAAGCGTTGTGTTAGTCTCTTATCAATACAAGATTCATTCAAGGTAACCTTAATAGAAGAAAATATAAATAACCACTTATATATATATATCAAGTACATATCATATAACATCCTAACTATGTTCATAAAGGTCTTGTAGGTACTCAATACATACATGGAGATAAATACATACAAGAATGATACCTTTAGATAGTATGTCTGATATTAGAATAATTGAGTACTAGCTTATGAAATTATTATAAACAACTATAGGAATAGATCAAACAAGTATCATGTACAACTTAAGCTGTAAGAAAACATCGAAGGATCTTAATTCTTTCAAAAACACAAAACTTATATTAGGGTTAGAGGGGTATTACATCCTCCCCCACTAAGATTCGACTTACTCCTGGAAGTCGGGAATGTGAACTATATATCACACATTATCTAACAGAATTATATTATTACTATTCTAGATCCTAATTTAATGACTGCACACATTCTTCTCCTATCAAGAGTTTTGGTAAATCCTATCTTATTACAACTTTAGTGTAGATTAACTCAATTCAATTAGTAATGACTTTCAAAAAGAATTACCTATGTGAGTCTATCACTTTATGCTATAAGTTTGTTAACAAGATACTTGAAATTGCATCAAAATTATTGTTATCAAGTCGAAACTCTAAGGTATTCATGTTTACTCACTAATATCAATATATTAGGAAATTGTATATTTTACCAATTAAGATTATCACTTCCTTTCACAATATCAAAGTTCCTATCTATGGTAACCAGTATAAAAAAAGAAAGAATTTATGATATATTTTCCCTTTTGAGACATAATCTAACCCTACATAATACAACTTGTGAGACCTTATTACAAATAGGGTCCAAAATTTGTGTCCCTTACAAGCTATGAATACCAAACATATAGAGGTATGTAACATTTATATTTGTTATGATCATGAAGGGAATACATCAAATAATTTTTTATTTACTTTTGTAATCATGAAAATAAAACAATTTAGATACTTGAAACTTATCATTTTCATTAACACATAGTTTTATAAGAAATATTCCTTTCCATCAAAGCTTTAAGTAGAATTCCAATGACATAGGACACACAAATTTTACAATATACATATTCTAAGTCATCTTTCACAATAGTTGTAGTGCTTGATTTCCAAAAAC
The DNA here is from genome assembly GCA_027943335.1 of Chamaecyparis obtusa. NCBI lineage: Eukaryota > Viridiplantae > Streptophyta > Pinopsida > Cupressales > Cupressaceae > Chamaecyparis > Chamaecyparis obtusa. The sequence goes on along the minus strand of BSBK01008657.1, from coordinate 137,282 downwards.
ACATTCACCCCCTAGAGGAGATCTAAACAATTTACAATTTATTGCACTATTATTCATCAAATTGGGATCCCTTCTTAAAGCTTACTATTTATCTATGCACTTTTCCCTAATTTGCATGTCAGGCAATTTCCATATGGCATTTTCTTAAGAGTTATTTCAAATTCTTTATTGCATAACGATCATAGATCCATTAAGAGAGAAAGAAGTATATGAGTCCTACTACTATCTTCATAACCACAACATCTAAATTAATAACATTAACTACTGTACATAACTTTAATTTCTACCCTTTACCTATTTGAAACATTACCCTCGTACACTTTAAAATTTTGAGATAACATCAGTTCTAAGTAGAAATTGAGTAAGGTACATTTCTATAACATTTATTTACCACAACAACTCCTTATTCATAGTTGATCAATCACTTAATGTTGTTAATTTCTTACTACTATGGTGTTGATCACAATGTATACAAAACATGAATTTGTTTCCAAAATACCCATCTAGGATCCTAACTATTCACTAGGCATTTTGCAAGACATATATTTAATAAAAACAACTTCCATCATTAGTACAGATAATCCATCATCGCACATACTCTTCCCTAGAATTTCTTGATTATGTTATCTTAAATCCTTTTTGTGCAATTTAATAAGATATGCATAAAAGATATAACTTCTTACCAAGATAGGGATAAAAATTCCTCTTCCTAAATGAAAATGTGAATTATAGCCTATGATAAAATCTTGGGGACATAGGTCCTTCACCCAAGGGTTTCCTAATTGAGTATTTACAAATTTTCCTAATATATTATTGCCTTGTCTAAACAATTTTAGTCATGCAAAACTTATTTCTTAAGAGGGGAGAGAGAAAGAGAGAGAGAGAAATGCATATGACAGTAAATTATTTGTTCCTAATTTATTTATTTATTATTATTATTATTATTTTTCACTTCTTTCCTAGGTACATATTATTAGCCATGTAATCTAATTATTGCCCTATCATTCCTATCAAGTACTACCACAATCATTTCATTCTTTAAAGATCCAAAAGAAATCTATTTCTAAGATACCTTGAGTAGGATAAAATTCAACTAGGTATTTGTAAGAAGATAGAGTGCACAACATTATATTATAGGTATGATCAAGGGGTAATATTATCTACTACCATAATTAAGATTCAAAACATTTAGCATCCTTTAACTTTTGACCCTTCTAGAGATACCAGTACCTTTCAAGAAAATAAACACAAGTCTCAAGAATTCTTCGCCATTCCATTAATATTATAGGAAACATCCACTTAACACATCATTGATCTCATTATGCAAAAACATAAATAATTGTTAAAATATAACTCAATCATAGAGGAATGGATGTGCCCTTGTAAGACAATACAACATAAGAACACAAAAGGTAGCCTTCGTTTCTTAAGATTCAAGTTTTAGCATAAAAACATAATCCAAAAAGAGACAAAGTTAAGATACTCAAGGTTATGCATAGGTGAGCTATAAGACCCAGAGTTCCCAGTGTAGAAACCTAGGGCTCTGATACTAGATGTAACGCCCCGCCAGGCAACCCAAGAGGACAAGACATAAAATCTCTATAAAATGCAAGTAGTGAATTTTTATTTATTTTTATTTATTTATTTTAACTAGAATAATATTCATCATTACACTTCATATTTCTAAAAGAAGAAATAATTTTCTACTACTTGAATGTAAGATTTATACAACTTAAGTCCTCTCGGGTTCCCTAACGTCGCTACTAAAGCAACATCATATAAACCATTTACATGCATAAGATATTCACGGAATTATCAGCTTAAAAGATCTACATTCATTTTAATGCACCAAGTTAAATGTCCCTAACTTATTTCTTTTATTAAACATAGGTTAATCATCCAACATCATTATTCCTTTTATCAACTCATTCCATAAATTCATATTGATTTCATCTACATCTACTATCCTTTATATCACTTTTCTCTAATAATTTAGGTAAGAGATTAATATTCATTAAGGTAGGCATCATCCTAGGTACTTCATTAACATGAACCAAGTATTAACATTAAAATCAAATTACTATTCTATTGCATTGTTTCATAACCATTCATTGTTAATAATTCCAATCACTAATCTATCATTTCTCAATAATCTCTTTGAATTCTTTCATCAAGAGAGAATATATTATTGTTGTGATACATCATTATATATAATTATATTTAAGATTATTTCCTTTACACATGGACAACATAAGAGGATAGGATAAATAACATAAACACTTTCTTTTAATGCTAGTAACATGTCCAATATTCCACATTCTTTTCCCTTTCTTTTACCTAGAACTACCCATTCCCTTATGCATTGCTTTGAATTGAGATTGCATCAATACTACAAGACTCCTTTTAAGAGATTAAAATTACATGAATACAAATACATAGGTACATCTCAACATATTAAAATATCCAATAAGAAATCTTCAACTGCAGATCTGGAAAGGAATATGTGCTAGGATCATCCAAAGAATCACGATCAATACCTTGATATAAATATTAACCACCCAACCACGTGGAACCAATAGGCCCACTCCCCTGAGCTAGGAGATAGAACCAAAGGCCCATACAAGAGGTAACAACTAGGAAATTCCTAAGGTGGTGATAAAATTTTCCCAAAGTCACAACACAAAAGAAAAGACAAGAAGACCACAAGGACTACCAGAGGCATGATCAAATTTAGTAGAGACTCTAAGCTAAAAGCTAGGTGAGTGTCATCGCATAGCCCTCACCCCTTGGGTTATCCTGGTACTAGCCACTCTTGGCCCTGGCCCCCAAGTAGGCACATGCGGAACCGAATGCCTCTCGTACAGATAAGGTCATCCAGTCGTACCTACGCATAGGTACCTTCTCCCACTCCCATCCTTAGTCTTTACTAGCACTAAAGGCATGGGCGAGGCACAATTAATCTTGATTAGTGTGTAATTTCTCATTCCAATAATCTCCCATTCCCAATTCATTTATTTAGGTTATCACTTGATTAAATAACTCATAGTAGGTTATCCTAGTACTAGCCACTTAGGGCCCCGGCCCCTCACTATGAGCCACTCACCTAGTGTACTTAGGTTCCCTAACATACATATAAAAATCATAAGAGCATAATAGATCCATCATCAAGAATTCATATCAATTCCATAACAACATTTGATTGAGTTTAGGAAAACATATGTTGTCCCTAGTCCACTTGACAACCCTAAACCCAATATGGCATACAAAATGTTCCAAACATATAAGAAGACATCTAAGTGATATTAAAAACATATTCAGAGTATACATAGATCCAATTAACCAAAAAAAACATTCTAATAGCCTCTGGTGACTATACGAAACCTTAAAACTTAATGATGTTCTTAAACTGAATTATTTCAAGCAAGGATTAAATGCAAAGAATAGTCATCATAGAACAGTCATCCATATCTTCCACAAAACAAATAATAAAGGCAATCTCTTTGGTGGAGATTTAGATAACATAATTATGGACTCTTAATTTTATTTTTAGGAAGATCCAATGGTGGGAAAGAAAGTTATGACTTCTGGTTTAAAACAGACAATTCTGGTTAGGGTTCAGACCTGCCTTCACTAAAACGGTTGTAATTTTCAAAAAATATAATAAAAATTATCCAAACTAATTGGAAATGAAAGATAAGACTTAGGAGAATCTTTTATATCAAATTTAGACTTTTATATAATCATATCAGCCTGTAGCATACGAATACATTTGACAGAAAATTCAGAATCGAGAATGGACAGGCATAGTCTGCCAAAATGTCAAAAATAAGGCATTAATTCGAATCTAAAAATAAAATCAGAGAGATACCCATTTGAGATATGTGAATTTTACTTCCATAAAATTAATTTAGTAAAACCCTAGATGCAATTTAAATTATTATAATAATAGATCTCCAAAAATGGGTTGCTAAAAACCCTAGGAAAACACATGCCAATTCTTACAAAAAAAAACTCAAAACTTTAAAATAACCATAGAAATTAAAAGTAAAGATATAATAAATAATTATAATATATAAATAGATCTATAATCTATCAGAGACATAAAGTAACTAACATATTCAATCCATACCTCATGTCCTACAAAGGTTGAATCGAAGAAGGAAGGAAACAAAAGAGAAGACAAATCCAAACTTGAGATGCATACTTCAAACCCTATCCACTTTCAGAAATCTCCATGAAAGAAAGAAATAATTCCACAGCAAATAATCCCTCTCTCAACTATTGAAATTCTCACAAAAATGTCTCTCTCCCAAAAGCAAAGATAACCAAAAATTATTAAAAACATATGCTTACAAAATCTCCCTCACATCTCCAAGTTTTCTCTCCAAAATCACCATGAAAATTAAGGCCATCCTCTCCTCAATGCTTCAGCCCCAAAATCCCCCCCTCTTCAAATGAGAAAGTAGTGCATATAAATAGATTTCCAAAGGTTGAGAGGAAAAGTAACCAACTCCCAACTAACTCTTAACTAAAGGGTATTATAAAATAACTTAATATCATACAACTATATTACTCAAATATACAATAAAAGATTATTTGTATTCATTCATACACATATGTAATATTATCCTAACATATATGCATATGCCATCATTAATTACATCAATATCTATATATATAACCTATCCTCATTATTAATAATTAACAATTGAGAATAATATACCTCGCATTATTTAATATTTAATTATTAATAATATTATACTTTACATTAATCCCAAAATATACACCATCAACAATATCTACAATAATTAACATATAATCACATATAAATTATATATATATAAATACATATATGTGTGCACCCATATATATATTTCCATATATATATATATATATATATATATATATATATATATATATATATATATATATATATATATATATAGATACATGCCAAATACCAAACACTATAATCTATAAGATTATGAAGTAATAGATCACAATATTATTACCTATTTATAATTACTATAGGATATAACACTGAGGTAGAATAAAATCACATGCCTCAAAATAAATCTAATCATCCAAAGAAGCCATACAAATCATCTATGAAACATATCGAGAAAACCATAAGATCAAACAAGGTCAACCAAAGTCAACAAGGAAAGTCAAGCCAAACTCCTGAAACACAACATAGAAAGATTAACTAAGAATCATACCAAGAAGGAGAAATAAATAAAATGAGTAAACAAATCATACAACCAAATGAATTCAAGTGGTCACAAGGCACTAACTACAACCATGCCCAATCAGGTGCGTTGGATCTGAGTTTTTGACCCAAAGGTTGACTGACAAAGAAGGAACCCTAATATTCCCAAATTGGAATAATGACAAAGGAAGACTCATGTAGGGGCCTTAGTAGTATCTCCATAACAACAACCATCGAGGATTTGAGGGCATGCTCAGACCTATGAAGCTAGGTGAAGTCGATGCCCAGTACCTGCAAGCCTGCATCACAAAGAAGAAATACATATGCACGGATATACATATAAAAGAAAATATTGCAGACAGATGACTAGGATCGATACATCGTGTGGACCTCAGCTATGTGAGTAACTACGAATTCGTCCTGAATTATGAAAACACATCATGTATATATATACACTCAAAGCATGTAGCATCATCATAATGAAGGTTAGAATCGCAAGCATTGTGTTAGTCTCTTATCAATACTAATAATAAATTAACATAATCAAATCATCAAGTGAGATACAAGATTCATCCAAGGTAACCTTAATAGAAGAAAATATAAATAACCACTTATATATATCTATCAAGTACATATCATATAACATCGTAACTATGTTCATAAAGGTCTTGTAGGTACTCAATACATACATGGAGATAAATACATACAAGAATGATACCTTTAGATAGTATGTCTGATATTAGAATCATTGAGTACTAGCTTATGAAATTATTATAAACAACTATAGGAATAGATCAAACAAGTATCATGTACAACTTAAGCTGTAAGAAAACATCGAAGGATCTCAATTCTTTCAAAAACACAAAACTTATATTAGGGTTAGAGGGGTATTACATAAAGTATGATAGAAAACAATCATAACAAATAACACAAAACATAATAATTTAACATGGAAAACCTGCTAAGGGAAAAACCACCTGGGACTGGTAACCCAAAATATTTCACTCTTCTGAAGTGAGCTTGGTTAGGAGCCAACCCTGTTAAAGGTTACAATGCACACTGTCAAGTGTGACCTAGTTAGAGGATTTATCACTAGCAGTTAACTTTTGACCAAAATTCACTATCGGCTCAACAACAAAACTTTCATACATTCAAAGAATGTCATAGTAGAAAATAATACTGTAAAGTCCACTCAGTTAAGAGATTTTATTGTAACAATGGTTAAACTGATACAATACTGATCTAATTCAAATACAACTCAATTTGAAAATATTGAGATCTATGCTAAGCTCATAAAACTGATATGATCTTGATAAGCAGTTCCCTTTTTCATATCCTTCAACTTACTTCACTCGGTGTATGTATCTCTATGATGCTCGGTTATGTCTGCACCTCGGTTCTTTCTGTAACTAGTTTAATCAGGTATGCATGAAAATGTCTTCACATGAAATCTTTTGTAGTCTCTATTTAATCTAGCATCTCCAACAATAAACTCATGTCTCTTTAAATAGATACGTAAACCATTTTCATATCAACCATAGGATTTTGTCTCTTAATCATCATCATCCATTTTTTCACTTAAACCTTCCTCGGTAGCTATGTCAATAACGTATTTCATTCTTATCCCTTGGATCATTTTTGAATTTTTTCATCCATGGATCTTATAAGAAACTTCATCTATTACCTTGAAATCATAAGCAATTTCCAGCTCATCAATATTAGTTAGTTGTTATAACATTTAATGTTTTCATCCATACTTGGTTAATATTGAATGCCTCGTGTTAGTGAATAGATTTATCTTTTATAAAATTGGCTAAAATTGACTCTTAGATGCCCGAATCAATAAGACAAACTTCCTGACTAACAGTTGGGTCACTTTGCAATGGAAGTGCATAAATGCCCTCTAAATTATCTTGGGTACAGCTCCCCATATAGGATCTTCAATGAATCCCTTAAACTATTAATAAGAATGCTTTTAACTTGAAAGCAATAAAGGTTTACAAACATCTAGTTGTAAACACATAGTAGATGTGAAAGAAATTGAAATGCAAAGGAAAATGAACATAAGAAACTGACGTACAAATCATTCTCTCACATCCACAAACTTAGGCTAAAGAGAAAACATGAAGAGAAAAGATCTCCTTTCAAAGAATGACTTAATTTGAAAACACAGTTCCAAGATCAGAAAAATGTATATTTCTAGTAGTATTGAAACTAATTACATTCAGAACATAGCTACAATGTAATCCAAAGGAAGCGATAATAAACCTATAGATTAATAGATGTTTCCCTTGTCTATTCAGTACTAAAACATGTGATTTTATAGAGTTAGAATGTATACAAAAATAACATTTAAGGAAATGTATCCTCTCTCCATGAAATAATAAAAAACAATCCAAATCCCTCCATGCAGCAAACAGAATCTAGTCAAAGAAATCGAACCCCCTCTTTTTTTGTCAATGGCCTATTTCCAACATTTATTTTTAAGTTATGAAAACTAATTCTTGTGGTGGTATCTAGATAATGTTTAGTTTGTAAAGATAAAAATTGATACAATTCTTATTATTTCACTTTCACATATTAGATGTGACCCAATCTCATAAACTATCGGCCTAGATGTTTTGACATGTAGACTTCTTTTCTTAAATTCACCAAGGTTGTGTAATGTGACAAGAATTCTTCCACATGTGATTCTTCGACAACACCTAGAAACTATAGGTACTTGTCATTCCTATCTAAAGACACCTATAGACTAAACAATCATCTCTCTTAGACCAATTTGGGGGTACTCTGTTCAATACCTCACATTTGCATCTGTTGAGTAAAATGAGAATCTTGCCAAACATGTGGCACTGGATCCCTTGTATTCCTCCTTACTCTTCGACATCCAAACAGGAAATTGGGTTTAATCACACCACTGTGCCTACTCAAATGTGTTCCTTTGCTTGTTGTTAAGAGAAAAATAGAGTATTCAGGTGTAAGCATTCTAAGGTGTCACTAGGAAATAGATAAAAATTTAACTGTACTCCACTTCCAATGATGCTTTAACCTGAAGTTCATATTATTTTCATTCGAACTCAGACAGTACTTGGTCATCGATTGAAGAGGTTGAGTTTTTACAGTCACCAATGTTATCAAAACTATGAATTATGTAGCTGTGCGTCTGAATTCACCTCGATGTTCACATGTCAGGAATGTAAATTCTCCCCCTTTGTTTCCTCAGGCTTCATCTAAAATCCTTTTGTTTCATCACTTTGTGTGAACATTTGTAAATGTCCATGGCCTTTACTGTAGATATTGTCACCAAATACAAGATAGCTTTGTCAAGAAAAAAATCAAAGCTAGTTATCAAGAACACTATTGGGATCAAGGCTATATACACAAAAATAATTAATCGGGTCTTCTACCATCATGAAAAAAGCTCCAATTTATTCCATTTGATGGAGTTGATACACTAAACACATGCCAGTCCCCTTGTGGCACTGACCTGGACTATTGCTCTTTGATTCCTTCTTCCTCGAGAAAAGATTACCCTATTAAATCCTTTGTATCTATATACCTTCTTTGTCTATAACACATTTTATGAAGGATTTTCCACTCAAACAAATTGTGATCTTGAGAAATAGATCTCTGAAGCACGAAACTCAATTGTGCTTGCTATGTCATTGGCTTGTAACATCTTTCAAGCTCTTCCCTTTCCATTCATTGTGTTCTTTCAGTGTCTACCTTTGGAACTTGTTGGTATCCTCCAATTTGGTTCTCATCACAATGCAAATCTGAGATGCTAGTGGTGACAACAGACACATTTTTTTATTGGTACAAGCTAGCGAAGTAATTGGAAACCAAAGCTAGCTAAATTGCATTCTTGTCAAACTCATGGCGAGCATTTTTTCAAACATTTTGTAGTTGGTCTTTGTGTCATATGTTTACCCGAGATACACTCAATTTCCATTATATTCAAATTCTTATGTGATTTTTAAATCAGGGTTCAACCCCCCATGAGTAGCCTGGTGATCATCACTCTTTTTGCAGACTCGGCTTGACAATTTGATGATAGGTGAAGAGAAGAGATGGAGTTCACCTTGATAACAAATAGAAGTGGGGATCTATTAGTACATTTCCTTACTGAATCCTAAAACACAGCCCTGAGTGCTTAGATAGAATTCTATGATTCCTAGACTCCAGACTCACACAAGAAAAAGACTTATTAACAAGGATAAATTCATTCTTCACTTTGAGCTCTTGGATATAGGTGGGTATACCTATCTCGAATCTACTTCTTCAAAGGATCACAATACTGGTTTATATCCTTGACACAAACCTAATCTTATCAGCCCTTTCAAACATACATGAAAGTAAATAGTCTTTTAAATTTTGTTGATGATGAAATCCCTACAAATTGAGGATAGAATAGTGCCTTATCCTAGGGAAAAGAGTCAAAAAGAGAAAACATACATCTACAGAGAACCCCTAAATGAAAAACATCCAAAACCCAGATGAAGTGCCTTACAAATCACCTCTCTTAAACATATTTGATCATCAAATTCTTGCAAAAGATCCTAAGCTTTCATAAATTAATCTAAAGAATTTACCCTTTCCTTGAAAGGAACTAAAGACTAATTTCACAGATACCTTGTAAATGGTATACCAAAACTACCTTATGGACTCGGTATACAAAAGCTACAAAATTCAAATAGGAAGACAACCAAAAACATGCAAGGGAATTCCAATTTATTCCAATAGAATTACACTGTGTCAATACATTCTAAATCTGACAAACATTCCCAAGAAAAATCAACAATGGAGCTGAGCCTCTGCTTACAGTAAAATTTTCAACATCCTTTACAATAGAGAGAAAAACCTAAGATATGGCAAAAGGAGGGTCAGTTACATAGAACTGACAGTTGTCTACTTAGCATCAAAATATCTCCAATATTCCTCTACCATGACCTGCAACTGATTCCATCTTCAACTGATCCACCTTCCTGCAATCATTTCCCAAACTAATTTGATTATGATCCTTGAAATTGCTAGCTCATACTACTCTTTCCCATCACTTTGAAACTAAAAATAATCATTACCATCAGATTCCTTGTCATCTCACATTTTTGAAAACATATAACACTCCTATGTTTGAGTAAAAAATGAACTCCTAGGCATTAAATCTTTGATCAGGTCCTATCATTTAAATATTTGAATTTTTCTTTAATGTTTCGACTATGTTATAATTTAAATCTTTTTAAACCTAGCTTTTTTATATCATTTCTACATTTTCCTTCATAAGCCACTAGGATTGGATGCTTTTCACCATGTGATTTGATGCTCAAACTTAACTCAAGGTTGACCACCTCATTGGGAGAAATGGTGACTGCACTGATCTCACAATCTCTGAATGAACTCATTAACCAAAGTCACATCTAGTGATTGAGAAAATAGAAAAATCTATGAATCTCGAAATCAATCTTTAACTCTAGGTTAAATCTAGAGAAAGGGCAACTAAAACCATTCTTCCAATCTCAGAATGATTCTTTTAACTACAAGGACATCGAGCGAATCAGCAACCGCTCATTCTCTGAATCTCTAAATGCTAGGGCTAAACCATGGACAATCCAATGACCTAGCGACTACATGTTCTTGGAATCTCCAAATGTTTCAACTTAACCACCAGCTATTCAGCGACCGTGGTTAACTAACCACCACCTCCAAATCAGGTGACAATTTTCTAACTATCAGCTTCATTCCATGATTGCGCAACTGCATGCCACATGTCCACATTGCCTAGTCATCATGCCACCGCTTCTCTACAAAATTTCTTTTGTCTAGGACCACTGAAACACATCCTAAGATGCCTTCACAAACTCACATGAGAGAGCCTCCAATTCTTTGATCTACCTTCAATGTGCTTGGCATTCCATTTAAAAATCTAAACTGCTCATTTTCGGATGAATGTGGGATAATGTTTTTGAGTAGTTTTAAAAACTTCAATAAAAATTTGTCTTATTACCCACTTGGCATGCACACCAAGGTGGGTCCACAGAGCCAAAGGCCACACAAGCCTCAGTCCAACTTACTTTATATTACACTTAGGTGCCAGTGTATAAAAACACTATAAAAGCCTCAAATAGGGTGCATGTGGGATAAACCCACATGCACCTTATTCACATTATTCTCCTATCATCCGAGAACACATTCCTCCTTTGTTTTATTTCTTTCCTTGGCTAAGTACACACCAGCTTTGGTGTTCCCCTTCAGGCCCTACGCATCTCTTCAAAATCTTATGCGTAATATACAAAGTGGTGTGCATACACCTAAGAAAACTATGCACAACACCTAAACAATAATCATGCCCATCATTAAATCCTATATTGGTGCACATCACAAATTTGGTTGCACCTACAAGCATTAGCACGCAACACTTCATGCATTCGACATATTTTCACACACCCTTCTCTGCAATCCCTGCAAAACACAACATGCTTCCAACCTACCATGACACACCTCACGCAATCCTCCACGCATCCTGCTAGTTTCTAGCTATCTCCACTTATGTTTATGCTGGCCTCCCTTTGAATTTGTGCAGCATAGCATTCCTTATTTAATTCCTCCATTTCATTCACGATGGTATCATTCTCACCATGTGTAAGCCCCTCTCCAATCTACTAGCTCAATGTGTGAGCTTCTTTCTTTCCTAACATGAAACTCCCCTCTACATTGTGTGAGTCCCATCTCCCTATGTAGGAAAGTTTCTCTTGATGAGTGAGGCCTAAACACATTGTGTGAGTCTTCATTTTTTTTTTTATTGCCTGCTGGTGGCATTCATTTTATTGGTGGGTCCTCCTTGCTTGGCTACTTACGCAACACCCTCTTCTTCTATGCAAGTAGTCCCTCATACTTGTGTGAGGTACATTCACATGTGGTGGGAGCCTCCACTTCATTGCATAGTGTGAGGCCTCCTCTATTTGCACAGGTTGCCAACAAAACTGCTAGCACACGCACCCCAAAATCAAATGCGCATACCCACCTCTTCTTTGGCATGCAGCATGCTAAGTGATGTTATTCCCTTTTGAACTTTTCTTTAACTGGTACTTGGTCATCTTTCTGTAGGAAAGTGCTTTTTCTTTTAGCTAAGTGTATAACCTCCTCTAAATAGCATACACACCCACTCATTTATGTGTGCAACCAGCATCTATCTCTTTTGGTGTACAAGGTACAAATAAAGGTTTTCTCCCTTGCATTGCTAGTCATCCACTATTTAAAGGATGGAAACCATCAACATATTTTCTATGCTAATAGCATTCAAGATCTTCTCCTCATTAATATGACATGGAAGAGGAAGCTGTACTAAAACACTATGAATAGATTGGATCATTATTGAAAGTCCTAACAACCCTTTCAACTTCTTCTTCACTCAAACATTCTAGAAAATCAATGCCCAGTGATGCAATTCTTGCCTCTACACAAGCCTTTTTCTTGCTGCAAACATAGATCTCTAAATCATTTCTTGATCCAAATAGCACCACACTTAAACCAGGAACCTTTCCAAGTGCATCTCTCATTCTGGATACTTCCACTGCAACTTCATTTCTTATTTCTTGTGCAATAACCTTTCCATCTATCATTTCTACTATTGGCTCCACAACTACCAAAACGTAGCCTTCAAGTGAAAATGGACCACACCATGCACCAAATTTTAATCACACTGTTCAACTTCATACTTCTACAAAGTTGATCGAATAACACCAGCCTGCCTTTGGGAGCGGCTTTGAAAACTGACCAAACAGTCTCACAGGAACATGCCATCAGGAACACACATTCATTTCCAACACCACAACACTTGGGTCAAAGGAAAATACTCAGAAAGACTCAAGCCAAAAGATAGGACTGAACAAACATGGGCACCTGACAAAACTAGTTCGGTCCATATCGCCAAAATCACATAAGTCAACTCTGGAATTGGCTTCAAAAAGTCACCCATTGAAAATTTCAAAATCCATATTCCTGGGCATTGATTCATCCTCATACAAGGAATATGAATTTGTAACTAGCTCTCCTAAAAGGTCACATGGTGAAATGAAGTCAAACACCAAAGTCAACTTGTTAAAAACCTTTTGGAACAAAATAATGAAATAAGTAGAAATTGGGTTTGGAATTGGCCTGGAAAAGTGACTAAATGGATTGGAAGAGACCTAAAAATCATCAAGAAAGTACACTTATAGGTCTATAGTATGAAAAAATTCTGAATTTTATCAGACCTCGCACAGGGTACAAATTACAAAGCCTCGAAGTAGGCTACTCAGAAAACTAGACAATGCACACTTGGAGAATTTTAACAATCTGCAAATGAAATAACTCTGGCAAAGCAACTAAATGGGCACATGGGGAGATGAAAATTGGCAAGATGACTAACTCTGATACCTACAGTATGATGAAACAACCGACATGATATGCAAAATCACCAGGAAAAAGATGCAGACCTCCAAAGTGAGCTACTTTCCATAATTCTGGACAAACACAAAATACAGAATTTTGGGAACACCTCCAAAAGCCTACAACATGAACATGCCAAAAATAAAAATTAGAAGTTCAAACCCACTAAAAATGTCAAATGAAAGACAAAAAACACCCTACCCTAGTGGTTCATCATGAAAAACAACATGCCCTATTTTTAATGTACCTCAAACTAAGCATCTTTAATGATTTTCAAAAGACTAATTTTGACACTTAGACAATTTTTTCAAAATATGGAGTCAAAAGATAAACTAAAATTTTGAGCTCCAATAGTGGCTCTGATTGGGGATGTGTGTCACATGCGAGCATGCAGAGGATCCAAAATCTTTGTTACAATAGACCACCCAAAGAGAATCAATTTTCTTTTCTTTTTCTCAAAACTTCAAACAAGGAACCCCAAAACCAACTACCAAACACTTGAAACAAAGAAGCTTTACAAAATTTACAAATATTTACAAATGACCTAAAAATTTGTGAATGTGAGTCAACATTTACCCCTATCAAAGATGTAATTCTCATTTTCACGAATCCAAGGTAACCTAAAAACACTTCTTTCGCTGACAAGATCCACCATATTGGAACAAATCTTCAACATACCATAAAATAAATAACCAATATTCTCACTATCATTTTGCATTTGAAAGTCACTAGAATTATGAAAATAGTGATCATTCTGCAACATAGAGATGTCACACCCTTCAAAACTTATAACCAGCTAAGGAAGAGAACATTCTGATTTAAACACTAAGCTGGACATATGATGTCTTTCTTCAAAGATGACTTGAACATCAAAATAGAACTTATGAAACTCAAACTCTTGTATACCATATGAATGTTCAATCAAATCACTATGAACCACAACTTGTGGCTCCACATCTAAATCATTTTGAATAACATTAGCATGCTGAATCGGGAAAATAAAAGACTAAAAATCTACCTGATAATTTATACATTCTTCCTGATTCTTTTCAGCCGCTTTTAAAAAGAAAACATCATTATTCATTTCATCATAATCTTGAAGAAATGAACATACCTTTGGCTGAAACAAACAATCAATAATAGAACTTGAAACATATTCCATTTCTTCATGAAACATTTCAAAATTTGGCATGAATAAATCAACCAGCAACCCATTACATACATCTTCACCTTGGAACATGTTTTCCAAGCACAAATCACTGTCATAGGGAACACTATTAGCATTTCTAATCTTTGTTTGACAAGACACTATCTTAATTTCATTAAAAATATCATAACTATCAATGTCTATATTAAAAAGTCTGACTTCCATTTCTAGTGATGAGTCAAAATCAATGTCAAAACCATAAGAGATTTTTTCATGAAAACTTTCACAAACTGTTTCATACAAATATGAAAGCAAATCAACTTCAGCAATTTCAATCAAGTCCTCACTTAAATAACTTTCAGTTTCATATTCAGAATTTGCCAAATCAATGGAAGAATTAGGAAATGTTGAGACTGACTCATCATCACAAATTGAATGTACATCACTTTCACAAACACTAAATACCTCAAATTCTAAAATATGAACACCATTTGAATAACAAACCTCATGCTGCAAATAAGAAAGTGAAGGCATCACTTTAGGCTCATAGGAATAAATACATTTATGAAATAAATGATCACAAATATCACTTGCGAGACTTCTAAAGTAATCATTATTTTATGCAGAAACTCCATCATATTGTTTCTCTTCAACTATCATTACTGAGAATTCATTTTCCCCCAAATCATCTGGCTTATCATTATTCTAAACTTGGGGCTGACTATAGAGATTACAAATAATATTAGGCTCATAATTTTGACACAATTCTGAAGGCCCAATCTAATTTCCATTAGTTGACATTACACCAACCAAATCATAAAACTCACCATGATTTTCATTACTTATGTGAATCATAGAATTAGTGCCAGCATTTGGGAAAGCGATCTCATGCAATCTTGTATTTTCAACACCATGAAGCTTTGGAAATCCAAATCTTTTCATCCTTTCTATGTCTGATGCCAGCTGAAAAGCATGAAGAAGACTTTGTGGTTCCTTATCTCTCAACAAGTAACCCATCTTACTATTAAATGTAGCCAAGTAAATAACCTGAGACAATACATCATGAGGCCTACATTTCTCAGGAATCCTCTTTAGTGTTGTCCCAAATCTAAGGTTAAAAGCATTAACTAACTCATCTTTTCCTATATGAATTCCAACAAGATCAACTAACAGACTGTATTCACAAATGAATTCTCCATATGTTTCAATAAATGCTGATTCAAAACTATTCCAAGAATAGATAGAATGGTAGGATAGAAATGAAAACCACTCCCTAGCACTTCCTACTAGTGATTGTACAAACAATCTCATAATCACATCTTCATGGCTGACATCAAAATCCTCAATCAGGTCCATGAATGCACTTAAATGCTTCTTAGCTGATTCACCTTTTCTCCCACTAAATTTGGGCAATAATTTTTTGATTTTCAGGGATATTACATTTGGGTAACCAAGAATACCCTGAAAGTCTAGAGGTGAATAACATTTTAAACTTATTCTATCTCCTGGCTAGGATACTCTTTGGGACATGACAACATTAGGAGATACACAAGGTTGGGCAAACTCAAAGTACATTTCTACTTTCTACAAACAACCACAACCCTATATATGTAAAATCAAGCATACATACTATGCAGATTTTATCCATGGTGAAACTAACATATCCCTTTGAAAACTCATTTGCATACACAAAAACACAATAGCTGAAACTATCTAAATCTTGTATGCAAAGCACATTAAATCTTCCCTTCCACTTAGTGCTTATAGTCACTAAATAGGGAAACAAAATTTTCATATGATTTTCATGAAACAACCTGATATGAAAATTAGAATACCTAGAGATGTTGTGATTGTTGTAGAACACTAACCTGAAGCTTTCTCCAAATCACCTTTCAAACATCAGTAGAGTCACCACCTCTTTGCAGAGGACCAAACTGAATCAGCTGAGAACCTTTTCTCAAATCTAAACCATCTTTATCAGCAAATAAAAAACACTTCACATGATGTACTATTTGTTAGGATCACAAAATATATTGCAATTTAATTTTACAAAACACTAATCAAATAGAGATTCAGAGTTGCCACTCACATTCAATGAGATAATATAACAATTTTTTAAAATAATTGACTCTATGATCACTTAACCAGACTCTAGGGTAATTTAGCTAAGCAAGGAATTGAGAATCTTAAACTTGCTATCCTTTATTTCCTCCCCAAAAGAGTCACCAATTTGTTAGTGCATTTTCTTGTTGAATCCTAAAACATAGCCCTGAGTGCTTAGATAGAATTATATGATTTCTAGACTCCTGACTCACATAGGAAAAAGACTAATTAACAAGGATAAATTCCTTCTTCACTTTGAGCTCTTGGCTACAGACGGGTATACCTATCTCAGATCTACTTCTTCAAAGGATCACAATACTAGTTTATATCCTTGACACAAACCTAATCTTATCAACCCTTTCAAACATACATGAAAGTAAATAGTCTTTTAAATTTTGTTGATGATGAAATCCCTATAAATTGAGGATAGACCAGTGCCTTATCCTAGGGCAGAGAGTCAGAAAGAGAAAACATACATCTACAGAGAACCCCTAAATGCAAAACATCCAAAACCCAGATGAAGTTCCTTACAAATCACCCTCTCTTAAACACATTTGATCATCAAATTCTTGGAAAAGATCTTGAGCTTTCAGAAATTAATCTAAAGACTTTACCCTTTCCTTGAAAGGAACTAAAGACTGATTTCACAAATACCTTGTAAATGCTATACCAAAACTGTGTTACAGACTCAGTATACAAAAGCTACAGAATTCAAATAGGAAGACAACCAAAAACATGCAAGGGAATTACAATCTATTCTAGTAGAATTTCACCCTGTCAATATATTCCAAATCTGACAAACATTCCCAAGAAAAATCAACAATGGAGCTAAGCCTCTCCTTACAATAAAATTTTCAACATGCTTTACAATAGAGAGAAAAAGTAGAGATATAGCAAAAGGAGGGTTAGTTACACAAAACTGACATCTATCCACTTAGCATAAAAATATCTCCAATATTCCTCAACCATGACCTACAACTTATTCCATCTTCAACTGATCCACCTTCCTACAATGATTTCCCAAACTAATTTGATTATGATCCTCAAGATTGCTAGCTCATACTACTCTTTCCCATCACTCTAAAACTGAAAATAATCATTGGCGTCAGATTCCTTGTCATCTCTTGTTTCTGAAAACATATAACACTCCTATGTTCAAGTAAAAAATGAACTCTAAGGCATTAAATCTTTGATCAGGTCCTGTCATTTAAATTTTTGAATTTTTCTCTAATGTTTTGACTATGTTATAATTTGAATATTTTTAAACCTGGCTTTTTTATATCATTTCTGCATTTTCCCTCAAAAGCTACCATGATTGGACACTTGTGACCATGTGATTTGATGCTCAAACTTAGCTCAAGGTTGACCACCTCATTGGGAGAACTGGCCACTGCACTGATCTCACGATCTCTGAATGAACTCATTAACCGAAGTCACATCTGGTGATTGAGCAAATAGACCAATTTCTGAATCTCAGAATCAATCTTTAACTCTGAGTGAAATCTGGAGAATGGACGACTAAACCCACTCTCCCAATCTCGAAACGATTCTTGTAACTGATAGGACATCCAATGACTCAGCGATCGCTCATTCTCTGAATGTATGGATGCTAGGGATAAACCATAGGCAATCAAGTGACCTAGTGACTACATGTTCTGGGAACCTCCAAATGTTTCAACTTAATGACCAGCTTTTCAATGCCTGAGTGACCACAGTTAACTACCCACCACCTCTAAATCACATGATGATTTGCTAACTATCGGCTTCATTCCGTGATTGCACGACTGCATGCCATGTGTCTACCTTGCCTAGTCATCATGCCACCACTTCTCTACAAAATTTATTTTGTCCAGGCTCGCTAGCATGCATCCCAAGGTTCCTTCATGAACTCATGTGAGAAGAGCCTCAAGCTCTTTGATCTACCTTCAATGTGCTTGGCATTCCATTTAAACATCTAAACTGCTCATTTTCGGATGAATGTGGGATAATATTTTTGAGTAGTTTTAAAGACTTCAATAAAAAAATTTCTTATTGCCCACTTGGCATGCACACCAAGGCAGGCCCATAGAGCCAAAGGCCACACAAGCCTTAGGGTGAACCCACAATAGCGGGTTACACTTTTTTGCCTGAACGGACACTGAACTCTACACTTTAAAAAAAAAAAAAGATTTAGATGCATATTGTCATTAAACCATTTAAAATTAGAAGATGACATAAATTAGAGTCTTTTAGGATTTTTTGTATAGATTATAAATATATTTTTTATTTTTATTTTTGAATTTATTTGAATAGTTTTTTCTTTCTCCCACAAAAACTTGTATGATGCTGAAAATGTCATTTTCAAAGAGTTACATTGTTTTAATAGAGCATAGCTTTGTTTCTAAAATAGATATCAATGTGATTATTTTTAAATTAATTTTGTAACATCCATATGGAGGGCATGCAATTGGTTTGATGACATTATCATGATTATTTTATATTTTATTATAGTTTGAAGTTGACTAAACCATAATTTTGATATACCTTAACTACATAGCTTATAACTTGTCTTGTATTTCTCCAATTTCATTTTATTTTTTTTTGATAGAAAGAAAATTTAAATACCTAGGGCATGGATATTTTTTAGAATTTTTTTTCTCTCATTTACTATTTTTCTATTAGCATCAAACATAGAGGTAGACATATAGTGAAATATCTATGTTTAGTCAAACTAAAAATATAAAGTCATAATAAACTTAATAGATATTAACATTATAATCATTGGAAAGATTTTTCTCAGTAGTACCATACTACATAGATAAGTTTTTCAAATGGATTCATTTGATCTCTAGAAAGATAAATTCAAAGTGATTTTTTGTCAGCATTTTAATTGGTGCTAAGGAGACTCCATTGCAAGTATGAATGAGAAGTATAGATGTTATATCAATGTTTTTTTATATAAAAGGCTTTAATCTAACCATTTTTAATTCATTCCTTCAAATGGAACCTCCCAAGGCTTAAATAATCATATTTTATTAAAAAAGTGTTATTTCAGCAAAAATGAGCATGTCTAAAAATGTGTAACCCACTATTGTGGGGTCGCCCCTTAGTCCAACTTACTTTACATTACAATTAGGCACCAATGTATAAAAACACTATAAACACCTCAAATAGGGTGCATGTGGGATAAACCCACATTCACCTTATTCACATTGTTCTCCGATCATGCTAGAGCACATTCCTCCTTTGTTTTATTTCTTTCCTTGGCTAAGTACGCACCAGCTCTGGTGTTCCCCTTCAAGCACTATGCATCTCTTCAAAATCTTATGTGTAATATACAAAGTGGTGTGCATACACCTGAGAAAACTTCACACAACACCTAAACAATTATCATGAACATCATTAAATCCTATATTGGTGTGCATCACAAATTTAGTTGTACCTACAAGCATTAGCACACAACACTTTACGCACCTGGTAGATTTTCACACACCCTTCTCTGCAATCCCTTCAAAATACAACATGCCTCCAACCTACCATGACACACCTCATGTAATCCTCCACACACCCTGCTAGTTGCCAGCTATCTCCACTTATGTTTACGCTAGCCTCCCTTTGAATTTGTGTAGCATAGCATTCCTTATTTAATTGTGTAGGATGCCATTGAATTTGGATAGGCCCCCATTTCTATGTAGGAAAACCTCCACATGAGCACCCTTGTCTCCAAAAAATTTCTTGGATCAGATATATTATTGGCTTTAGTAAGGGAATATTTGGCAGAAGGCTTTTTGTCAAACAACACCACCCAAGGATTTTCAGGAATAGCAGCCTCACCTTTTTTGACATCTCCAGCAAGATTCTTGTCTCCCCCTCGGGTCTGGGGAAGCACTATCTCCTTGTGGGTCCCAAAGACTTGAAACCCCAACATCATCCATAGGTTTCTTTGACCCACCATCATTCTCCTTGTCTCCTGACACTATCGAGATTCTAGTAGATTGTCCCGCATCTCCAGTAGAAGCCCTAGTAGAGATAATAGGTTTCCCACCCAAGCCACCATTCAAATTTTGACCTGCACCAGCACCACCTCCCACTCCCACTCCTCACATCCCGCTCCTTTTTTTAATTTTTGCTTCTTTGTTACTCGATGTCTTCTCTTCTCATAACCTTTTCTCTATAATCTTTGCTTCACATTTGCACATTACATTCATATGACATGCATACTGATCATCTCACTTAGATCTAATTTATATAAAATTATAGAAATGGTGGAAATGTTCTAGACTCATCCCCTTAAACAGTGCTAGCATTGGTTACTTCTCCAAAGAATATTCACATTTAATTCTTATTGGTGGATCTCACCTTGTAATTAAACATAATCATTATGATTGAATCTCCAATGCTCTGTCAGACAATCTCATCGAGATTTGTAAACCATTTTTTTCTTGGTGTCAAGATTTAATGTATCTATAGATTCTCCTTGTCTTGGCCTTTCATTCACTTGGTAATAAATTTTTCTAGTTTCTCGATAACTGTATTATCTCTTGGTTTGGTGGACATTGTAGCTTGGTATAACTCAGAGCTTAGTTCTTCCTTTCTTGGTGACTAAAATTCCTTCCTTTTCCTTAACCAAAACCTGTATCTCCTTTATTTCCATTTACCGACTAGCATACGTGATTTACAAACTTTCCTTTTCTTCTTTACCGAATGAATTTGAAAATGATTATGACTTCATCATAACTAATGACAACAATATAACTCTTATGAGTAGTAGGCAACTTGAGGAGGCACCAAACACACTCAAATGATATGTGGACTTTCGAAGGAAATATTTCTCATGTGTAGGCATGTCGGTGGTGATTTGTGTAGAAAAGGAGAGGTTTTTTCTATGACACTTGAGGAGACGTTACACATACTCATAGGAGATTTAGAATTTTGGAGGAAAGAAATCTCATGTAAAATACTGGAGGTGGCATTAGACACACTTGGCGGAGATGTGAAATTTCAGAAGAATTTTGTCTCATTTTGTAGGGAAGGTAGGAACAATGATGTTGTGTAGACAACTTTAGGTTTTGTGGTTAGGAGATCTATGGATGTAGTCAGTTTGATATTTCTTGAGTGAGAGGAGGATTTGTGAAGGTGCCTCATAAAAATCTCCTAAGGGTTGGGTTTAAAACCATTGCAACTTCCACTCTTGTCCATATTAGTGGAATAAGGGGGAGGATGTTATATTTTTCAATTAATAAATGTTAGTTTTATAGTTTATGTTAATGAATTAATGTAGTTGCTATAATTTAGTTAAAGGGAAGTTTCTTCCTGTAAGGTATTTATAAAATAATGAATGGATTTATAAAGACAATGTTTTACATTGTAATATGATTAAGTTTTGAATAAAATATAAATCAATCATCATTATGCTCCTCTGCTTTTAATAAGAGAATACACATGAACCATACATAATGAACACTAAAATTTTACGAGGAAACCCCAAGATGGGAAAAACTATGGAGAAGATAATTATCATGAATAATAACACTAATTAAGGTGAGACTGATTAAGGTGATTATTACAATGAGTGGTTCATTTTTATAATTCTAACTGCATGTGATCTCAATTCCCAAAAGGGCACACCATGTTAGGAAATAAGAGAGAAAAAGGAAATCCAATACCAAAGTACAACTACCAAAAGAAACCTTTGGCTCACTTTATCTAGTGACTAATGGTAATAGCGCACACACATTTTGATGAACTACAACTGATTGACTATCTGAATGAACTGAAGGAACAATGATTAGAGATCACAGAGTTATTGAAATGATATGTAAGATTATTCAATCAGTCAATATGTTGTCATTTACGTCAACTAGTTTTGATAGTACTTATCATGTTAGCTACAAACATTTGAACATTTGTTCAATGAAGAAAAGATGAAGAACTGAGATATCTACATGAGGAATAGATGGATATGATAGATACAATGAGGAAAACATTGGATAACTTATCGATGAGTCTATGGCTTTATATTATTTACTAGAGCATGTTACATTAATCTACTATGAAGAAGAGATTTGAAATTGAACATGTTAATGTGGTTAGTAATTGAAGATTTATGTATACACCGAGCTAGTGTAGTTTATATCGACTGATATGGTTAACCAAGCTAGTTTATCTAGTTATCACTGATGCATTTCTATATCAACCAAGTATGGATGAAAATATTAAATTCTAAGAACATCTGACTGAATTTGATGAGGTGGAAATTGTTATGATTTTGTGATTAAGGATGAAGTTTGTTATGAGATCCATGACTAATAAAATTAGGAGAAGATCTAAATGATGAGACTAAAATGTGTTAATGACACATTTGTCAAGGAAGGTTTAAGAGGCAAAATGGATGAAGGAGATTAAGCAGCAAAATCTAATGGCAGATATGAAAATGGTTTACTTGTCTATATAAGAGATATGAGTTTCATTAATGAAACATGCCAGAAAGAAGAAGACTACCAAGATTTTGGGTGAAGACTTTATTCATGCATGCTTGATCAAACTGATTAGTGAAAGAACTAAGACTGTAGACATTATCGAGCATCAGAGAACCATTTACCAAGTGAAAGTAGGTTGAATAATATTGAGGAAGTGAATTGATTAATGATCAGAGGATATTTGTATGGACTTAGCATAGTTCTGAATATTTTCAAATGAGTTGTATTTGAATTAGATCAGTACTATATCAGTTTAACCATTGATTCATAAAATCTTTTAACTGAGTGGACTTAACAATCTTATGTTCTACCCTATGACATTCGTTAAATGTAAAGTGTTATCTTGGTGACCCCGTAGTGAATGTTGGTCAAATATCAACTATTAGAGATAAATCCTCTAACTAGGTCACACCTAATATTGTGTATTGTAACCTTTAACAGGGTTGGCTCTTCATTGAGCTCACTTCAGAAGAGTGAATTATTTTGGGTTACCAGTCTTAGGTGGTTTTTCCCTTAGCAGGGTTTCCGCGTTAAATCATTGTGTTATGTGTTATTTGTGATGATTTATTTTCTATCATACTTTACAGACTACATAGTTGATTTAGTCAATAATCACAGATGGATAATTACAAGTAGTCTGTAAACTAGATAGATAGATTGATATTTTATGTTACTGACCTGCATAATTTGTTTTAATTATTTTAGAATGTACATATTTGTATTTGGGATTGTAGGATAACTGATCTAACTGATTCACCCCCCTCTTAGCTATTCTAACTATTGATATTTGAGTGTATTGATTGCTTAGAAGAAATTTTTAAGGACTTGAGCAAAAATATTATAAGATGTATAAGAGGGAAGTACCGAAGCTAAACAAAGATGACTTTACTACATATCAAAGCCAGATGAGACTACACATATCTGGAATTGGAGAATCTTCTATAAATTTACTTGACAATGGCTACTTACCACTGACTGTTGGACCTTTTACTCTTGATTAGTTGAGAGACCGACATGAGCATGATATTACTATGATAGAGATTGTTGTTGCTCTATCTGATGCTAAATTTGAGGATGTCAAGGATTGTACTACAAAAAAGAAAATGTTGGGTAAACTTGCTCTAGTTTATGGTGGTGATGTGAATGTGATGAGAGTCAGAGATGAAAGCTTGAGAGGTAGATTTGATGACATGATGATGAACAAAAGAGAGAATATTACACAGTACACAAACTGAGTCAAAGAGGTATTTAATGCTATCCGAGTAGCTGGTGGTATTATTTTTGAAGATACAGTGGTAAGTAAGATACTGAGAACCTTGTTTCCTATTTATGCAATCAGAATATCTGCTATTCATGAAATGAGGTCTGTACCTAATAGCACTCTTACTTTTGATAGTCTGATTGGAAAGTTAACAACTTTTGGGCAGAATAATTTTGACAATAGTGTTGTATCGAATGTTGAGTCTTCTTTTATGTCATCTCTTAAGATTGGTAAATCTAGTAGTAAGAATAACATAATAAATGAAAGTGATAGTAATACTGATGATGAGCTGGATGAGCTTGAAGCACTTATGGCCCGGAGACTATAGAAAGATAAAGATAGATATAAGAGAAAGTTACCTTTACCTTGTTTTAATTGTAAAGAGGTTGGTCGTATTATTGCTAGATGTCCTAACGGGAAAGAGGATGATAAATACATAGACCAATCTGGTGATGGGAAGTATGGAAGAATAAACAATAGAGGCTACTGATACTACAATAGAGACAACCAAGATCACAAGATAAGGGAAAAAAGGCATGTTACCTTGCTGAAGAAGATGACTCTGACACCCACATTGATGATGATATTAAGGTGGTGTTTGTTGCAATGAAAGATGATTCAGAAGAGGAGGAAAGGTATGTAGAAACAACACTTATTTCTAAAGTTAGTAATAATGATACTTGGATCATTGATAGTGGTTTTACACATCACATGACTGGTGATGAAGATAAGTTTAATCATCTTGACCATTATAATGGAGGATCAATGAAAATGGGAAATGACACACCTTGCATGGTTAAATGAAAAGCATCTATTTTATTGAATGATAAAATTAGATGTGATAATGCATACTGGGTAAAAGGACTTAATTACAATTTGTTGAGTGTAGCACAACTGAACAAATCAAGTCATTGAGTTACATTTTAAAGAAAGAAGGTGAAAATATATGATGAAAATGGAAAGATTGTCAGAACAGGTGGACAATCAAAAGGTAATTAATTTTATCTTGACAATTTTGAGACTTCTTGTTTACTGGTGAAAAATGAAGATGCATGGTTATGGCATAGCAGGTTATGTCATGTAAATTTTGATAACATGATTAAGATTAGTAGAAAGAGAAAAGTTAGAGGATTTCCTAGTCTAACCAAACCTGATCATGTTATGTGCCATCAATGTCAGAAAGGAAAGATGAAAAAATATAGTTTTAAAAGTAAGGACTATTCATCTAAAGGAATTTTGGAGTTGGTTCACACCGACTTATGTGGTCCTATGAGAACTCAAACCTACTATGGTGATATATATTTTATTTTGTTTGATGATGATGTAATACCCCAAAATTGGCATCTCATAATCCTATCCAATTTTGTTACATTTAGTCTCATTCTATCAATTTATAAATCATCAAAGTCCTATTGTACTAGGAAATTATGTCTTCTAATTGACTTTACTTGACTTAGTGTCAAATGTAGAAAACCTTAAATCTACATCAATCACATATCATTTTTAATTCCTAAATAACAACTACAAATTGGCTAAATAAATGATATGATTGATTGATTTAATTATAAAGTCCTAGCACTTTAATTAAATTAAATTCACCCTCTTTAGCTAAAATACAAATGAAAAAGGAATTAAATAAATATTTGGTTTTAAATAAATATCCTCATTCAATAATTGAATTTAATTATTTAAACAATTGAGAAAAACCACTTATGAGGCAATATTGTATTTATTTAATCAAATATTCTCTCCAGTTTAGAAAAGGAAACTTTGAGTTAACTAAGAATCCAAAAGGGCAATAAAATAGTTAACTGCTCCACATAGGCAAAAGGCAAATAGTTGACTACCTCTTTGCAGGAAAATTTCTATTCTAGAATGGCCTCTCATCCAATCTCCACCGTTCATCTGATTCAATCTTGACCGTCGATTGAACCTAGGATTCTATAAAAGAACCCTTATTTCTAGTTCAAAGGATCCCAATTTTGGAGCAATGAAGTGCTGTCGCATTATCATTTCTACTTTTTTACATTCAAATCTTTCATTTTCATTGATAGTTTGATAATCATTTTAGATTAATATCATGTTTAGCTTATAATGCACTTGTCTTAATCTAGTTTTCTTTCATTTCTCTTAGATTAATATTCATACTTTGATCATTGCTAGATTAATTGCATATTCATTCTAGAATAAACTGCATCTTGCTTTCAATTAAACCCTCCATTCTAATGCTAGTATATGGTTGTTGGACTCTCAATTCTGAGAGCAATCCTGAACCCTACCTAGATAGGAGACAATAGGTTGAATCATCTAGATAGGAAAGATGAATGATCTCATATTCATTCTTGTCTAAAGCTATTGAACAATGACTATGTTGAAGTGCGAGGCTAAATTAGAGGCCCATATTTAGCTTATATATTTCTAGCACCCACCATGGGGCTTTGTCAAGAATATGCCTATGAGGAGGCAAGATATTAGTTATTTTCCTACTTAGTTCATCTCTGAAAGGGGACATAATCTTTGTGCAGGAAGGGGGAAGAATATCCCCCATAGATTCTCACCATAGGCATGCACCTAGATTTTTAAAGCTGGTATATAACACTTGCCACTACTTCAAGGGTAGCCTATGAACATATATTATGGAGTCCTTAGAAACACTAAAAATATGGGTGCCCTCTAGGGGGTGACACAGCTGTGTGAGGTGAACACATGCACATAAATTGTGAGGCACATATTTTGTTTTCTCTACCATTTTCTTTGTAGGGATAATTCAGTGTTTTCTCAAGTCTTCAACTATCCAACATGTCCAAACTTTGTCAAGACTCCCATGTTTCTTTCAAGTTGCTTTTTCCTTAGTAGAACTATTTTCAACTATTGACTATTTCACATCTGCCTACTAGTCCAAACTCTATGCTTGTTAATGAGTGATTGAAACCTAAAACTAAGTTTCCTATTCTAAACTGTCCTAAATCAGTCTGTACACTAAGTATTCTAGCAAAGAATAGCTCAAGTTGTGTCTTGTAAACCATTCCTATCTTAAAAAATGATCCAAAACTATCTGATTCGGTACTTTCTTGCATGTTTCAAAGCACAATCTCATGTGAACTTTCAACATTCTATGCACTTTCTCATGTAGTATTTCATATCCTCGCACAAAGTTCCACACTAGTCCTATTAGGTGCCCTTTGTTTGGTTTTTTTATCTGATCCTACACTTCATCACATTGGCCTGACATTTCCTCATGCGAGCTAGGCATATCTTCACGTGGGACAACATTTCCTCATGTGAAAAATGTCCCCTATTTGTCAAAATAATGAGCTATTTCCCATCTATTGGTCCACTTTCTGCCTAATCTGATTCCTATTTAGGGTCCACCTATCTATTTTCCTACTTGTACATAGTCTAAAACTAGATGTCTCAGGCTGAGAATCACGTGAAGACCACTTGAACTGATTCTGTCTCTTTGTTATCTACTTGTTCTACTATGTTCTTGTACCTTATGATGCGATAAGTCATCTCTTGGTTTTTTCTAACTGTACTCTTGATGACTTGTGTCAGGTTCATTTCACTTTTATCACTCTTTTCTTTTCTAGAGACAAAGTTCCAAGCATAGTCCTAGTTCTCTCTCGTTACTCAATCCTCGTCTATGACTATAGTGACTCAAAGTAGCAACACGTTCTGTTGATGTCCCACTAGACGGGGTAGAGGTAGACCTCACAACCAAGGAAGAGGTTATTCTGATCTTGTTACACAATCTGAGTGTTGTAGGGGATCTTCACATTCTTCCTCAAACACATTTGGAGAGGAGTCACCTCACTCTCCTTCTCATGTTATTTGACCTTGTGTCTAGCTTAATTTTACTGTGAACTTCATTCAGGTCATAAATCCCTTGTTTGGAGAACACCAAATCTCTGAGGAGTCACCATTTGAAATTGATCCTTTTGAGGCACCAAAGGTTCCCGTAGCAATAACCTATCGTCATACTAAACCTCCTCGCACTTAGTCTGTTCACACTATGCACTTTCAGACTAGCAAGATGGCACATCAAAATAGAGATGGTGAGTATAGTAGAGCTCATGATCATAATCAGGATCAAGCTCAAAACAACCAAGAAGAATTTCATACCTAGAGCATCTTTGAAATCCTTGGTAATGATGATGAATAAATAACCCAAAAAGATGTTGAGGCTGCCCGAGCTAACAAAAGCCTCTGTAAGATGATGGAGATTCTAATGAAAGAAGAGAAGGATAAATGCTTTCTCTAACTGGCCAACCAAGGGACCAAGTTACTACCAAACTATAAAGTCATGACTCTTGTGGTCAAAGAAGAGGAAACAAAGACCACTAAACTATAAAAACTAGTTCAAAACATGCAAGACCAAGTTGGGAAACTCATGAAAACAAAGGACAAACCTGAAAACCAATTCACACTTGAGAGAATCTATCAATTCGCATTTGACAAGAGTCTTAGCATGCCACCTTTTCCCAAGGGTGTAGAACTACCCAAATATGACAAATATTTGGGTACCTATAATCCTCAAGATCACTTGAGAGAGTTTGGTGTTCTATCCATGGAGTTTATACATGACCAGACTTATCTCATGCATCTCTTCCCACATAGTTTGGATGGATCTGCTATGGAGTGGTTCTCTTGACTTCCTACTGGAATCAAGTCTTTTGATGAGATTTCCAATCTATTCCTCTAGCACTATTCACATAACATCCAACATCTAGTTAATATCCATGATCTTTGCAATCTGAAACAAAGACCTGAGGAACCTTTCCTAACATTTCTCCAGTATTGGAGACAACTGTACAACAAATATTCTAGCAAAATACTAGAATTTGAAAAACTTGATATCTTTTTAGACAATATTCTCCCTTATTTTGGGTACCAAGTATAGCTACAAGGTCCTTTGACCTTTGATGATATGATCAAGAAAGTTGTCAGAATAGAGGCGTTCATGGTCAAGAAAGGAGAGTGGACCCTACACAAAGATAACAAGTAGGGGTCCTCCTCAAGAAAAGACAAAACTAAAACTTGTCAACAAAAACTAGGATGTTGTGAATGAAGGAGTCATTGACAATGTGACCCCAAACACTCCAAAGGTTGTTTTCAATCTTACCTCCAGTATGCACACAACCAAAACCACTAAAAAGGTTAGAGAAGATGCTCAACAACCTTGAAAATATTCCAGGAGAAAACCTTGGGCACCTCAACCCAAACGTAACTTCACTTCTCTAGGAGAAACTCTTGACGTGGTTTACAAGACTCTCTTGCAAAACCAAATACTGATGCCTCCAGATAACTTGCATCCTTATTATCCACAACCACTACATGCTTAGTGGAATGAATTTGCATACTATGATTATGATCAAAACAAGGGTCATAAGACTTCCAGTTGTATTCAACTTTGACATAAGATCTTATCGACAATGGGGATATTTTTGTGAGTGGTCATAACAAGAACTTAGATCACCAAGCATTTAAAGGCCCATTTCCTCCTCATGATAAGGGTGTGTCCTCTAAGGCCAAGAATAGCACTAACAAGGTTAACTATAGGTACAATACTAATGAAAATGTTATTAATATGGTTGAACCTATCGATGTTGAATACTGTGATGTGATCACCATCAAGGGGAGCGGGGATGCCCCTAGACCCAAGGCTTTGTTTGTTCTATGAGGCTGTATGTCTCCATCTTACGAACAAGAATAGTCTCCAGTTTGTACAAACACTATCACTTGATCTCATGCAAAGGTCATTCTCAAAGGCTCTGAGACTTCTACATCTACACTGAAACAACCTGCAGATATAGATGTTGTTGGACCTACCAACAAGAATTCAAAATTGGTCCCCATGCCTAGAAATGCTAATTAAAGCATCCTAGATTACAATGTACCAACACTCAGATCACTATCTTTGAGTTGATGAAGATCTTGCTTTCTCATAGGAAGATTCTTGATAAAGTCCTCACTGAGGAAAATGTCCCTAAGGATCTTGATTTGGATCGGTTTCAATCCATGGTGGGTCACCTGACCTCACCCCATTACCTATCTTTGTCTGAGGAAGATGATCATTTGTTAAGCCATCTGCACAATCCCCCTCTGCACATTGAATTCATGATAGGCCCAAAGTGCATCCATCGTGTCCTCATTGATAATGGTGTTAGTCTGAATATCTACTCTACTAATCTACTCACCTAGTTAGGCTATGGTGAAGACTACATAGATTCCCACAAAAATATCACCATCATGGCATATGATGAAGAGGAATGGAAATCCAAAGGTTTAGTTGTGTTACCTATCAGAGTTGGCCCTATTGAGAGAGATGTTGTCTATCAAGTATTGGATATTCCTCTCATCTACAAAATACTATTGGGAAGACCATGGTTCCATGAGATGCAGGTAGTTCCTTCAACATACCATCAGTGCATCAAGTTCCCATTTCATGGAGTAGAATTGACTGTACCTACCAACATGAGCTATTCCTACAATATGCTAACACAATTTACTGATAGCTTTGTCCCAACCAACCATGAGTCTTCTAAATTTTTTGATACCAAACTCAAAGAAATGGAAAAGACTATAAAACTCAAGGATTCTAGCATGGGGGAGTATCAGATGGAGATTGTATTGTCACTGGTAGCTCTACCTCTATCTCTGCATTCCTATGGGAGACCCTCTGAGAGCAAGAGACCTTCTTTCGTGTCCCCTCAAGTAGTCTATGATGGTGCCTTTGTACATGCCACATCACCATTAGAAGATGAGGATCAAGACAAAGCCATTACAGCTTGGATTTATAAAGAGAAGGACAAATATGAACAAGTCACCCCAACTCATGACATAGAACATGAACCAAACAATGAAGGATTCAAGCTCATGAAATGCTTCATTTATAAAGTGAGTGGCCTTATTGGGGTGAATACTAATGGATTGCTTGAACCAATTGAAGCTATAGGATAAAGGACAAAAGACACACTTGTTCTAGGCTTCAAAAAGATCATGTTCCATTTAGGGATCAATAAATTTGTACCAAAACTAGAATGCCAGCCAACATCTAGGGACATTGTTTTAACTGAAAAACTTAGAGTTCAGTTTAGATGAGGATACCTTTCCTTATCCTATTCCTCTAGATCTTTCCATGCTCTTCACAAAGCCAGATGCCTTTTTGCAGCATGTCAGACACCTTGAAACTGATAGTGATTCTGATGACACCACCTCAGTTACTCCATTTATAAATGATCAGTTAAGGAAAATGCAAATGGCTCACCCTAACTATAAATGGGAACTGTACATGCCATCACCTTTTGAAGAATGGTTCAAATAGGAACAATCCATCAACACTACAAGAGATGAGAATGAGTCAAATGGTACAACAAGTATTGATGGGGTTCTTATATCAAGTATTATAGACTCGCATGAGTATGAGTTTGATTATTTGTCTGACACAACTTCTGACAAGGACATGGATACTGTACACACATTTTAAAACCTTCTCAAAGTAGGTGAAGGGTCTAGTGTTAGGACGACCGAGTGCGATTCCACTGAGGTTAACATACCCTCTACTTCTAATGTGAGGCCTTAAAGGGACTTGAATACTTCTTTGGATGAGATCACTTTAGGTCTTGACTTTCTTGTCCATGCTTTTGATGAATATACCATGAACACACTTGAACTTGTCACTTCTCTTTCACTCCACCACCCCGAGCTAATAAATTGGAAACCTTCCTCTCCATCCAATGAAATCCTTACATTCTAGAATGATTAAGCTCTTGCTTGCTACCTTAAAACTATGAAACCTATAATGTCCTCCACCAATGAAGATAGTGTCAACATGACTAAGGCTGATATCAAGTATCTTAGTCATAGAATTAAAAGAAAAAAAAAAGAATAGGTGCTCTAATGGTGAAAACCACATCATGGCAGTATTAGAGCTGAAAAAAGTAAAAATGAAAGACGTATCTAAGGGTGACAACCTCTCCGAGGTTCCCAAGGATGGGATACTTGATACACTTCGAAGTCATTTTCAGGAAAGATCTTTAGTGCTAATTGAACCGAATCAACCTTTGAACTTGGGTACAGAGGTTGAACCTCAAATTATTCATTTGGCATAATCTTTATCCACAGAAGAGAAAGAGGAATTCACCAGTTTCTTTCCAAGTAATAAAATCAAATTTGCATGGACCTATTATAATATTACTAGATTGGATCCCAATCTAATCATGCATCACTTGTCTATTGCACTAGGTGTTAAGCATGTTAAACAAAATCTTCATAAGATGTATCTGCATGTGGCACTATTAGTCAAAGTTGAACTAGAAAAAATTCTTAAAGCTGGCTTCATCAGAGAAATTGATTATGCAGAATGGATTTCAAATATTGTCCTAGTTACTCAACATAACAAATCTATCAAAGTTTTCACGTATTTTCAAGATTTGAACAAAGCTTTTCCCAAGGATGATTTCTCGTTACCCAACATTGACATGATTTTGGACATGATAATAGGCTATGAAATGTACTCACTGATGGATGCTTTCTCTAGCTACAACTAGATCAAAATCGCACCAGAAGACCAAGAGTAGACTTCTTTCACATGTGCTTGGGGAACTTTCTATTGGAATGTCATGCCCTTTGGACTTTAAAATGTCAGAGCCACATATCCAAGAGCTATCACCACTATCTTTCATGACATGATGCATAAGATAATGGAAGACTATGTGGATGACACATTGGCTAAGAGAATGCAATGAAAGGAACATCTCATAGATTTAGGTACCATTCTAGATCAAATGAAACAATTCAGTCTGAGACTCAATCCAAAAAAGTGTGCATTCAACATTACATCTAGCAAGCTACTAGGTTACATCATATCGACAAAAGGCATAGAAGTAGATCCTGAGAAAGATCAAGCTATTAGTTGTCTTTTCTTTCTACTTGTAGGTTTACAATATGTTTGACAAATTAATGTCACTGACTCTATCACCACTCCAAAGTCTACAAGGAAAAGGGCCAATTAATAAGGATCAACAAGGATCCTCCTACACTTTGAGCCTAGATGCTCAGGCAGGTATACCTTTGATTCACTTCTTAAAAGGAATCACTAAACATTATGAATTTATACCTTTTACTAACTAATTTAAAGATTTTATCATTTAAATCTATGTGATTGATGATGATGAGCTACTTCTAGAGAAAAGATCAGTGCCTTAACCTAGGGCAAAGAGTCACCCAATAACATAAAATAATTGAGAACCCTAACTCAAACACCCTTGAACTCAGGATAAGTGCTTTTCCTATTATCCCTCTCACTCCCAAACCTAATCATCAAGATCCTTATCCAACCATGGACTCACTAAAATCACCTTAAAGATTTTAATCTTAACTTTGTTAGGAACTCCAAGATAATTTCACAATACTCTTTGTTTACCATATGCTAACTCACTTTGTGACTTTAACATATATGAATCCAAAATCAAGACAAGAAGACAATCATAAATTTGAGACAAGAATTCAAGTGTGTTCTCATTAAAACTCTCAAAATCAATACATTACCAAGATGACAACTACTAGGAACAAGACCCAAAATCTAGGCTCTCCTTGTTCAGGCTTTCTATTGATTTTCAACAAAACATCAACAACCCTTTGGGACCAAAAGACTTGGAACCCCTACAAAATCAAAACTACAACAATATATACCACTAGTCATCTTGGAATCCTAAAATCAAGATGCAACAAGCTACAAATGACTAGGGTAAAGGTTTCAACCACCAAACCAATTAGAAATCAATCAAAATTTATTTCATGGGAGGAAAACCAAGTGACCTGGCCTGATCAGATCCTAGGATGATCTTCACTTATAATAAATCTCCTAATTTGTACTGAAGACCATGAATTTTCTACATTCACCCACCTGATTACCCCCCTGCAACATGCCTCGAGCAACTCTACAGCAGTCACCAAGATCATTCCTACAAAACCCAACTGCTAAAACATTAAAAATCAATCCTTCTATCACTAAAAACCCTTTAAATATTTGAATTTCTTGAAGAAATGGCTAATCAACAAGTTTAAAACATGGTCGTAGATCTCATCATTTCCTGATAGATCAGGAAGCTCTCATTTATCTCCGTAATAGTTAAAAATCCATTTAAAAAGTCTTCACCACATCACCAGACTGTTAGCCAATTAGAAATGAGCTTGTCAACACCACATAGCATCATGGACCCACCTTGACTTTTCTTTACCTTTGTATTAGATGGTGGGTGCATGATCACAAGGGGAAAGAATATTCCTTACGATCAAGCACCCATCATCGATGCTCTTTAAACTGTCAGACCATTGACCCCTACAGAGAGATTGTCCCACTGACAACCTCCACCTCAACAACATGCTGACCAATGAAAATCTACCATTTGTATATACCTGGCATTGGACCCACTACCACCCCTATGGTCTAATTTCAAATCAATAGATGCCACATGATCTCATGGGGAAGGAATATTCTATGAGATCATGCGCTATCCGTAGATCAAAAGACTTTTACTGCAGGCCCTACTGACATGATCCACATCATAATCCAACTCGGCCAATGAGAAACAACCATGTCAAGATGACCAAGAAGATGAGGACCCATTGCACACTAGCTGCAACATGCTAGAGGATCAGGTAGTCATCATATGATCTCAAGGGGGAGGAATATTCCAGGAGATCATGCACTCGCCATTGATTAAAATGACTGCAATGCTAGGCCCCGCTGATCATGCGAACTTGCGACTAAAGAAACACAAACTGCTAGCAAAGTCACTAAATGCTAAGGCATAGACCATCGAGAATAAAAGACCCTGTGACCACTATAGTCGCTAAATCACTTGACATAAAAGGATAACCGCTAGGAAGCATGAGACCTAGCGATTGACTAGGAAAGTAAAGCACACATGTGCTTATAAATCACTTAAGTGGCCCAAAAAGGTAATAAAGAAATAGAACATGGCCAAAATAAAAATAAAAAAGGTTTTTTCTCTAATGGCTAGATATTTGAAAATTTGAACTTAGGGTTTAAGGGCAGAGACCAGGAAAAACATTGCAGAGGTTAGAGAAAAATTACACAGCCATGAAAAATTTATTGTAGGTGCTAACACAAGCCATCATGGAAATTCCTCCACCATGCAACATTATTCATATGAGAGGACTCCAAGGTCAGTTACAGTCTATTAGGTGCTTCATTGCACAACTGGAAGATAGGTCACAACTATTCACCAAGACCTTACATAAAGGTGGGACTTATAAATTGAATGAAGACTATGACAAAGTTCTCAAATAGATCAAGCAATATCTTATTAATTTGCTAATACTGATGCCTCATATTAATGGGAAGTTGCTCATTCTCTATATCTCTGCTATGGACACATCACTGGGTGTCTTACTAGCTCAAGAAGATCTAAACAATAAAGAAAGAGCTATTTATTACATCATTAGAACTCTGGTCTCTTATGAAATAAACTACTCTATCATTAAGAAAGCTTGTCTAGTGGTGGTATTTTCTTCATCAAAACTATGGCACTACATGCTTTCTCACACTACATGTCTCATTGCTAAGATTAATCCATTAAAATAATTAATGCAGTTGCCCTTATAGGTAGATTGGTGAAATGGGTCATGATACTCAGTGAGTTTGACATTGAGTATATAGAAAGAAAGGCCATCAAAGGACAACTGATCATAGATCAGTTGGCTGAGGCACCACTCAAAAATCATCAACCGTTGAACATTGAGTTTTGAGATGAGTCCATAATGCTACTCACACATCAAACATGGACTATGTTCTTTGATGGATCATTTACCCAACAGGGGTTAGGTGCCATGATATTGTTCATCACACCACAAAGCTACTCTTTACCCAAAGCATATAAGATGTTTCCTTGTATAAATAACATCACTGAGTATGAAGCCATGATCAATGGCATGAAGATAGCCATTGAATGACAAGTAGATGAACTAAAAGTCTTTGGAGACTCACAACTGGTCATCAATTAGGTCAACAAAATTTATTAGACAAAAGATGACAAATTGGTACCTTACAAATGGATGGTCAATGACCTAAGAAAGTACTTCGCACATGTCACTTTCTAGTAGATTCCAAGGGAAGACAAAAAAATAGATGATGTCATGGCTACTCTTGCCTCTATGCTACAAATGCTTGAAAATGACTTCTGACATGAATTCCTGGTGGAGATGTTATGCTACCCACCCTATGAAACCCCTAAATCTAGGATGATATGTTCACTCATTGCACATGAATCATCCCACTACCATCATATCTACTCCTTCCTCCATGACACTTACACTAGGAATGAGAAATGTCACCTAATCCATAGTGCTTCATAGTACATTATCATAGCTAACAACTTGTATAGATGAGGTCTAGATAGTACCCTCCCTAGGTGTTCAGAACTCGATGAGTCTAAGTGTGCGTTAGCTGAGGTGCATGAAGGCATCTATGGATCTCATTCAAGCAACCTGACGCTGGCCCGTAAACTTATTAGAGCTGGTAACTATTGGCCCAATATGGAAAAGGAAGCTACACAATATGCTAAGGCTTGTAAATAGTGTCAACTTCATGGGAATCTGATTCACACTACTGTAAAGGAGCTAATTTTGTTCATCACTTTCTGGCCATTTCAACAATGGGCCTTTGATTTGGTGGGTCAGATTCATCCTTCTTCATCGAATGGACATAAGTTCATTATCACTGCTATAGATTATTTAATGAAATGGGTCAAGGTAGTACCTTTGACCATAGCGAATGGAAAATTAGTAGCCATGTTCATATTGAATTACATCATCTGCAGGTATGGTGTACCCTCCTTAATAATCATTGACTACGAGGGGCAATTCAAAAACAAGGATTTGAAAGAGCTTTGCTCTAAGTTCAAAATCATACAACACTAGTCTTCAATCTATTATCCCCAAGGTAATGGACAAGTAGAAGCATCCAACAAGGTGATCCTAAAAGCTTGCACCCCACAATTCACAAATCTGGATGAAACTAGCATCTCCAAATTAATCTGGTTCTATGGGCTTACCACACAAGGATACGAACACCAACAGGGGCTACCCCCTTTGCTTTGGTTTATGGGGTGGATGTTGTGCTACCTATTGAGGTTGAGATTCCTACTTTGTGAGTCTCTCTGAAGGGCTTCATCATTGATGATGACATTACAATATCTCAGCTATAAGAGATAGAACTACTAGTTGAATGCTAACAAGTGGTATTCAATCATATCTGAGCATATAAAAAATGGATGTCTAAGAGCTACAACAAGAAAGTTAGACCAAGGGACTTCCAAGTGGGTGATCTTGTCCAGAGAGAGAACCCTAAGAATAAAAAATAACAGATCTAGAAGGGAAAGTTTGAACCAAATTGGCTTGGTCTTTATATTGTTATTGCAAAATTTGGGTCTGGCTCCTATCAACTCTTTACTACTGAAGGAGAACAGCTCAAAGAGCCGATAAACACTCTACATCTTAAGAAAGTCTACAGCTGAGTCTTCTGAATGCTCCATGTACATACTCAATTCTAGAAAAATCCTAAAAATTGCAGAATATCCTGAAAAAAACTATTATCTTGGTGAAAACCTGGTAACAGGTGCCTTGATAATCTCAAAAAAAATAAAAAGAATTCAAAAATACAAAGAAAATAAAAAAAGGTAAAAATACAAAAACATTGAAAAATAAGAAAATGTGCCATTGATGAAAACCTGACAAACATGCGTCATGGTAGCAAAAGAAATAAAATTCTACCAAGAAGATGAAAACTTGGTAAACAAGCACCTCTTGTTTCGCAATGTTATACCTATCATGGTACCACTTGGCTTTGTACAGTTGCTTTCTTGCTTTCCTATTTTTAGTTTTCTAGCTCATGCACTCACTCTTAGTTACCTTCAAGACTATGCTTGAATCTACGTGGATTGAAACTAGTCACACTTGGGGGCACCCTTCTTTCTCTAGGGGGAACTATCCTATCAATTTCATAGAATCCTCCATGCATCAATCACCAATCGTTCTCACTTCATCTACCTACTGATGCTTAGCTATCAAATCCCTCTCCTTGAGGATCTCTCATACATTAGTCACCAGTGGTTCTCACTATGTCTGCCTACTAACACCTAGCTATTATTGAGAACTCTCCTTAAGGATCTCTCTCACATCAGTCACTAGTGGTTCTCACTACATCTACCTACTGATCCCTAGCTAGTCCTAAGATCTCTCTCTTCAAGGATCTTCCTTGTATCAATCACCAGTGGTTCCCACTGTGTCTGTCTACTGATCCCTAGCTAGTCCTAAGATCTCTCTCTACAAGGATCTTCCTTGTATCAGTCACCAATGGTTCCCACCATGTCTTCCTACTAATGCCTAGCTAGTCCTAAAAGCTCTCTCTTCAAGGATCTTCCTTGTATCAGTCACCAAAGGCTCTCACTACATTTGCCTACTGATACTTAGTTAGCACTACGATCTCTCCTTGAGACTATCTCTCATGTCAGTCACAAGTGGTTCTCACTATGTTTGTCTACTATCATCATCCTATTGAGACTTTTTGCATATGATATATACTTTTGATCTAACATCAATCCACTGAAATTGAACTTGAACATGTGACTCTCTAAGACATGCTGAGCTTTTCTTTTGTGTTCTTTTATTTTTGCTTCATCATTCCTCCTCAAGAAACTCAAAGACATCTATCCTTACTGAGAGATGCAAAGAATGGGGGCATGATCTTTTCTTTGCTTTATGTTTTTTGGTTTAGTTCCAATGATCCAATGGATCCATACAAAATGGGTGTCCACTGTGAGATCCTCTATCTTGTATTAGATGGCCATGTGTACCTCGACTCATTTTATATGGAAAATTTGGTGAGGTTGGTTCTTCTCCTTATCTTTTTGAGTGACTTCTTTTTGCTACAAGTGAACTTTCAAATGCTCATCCTACGAAGTGAACCTAAGGGTCACTTAGAGAATTATTAGTGTGTTTCTCAATCACTTAGAAAAATAAGGAACTCTCACATGTCTAGTGTGTTTGTACACAAGCAACATTCAGGTCATCCCAACAATTTTTCTCTAATGCTTATGTTAACTTGTTAAATCAAAAGGAATAGGTGTTTAGGTCATTCTGGCTTCTTGTGCCTTAATGCTTACACCTCATTCTGACAAATCTAAGACTAATGTCATATTCACATTCTCATGATTGTCATGTCAGTGAGGGTTGTATAACATTCTATGACCATCCTATACTAAAATCTCTATGATGAAAACTATCTAATGGGTCCTGCAACCAAGTCCTAGGGATTACATCTAGCTTAGGCTTGCATTTTCATTCTAGACTTGCATAGCGACAATTTTTCCTACTCATTTTTTTGTATCCTCTTGAATTGGTATGCCGAGGGTTCTCATCTCACATCCTAGGTTCATCATGACTGCACAAGTGTTTGATCCTCGCTCTTGATCTTCAAAGAAAGTTCCTTTGGCTAGTACCTATTATATGTTGTGATATGCTACATGAGATGTTAGTACCAAACATTGCATATATTGCATCCACAAAGTCCATTATCATATATCATTGGCATATATCTACATCTACATATTCATATACATGTGCATATATTATAACCATAAATCAAATCATACATTACATCTATCTATCATCACATAATAGGAAACATGTGCATATTCACTTACATATTCATACATGTCATACATTTCACATCTACTCATTTATCATTTAGGATACATCTCATAAAGCATTAACATTGAAATAATTTATAACAAGAATGACACATAAGATGATACCAAAATAATTGAGCTCATATATATATGAATCACAGTGTTAGTATATAAAAAATGTGCTACTCAAGGACAATCTCTCAAAAGAATGGGCTACAATACAAGGATGCATATACATCAGATACATCATGATCAAAATCAAATGCTACATCTAGCTCTGGCCATCACCACCCAGAGGAGGTGGAGGAGGAGGCATGTCTGGCTAAGGAGGTGCCTATGGAGAAGGTCCATGTCGACCCTCTAGAACTCTTGCATACTTTGAAAACCTAGAAATCTACTCTGATGCATCAGGAACCATGCTGATGTATGTTGCATAAGGATAAGCTTCTTGTGTAGCCTCATACCGCATCTCTGCTAGTGCTCTCATGAGATCCTTTGACAACACTATGTTCTCCTAATGCCTCTCTACCAAATGAGCATCTCAGAATACAACTTGTATGTCCAGATCACCCAACTCCCTCTATGCCTACCACACCCTATCTCAGCTCCACTATAGTGAATCTTGTAGTTGTGTGACTGTGTCTCTTAGAGGGGGACCCTATGCAACCTGATCTTTCTTAACCTCATCTCCACCCTCAACCTATGCCTCCTTCTTAGGAGGCTACTCTGGTATCTCATTAGTCCTCTATCTCATTGATCTCTCCTATGCTTCACTACTACTAGTACTAGGATCTATCTTGATCCATTGAGGGGGAATGGCTACTTGTGTCACCCTCCATCAAGGTACTTTCTGCTGAGCCTACTATAGCTATGGTGGAGGCTAAGCCAACTATTGCTACTGTGGTGGAGGCTATGCTACCTACTGCTGCACCACCTATTATAGCTTCTGACCCATGCCAACTAGATCTGTGTACTAGGGGAATGGATGTGCAACTCGATGATCCTGATATGCTAGCATCATCCCCCCATCCACCACTACTACCATATAATCCCATTGGGCTAGTACTACCCATGCCTCAATCATCAAATGGCCCTAATCCAACGTCACACTCCAATCCTTCTTCACCTCATCGATGAAGCGGTTGTATGAGTAGTACTCTTATGATATGTCCTAAGGCCTACCAAAATGTTGCAACACCCTTGATAGGGGAAAATGCTCAATAATGGTGATAGAGTGACTGCTCAAGGGATGTGAATAGAACATGTATTGTAGCTCATACCTGGCATCCTCCTAGATCTATGTACCTATCCATGGCTAGCACACAACTAAAATCATGTCATCTAACTAAGCCCACCACTACTCTATCTTGCCTAGCACTGGCTGGGTCATCAGGCCACCATACCTATAAATATATGGCTCTAAGGGTTGTCTGGTATGCTAGAACACTGGTCTATAAATGGGGAGATGCTTCTAGGCCTATATCTATAGTACAAAGACACCTATCACCATGCTCTACACATCTCGATACACAATCTCA
The DNA here is from genome assembly GCA_027943335.1 of Chamaecyparis obtusa. Lineage (NCBI taxonomy): Eukaryota > Viridiplantae > Streptophyta > Pinopsida > Cupressales > Cupressaceae > Chamaecyparis > Chamaecyparis obtusa. Next base: position 95,426 of record BSBK01008657.1, on the reverse strand, counting down.
TGCATCTCATGGTACATCTATGCCAGCATACATTTTCCCCATCCATAACACATGGATGACTGCTCTAACATCCACTACAACATCTTACCCCAACTACACTCCAGTTTGTGCTAACCTGTATTTGGTATCAAATAGCAGCCCAAGAATGCTGGTAATACCATTGCTAACCTATCCCCAAGACCATAATCTTTGATCAGATCCTCCCAAGGGATTGCCTGACCCATAACTAGATCATCCTTAAAAATGACTTGAAGCGCTAGAGTCCCTTCCCTCGATTGAACATTGTACTCCACACACTAGCTCATGGAATGATACCCACAGAATCTAGTATATGTCCTCTGGTGTCACCATCATGTCTCCCTGGGGCAAGTAGAATGTGTTCATTTCCAAATGGAAATGCTCAATGAGTGCATCCAATAATTTGTGATTCACCTGAATGTCAGGTACATCACGCAAGTATGATAACCCTAATGGATCTATGTGCGCCATCTCCCTGTTGTCTAGCTCCTGCATGACCTCACCAATCACTAGGTGGTGAGATCAAAACATGATGTCTAGGAAGTCAACTTGCAATGCAAGCGACAACACATGATCAATATCTCAATCATGATAATTTTTAAAAAGCAAAACAAAACTTGAATCTATGCACCTATCCTCAAACTACTATCTAATGATCTACTTGGCTGATTTTATGCAAATTTTGACTCCACTTTGGTTCTTTGTTGTAGATTCCCATGCGAGGAAGTATGAATCTCACATGATATTTCCCAGTTGCACAAGACTACGCACCAGTTCATGTGAGAGATCCTCCTTACGGAGGGTTTCCTGCGTGACTTCTAGGTCCTTTTCACATGAGCCTATGGAGAGACCCATGTGAGGAAGTCCTCTTTTTTTACTTCCTCACATGAGAATCATCACCAACCCGCATGAAGAATCTATTTTCTTGCATCAGTTCTTCTGGGAAAGTTCCTAACTAGCCCTAGATTCTATCTAAATCTACTCAAATGCATTACGAAACTGAAATGTAGGCTAAGTTATCGATTACTCATAGGTGGGTCATACGTTGAATGTTGGCTATCACATTGGGAGTTTTAGAAATAGGGAATACTAAGAGGGGGGGTGAATCAGTATTCTACAAACTTTATATTTTGCCCAATTATGGATATAACAGATTATCTTTATACATGCATAACATAAGAAGCTAAACAACATGCATAACAATAAAGAACTCATAACACATTATTTGTTCTTGAGGAAACCGTGGCCAAGGGAAAACCCCAGTGGGGATGGTACCCACAAAGATCCACTAATCAAAAGTATCCTATTAAGGATGTTCACCCTGTTAGGAGTCTATTACAAGCATATAGTGTATCAGTCCTGATTAAGGGACTATAGGCCTTGTTAGAAGCCTCAATCCTGTTAGGAGTTGTAGTACAAAATGTGATTATCAGATGAGCCCACTACCCAAACAAGTAATGTACAATATACACTAATTAAAAAATAGGTTAAGATACATAACCTTATACTGATTGCATCAATATCACTTCACTGCTCTTTCACTATCGCTATTACATATGCTTCATATACTACGCATCATATCACTTGTCATTCTTTTTCAATACTACTACAATTACTTGCTACTTTCTACAATTACAATTACAATTACATTTAAATTTATACTAATATCTTTATCCAAGAGTTAAAATCTAGGATGTCATCCCTTTATATTGTTAAGTCATTATTTTGATAAACAAAATAATCCCTTAACTCTTTACTAGTTCTGTCTTGATATTCTGTCCTATCGGCTTCACACTGTCTTCAGTAAAACTATCATAACTTCTTCCGTACATGTCATACTGACTTGCACTCTAAGATGGGTGATCAATAGACATCATAGAGTCTATGTTCAAGTGTGTAAGAATTGAACTTACTCTAGTCAACATCACAAACAAAAACTGTATCCAGGTTCACTGGCAAAACAATGTCTCACACTTAGACAAATTTGCAATGCACTCTATCATACTTGCTCTCTGATGTGTGTGATCTTCATGTGGATCATATGTTTCCATAATGATAGAATCTATGTAATCAACTCAGCGAAATTGCCAAAAATCTCCCCCTTTGTCATTGGTGGCAACATATGAGAAAATTGGCTAAATGTACAACTCAAAATCTCAAAATTGTTCAAAACTATGGCCACAGTATAAAATACATACTATCCTTATAACTCCTCAAAAATTTATTATCTCTAATATATTACTCCCCCTAAGACTAACAACCCTTATCATATACTATCAATTTTCTTCTATATATCTCTCCCCCTTTGACAACAATGACAAAATAAGGTAGGGAGGGTCACAAAATTATATCACAAAAAGTTATACCTTAATTCATTTATTGCAAAGTCAGTAGGCTTGCAACACAATCTACAAAATCTATCTTCATGTCTTCTATCTCCTTCTCCCATGATTTCTTAATGGAATCTGCCACATTAAGTAGAGCTCTTAGTCCATAAGAAGCAATTTCACATGCTTGGAGGTTTTCAAAGTTAAATTTCTGAAAAGATGTCTTTGTTGAAAGACATTCTTCCAACTGTTCTTCAATTATGCTCAACTTCATAGAAGCATGCTCTCTCAAAAGAGTGTATCTTCTCAATTTCCTATTTTTCTCATCTTGTACAACTCTGATTTCATCATAAAGTTGCCTAAATTTCTTCTCAACATCATAGACCTTCACATTCGGACTAGACAGAAGGTTTCTTTCATTTAGAATCTCTGCTTCCTTTAACCTTATCTTCTAATCTTCCTCAGTTGTCAAATTCTCTAATTTTGTACACTGTATGTACAAAGATTTACCTATTTCCAAATGCTTCCTCAAATCCTTGATACAAATATCAAGAGTATTGATATCATTTCCGATATACTGACTGATGTTCAAAAGCATTCTAGCCTCATAGTCTGCTTGTGCTTTCACTTTTGCAATATCAGCTAGGTTTGAGAATTCATTATCAAAGGTGCTCATTACCTTCTTTGCTTTCTCCAAAGGGTCTGCTTCTAAAATTTGTATAGTCATAGTACTTTGTAACTTCTTAGTTAGTTCCTTCAGACACCCTTCAAGACTCTTCACCTTCTTATTCTTACCAATGATTTTGTTGAAGGATGTAATCAGTTCCAACTGATCATCATCATCTACTTCTTTTCCCAAATGCTCAATCATAGATCCAATTTGAGTCTTCTTTCCAGTCTCAGGAGTAAGATAGATATCTTCTTTGGTGGGAATGATAATTTGTTCTTCTATAACTGGTGGTTCTACAACTGTGGTCTCTGTCATCTCTTCTTCTTTTGTAGCTTCCTGTTCCTCAACGGTTGAATTGTCAACAATGTTCTCCGAATTCTTGAATACATTTTCATCAGTATCCAAGGTGATTTATGTACCTTCTACATTCATTGTTTCATCTTTAATATTAATAGCTGGAGAAGAGGGAATGTCCTCTTGTACTTTCTCACCTACTTGCTCTGCTGTAACTGATGATTCTCCAACATATTCTACCATAACCTTGATAATTGTCTTTTTAGTCTCAGAATTTACTTCTTCATACCTGCCTTCCATAATCTGAATTGTTCTCCTTTTGGTTCTTAGATGGGTGCCTAAGGCTTTCATGATCTGATTGAATTGAGCTTCATCTCTTATTTCACAAACCTTCCTCACAAGCTTTTCTCTGATAGTTGTCTCTTCCTCTGATGCTCTCTTCTTCCTATTTAGAAGTTTTTTGTATAGATCATTGTTGGGCTCTTATAATGGTTTTAATAACTAGACTTTAGAACCATAACTTAGGGATTGGACATCCATGCTAAGTAGTTATCTTATCATTACGAAGGCATGTTTAAATTGTCAACCCAAGGAGGTATACTTGAAATAGGTCTACAAAGTATATGAACTATGAGATTCTCTAAGTTATTCTATCATTGCAAAAACTAAGAGTATAACAATGCTGGAAATAAATCTAACTACATAGTAATGGCTATAGGAACTGGACAATAATGGCTATAGGAAACTGTGTAATACACAAAAGATAATGAACAAATACTAATTGATCCCCCCTTTGCTTGATTATAATTTCAAATATATAAGCTTATTGACTCCCTAACAACCATCTAACATGTGTCTCAACATTCTTTTAAACAAGGAAGAGAATTATTCTAAAATGAATGACTAAGAAGAAGAGTCCTATTACAACTTGTCTTCTTGACTGATTGGAAAAAGAGTTTGTTTGGAATATTTTATGACAAAGCTTAATTTTTGGACATTTTTTTGTGTTCATAAATAAAATACAAATCATATCCAACCTCTTTTGAAGTCATAACTGAAATTACAATAAATAGAAGAAGTTTGACTAAGTCTGTTGATTTGTTGTTCCACTTTTCCTGCAGCCAGATTCAAATAGATGGTGCTCACTTATTATTGTGAGTTATCTCAAATTTTTTTACCAAATTATGCTCCTCCTTCTTATATTTCTAGATCATTTTTAAAATCTATATTTCATTAAGAAATGTGGAAGTTATGATCATTTTACCAAGACTGGGTTTTGGCTGCCTTCAAACTCTGTTATTTTTACTCAGTCAACTTCAGATAAGTGCTACGAATTAAATATTGTGAATTGTATCAAACCCTTTCATAAAATTTTTCTCCTCTATTTCAGCTTTCCAAATAATTAAGAAAATCCAAATTCCATTAAGAATTGAGTGAGATAGGGCCATTTTACTAAAAGTGGTTTTTGACTTTTTCTGCATTTCCTGCAACTACTGAATATTGACAAGTGTCAACTTGCTTCTCCTTCTTTCCAGCTGCATGAATGACTAAAATATCTCAGAAAAAACATTTTAATCATCTCAAAACATTTATTATTTAATAATAACCATTTTTCATAATAAATTATCATAATTTAGCATTAACTAGCTAGACATACAAACATTAATCAATAAATCATTAATCATAGTTAATGCTTCATAAATCAAGGTAAAGTATGAAAATGACTTGGAAAGGTATGATAAAGATGATGTCAAGTTTTATAAAAAATGATATAAATATGACAAATTATAGGCTTATCAATCATCGGGTATCTGTCCTTGAATAGTATCAAACTTCTTGCCAGTCAAGATCATATGCTTCATAACTGCATTCTCCATATTAAGTCTATTAGTATAATCATAAAGATCATAATATTTGTTCATTCTTGCAAAGTCACCGTTCTCAATAATATACTCATTAAGCTTTTCAACTTTTGGTTTCCAATCTTTCTTCTTAGTAGTGACATCATCTTTAACCTCTACAATCTTTCTTGGAATAGGTTGCACTAGAGTTTTATGCCTCTTTCCTGGTCCAATAGCACTTTCCTTAACTCTTTTTCTAGGGGTGGAGGAAGTGGATCTAGTAGACATTTTTTTTCTTATGTCCTTCTTAGGTACTTTCACTTTCACTTTTACTTGTGGTTCTTCCTGTGGCACTGCAATTTATGATAAAGGAGGGATAGACAAAACTTCCTTTTGTCCAATCTCTCTGATTGCTACTGCTATCTGCTTTGCTACCAAAAACTCTCTTTGTCATTCCTGTATCTTTTAAGATTTTCTTAATGGTGCTCTCAACTCTCTTCTTAGACTGCTTCTCTTCAATTAGAATCTTTGCGGAGTTGAAGTTCTCCTCAAAGGTTCCAAACTTGTTACATTGAGTCTCCAACTTACACTTCAGTAGTCTGCTAACATACTCTTCAGTCTCTAGCTCAAATATTTCATAGCCAAGAGGGTCTATGAACTCTATTCTAGGGTCTACTGCTTCAATATAGGTGAGGTCAATATCCACCATAAAACATATATCATCTTTATATTTTTCAACAAGAGACGTAGGGATCCTTGATCTGCTAGACACAATATTCTGAAATGTCTTAATAACAAGTACTGCACTCTCATTAACACTATCAATAACATGCCTTCTGTATACTACATTAATCCTTTCCATTATAGTTTATCCATCATTCCAATCATTTCCTATGGTGTAAGGAAATCTCCTCAAAAGATGAAAGAACATGTATGTGATTAGGGATGAGAACCTAAACTGTGTATACTTAGTTTTCTTGATCTTCTCCAAGTTCTCAAATAATTGAATTTTAAGAATTTCACATGTATCAACTGGTACCCTATCAACACACATAAGATAAGTTTCATGTACCATTCTAGTTGCCATGTCATCTTCTCTTGAATTAGCACAAAACTTAGTAGTTAGGATCTTGCATATGTATCTCACATCATCTTGTTTGATCTTACTAATCACAATTCCTCTACCATTATAGGATGAGTTTGTGTTGTTAATGACTATTTTCCTCATGTTTTTCTCATTAAAAGGAATAGCTCCAGTCTTAGATAATCCAGTGACTTCATGAATCAAATCAGCTATAATATCTATCACTCTATCTTCTAGTCAAAACTTTCCATTATGAATTCTACTCAAAATAATCTTAGTACATTCTTCATTATCAAATTCATATTGTAATCCATATTTGACAATTTCATTATGTTCCAAATATTCAAAACCTTGTTTCAGTGTCATATCCTAATTGTAAATCTTTTTATATTCTTCTATGAAAACACTATCATTTACTATCTCTAGTTTGCATCCAAGATAACGTCTAACATTCTCTAAATGTAATACTCCATTTGGTACGGATGATAATGCAAACCTAGGGTCTTCTTCCAAGGGTTCTACTGGTTACCTTTTCAATTTAGGTCTATTCTTATCTTTGACATTGTGTAATAAGGAAACATCCATGATTTCATCAAACACCTTTACTAATTCAAAGATTTGTCAAGTAAAATACCTTAATTTCACAATTTTAGGGCTTGTGTAGATTCGACACAAAATTCTTCTCCAAATCCTTGCAAAATGCTATCAATCACTACTCTTTGATCTCCTTGACACTTGAATTCTCTTTGATGATCAAATAATACCGATCATAACCTTTTATTAATTCAATCTCACTTAGATCTGACATCGCATTCATTTCTTTTGTCACTTCTTTCCAAAAAGTTGTCTCTGCTAACCTGCAAAACTTAAAACTTCTTGTGATCTCACAAAACATAATATTTTTCTTTGTTCTCTTAACCATAGCATTAGAACATCATAAACTACCTTGCATTAACTACGCAAGACTCAATTCATCATATATCTACTCCTACACTAAATCTAAGTTCCTATTCTACTGTAATTTACATGAATTAAGTACTTTGAGATAGGTCAGGTAAAGATTCATTCTTACCTTTTAATACTTCACCTTCCTAACTACCTTCAATGTTGAATATGTCTCCTTGATCTATTCTTTTGATAAACTTTACTTCATTTGAATTACTATAGCATCCTTTCTAAATGTTACTAGCATCTTCATTTCTTCTTGCATGATTCCTGGGGTTAGGATTAGGATGAAAAACTCTATTGTTCATTCTGCAAAACCTTGTTGTATGTCCAATCTTGTTGCATATCTGACAAACAATTCCATTATTTCCATATCTTGGTCCAGGTTGATTGATTTTTGATCTATAGTTTCTAGCAATGTGTCCAACCTTGTTGCATCTATAACATACTATTCCACTTCTTCTGTTCATATCTTCAGTAGGTTTCTTATTTGCATTGTTAGTATTCCTAAACATTCTACTACCATCATTATTCTCAATAAATTTAGGTTTCCTACAATTAATAGCTCTATGTCCAAAACCATGACAATTGTAACAATAACCATTAAGAGGTTTAAATTGTTTATCTGTGCAATCTCTCTTCATGTGACCAATAGTATTACAAGAAAAACATCTACCTTTGAATTCTCTTTGCATACCTTTGGGTGATTCCTCTTGCTTCGGTGATTCTTCTTCTTTACGTGTCGTTAGCTCTTTTTCATGTAGAATCGCTAATATAGTTTTCAAACTTGACTCTTGAGTTCTCAACTCCGGATTCTTATAGGGAAAAGGCTAATTAATAAGGACCAAGTCCTTCTTCTACTTCAGGCTCCACAGACCCAAGTGGGTATACCTATCTTCAGACTCACTGCTTCACAATGAAATCCTACAGTGGATCAAAGGTTCTAGCAATGATTTATTAATACCTCTTGTTGCAACTGATGCAGAGCTTGGAAATCCAGTCTGTGATATTAACAAAAGTAAACACTCATTGCATAAAAATGGCAAGTGTGACAAGGATAAACTCCTTCTTCTTTTCAAGCTTTGAACTCAGGTAGGTTAACCCATGTTAGATCTACTTCTTGAAAGGATCACAACACTAGTTTATATCCTTGATACAAACTTTATCTTCTCAGTCATTCAAACATACACAAAATTAAATTATTATTTAATTTTTGTTGAGGGTGAGATCTCTGCAAATCGAGGATAGACTAGTACCTTTTCTTTGGGTATAGAGTCAAACAGTGAAACATATACTTACAGAAATCTTCTAAATGAAACACAAACAAATCCCAGATGAAATACCTTACAATTCATCCTCTCTTAAACACATTTGATCATCAAATTCTTGCCAAATTCCTAAGCTCTCAGAAATTAACCTAAAGACATTACCCTTTCCTTGAAAGGAGCTAGAGATTAAAATCACAGATACCTTGTAAATGGTATATCAAAACTACCTTACAGATTCAATACGCAAAAGCCACATAATTCAAACAAGCAGATAATTGAAATCATGTAAGGGAATTCTATTGTATTCCAGTAAAATTTCACTGCATCAATACATTTCAAAATATGATAAAATATTCTAAGATTTCAACAATGGAGCCAAGCCTCTACAGTATATTTTTCAACCTCCTTTGAAATGAACAAAGACTTACTACTTATACCAATCAGCCATCTTGGAATCCTCGAAAGGATGCAACAAGCTTCAGATGGTTGTTAAAAGATCTTGCACTAAAAACAAGATTACAAATAGAGAAAGTTGTTTGCAACAACAGATTACAAATATCTATTTCCAACAATCCCGCAGGTGACATCTTTGTCTAAAGATATTTCAGAGCAGTTGCTAAATTTGTGGCATGAATGATGACCACCATCCAGCTAGTTTACATCATCCTCTATTTGAAACTACTCTTTCTCCAATTCTGTATCAGGTTCCATGCGTAATTCAAATTTGGCCAGGTGTCACATTCGTGTCTATGACAACTTGCTTGACATCTTTGTCCCTTTTTACCTTGATCTTCAAAGGTTTGGAGTACTAACACCTACTGCTTCTTCACTTGATTGCCCTTTCTTCTGAATCTTCTGACAGATATGTGGATTCCCAAGTCATGTAGGTTTCTTCACTTGGCCAATGAAAGGGAAGGACCTCATCTTTCTTTGGGGACAACTTTTCCCACTCAGGAACCAACTGGTGAACCTCTATTCTCACACTAGAAAAGTATATCCTACCATCCTAAAGGAGTTCAATAAAGTGTACGAATGGGGTAATATCATCTATACATAGAATGGAATTTACTTTAGTTATTACTTGTTTATCTATTTGCTCCATCCATTGACCTTTATCCTTGATTACCCCATCTGCCTTAATAAGACCAGGGAAAATTTGGAAATCATCTTGGAAATATCTTGTCCTTAAGATTTATAACCTTCTTCTTATACTCTCCCTATTTACCTCAAAGTCAAAAAGATCCTTGACAACCCTGTAAGTACTTGCTAGCTCAATATTTACAACACATTTATCCTTATTTTGATCAAACCATGACCTCAGACTATCTTTTCTTGCAGACCATCTTTCCAAAATTTTGTCCACAGTAGCCACCTCTTTCTGAAAAATTGCTAAGACATCTGCCAATTATTTTGCAGATTTGTATATTTCTTTAGGCCTCACCTTTGCAACAAAATGTGACACAACATCTTTTATCTTCTCACCTAACCTATCCTTTAATTTTTTATCAATATCCTCTTCATCTATGGAAGGAGGAAAAGGGGAAGGGGGAAGTTCAATAATAGGGCTTGATGAGGAAGGCCCTACAGAGGAGGAAGCTATCTGAATTTGCTTTGATAATTGTATTGGGCCATGTTCTCCCAATTTCTTTCTTAAATCTGCAATCAGAATATCTCTCTCAAGAATCCCCTGTTTCATCTCACCATAAACCTTCAAAACTATTTCCAGTTTTGCAGTGAGCTCTTCCTTCTCTTTAGCTTCCTTTTCTACCACCTTTGTTGTTAATTGTGCCATGGCCATTACCATACCTGCTGCTTCCACCAAAGAAGTATCAGTAACTTTTCTTACAATTAAACTCCCTGAGAGGTCATCTTTGACAATTTGCTTTCCTTTATCACTTTCATTCTTTCTTAAAGACCATATTACCAACACTTGATGATTATCACTAAAAGTGACTCCCTTAACAGCTTGTTCTGCTTCCTCTAGAGTTCTATGGAGACGAGTGGTCTATTTTCTAACTACATCAAACACTACTACATCAGCTATATCCCATTCTGGGAGGATTAGTACTCCTGACATCTTTACCATATCTCTTCCCTGTTCTAGAGTGATTTGTTTAAACTTTGCAGTCATCTCTGTTTTCACTTCTTCCTCTATGACTTGTAAATCCTTCTCCAGATTCTCTTCATGTCTCTTCTCATAGATTTCTTGAAATTGTTTGATGTTTAATTTCCAAAGAAATTGCATAAAGGCCCTAGTTTTAACAAAAGCGTCATCAACCAAAAATTCTTCACAAGCTTGCTTGATTACAAGGTCCAGTTCAGTACCTGCTAATTCCCCTGCTATTAAATCCAACTTGGGTTCTTCTGGTAGCTTTGGCACTCCCTCATTTACTTCTTCATAAGTCATAAAGATTTGACCTAGAGCATCTACTTATTGTACTTGTTCTACAATCTCTTGGTCATCAAAAATTCTTATAGGAGACTGTGATGGGGAGTACTCCTTTTCCACATGAGCAGGTCTCTCTTCCAATCTTTGCCTTTTTGATGGGGGTGGAGAATCAATTATATCCTCAAAAGTTTGAGGATGAGGAGAATCAGGGATCTCCATAATCTCCTTTTGTTTTCCAACCTATTGTGAGGTTGATGGGATATCCCTTTTATCCATTTTCTTTTGCTGGCTCTGTTCTGGTATCACCACATTGTAACTAGTCTTCTTTTGCACCATGTACCTCCCTGGGGGTAACCCTTTTGCAAACAAAAGCTTGCTCAATAGTTGTCTAGCCTTTTCTGGATCATCCTTCATCACCTTTTCCTTCTTCTCATTTAGGGTTTGAAAAATATCCTGAAAACAATTCATAAGAGTATCTATTTTCTTCCCCATTGGAGTTATGCTTTTCAGGGGATCCCATCCCGAATCAAATTACCGGATAAAATCTAGTGTCTTCCTGTATACCAACCATTTTTCTTTCATAACCTCTTGTTCCTGTATCTTTGCTACATTCCTAACAATATCTTCATGGAAATTAAAAATATGGTTGATCATGGCACACTTGGCTCTCTTTTTAAACATTTCATTATAGAAACCTTCTGGATCTGCTGTTCTGGCAATTGTAGTAGCCATATGGTATGGAGCCAGAATTTTATCCATGTAAACCCATCCACCCTTGGTAATTATGAATTGATGGGCAATGGTAACATTTGGGAATAAAGTTCCCTTGCCTTTCCCAGTGAGGGCACACTCCTCAATATCTCCTAATTGCCTCAAGAACTCTACAATTCTAATCCTAAGGGGTACCTGATAGGGAAATATAAAAGGGGTCCCCCTGAAACCATACAACCTGATAATAGTTGATACATTGTAGAAAATAACATCTCCCCAATTGTGTACGATGTTCAAGTTCTTAGCAAACTAGTTTGGCCTAACAAGCTATGCCAACACTATTGGGATTCTTGGGTTGTCTAAGACAAATAGCTTCCTGAGTCTAGCTACAAAACATTTATCAAAATTGATGAAACTATGATCCTTCTTATCCTAGGTCATTGTGAGGCTCCATAGTTGGACTGGCATGTCTTCACCATCCTTCTTTCTCACCAATTCCATTTCTTGTTCAAAATAGCTTGCTCCTTTGAATAGAAACATGTACATTATGAAAGAGTACCAGCAAAAGGGCCTGTCACCTTCATTCTTTTGAATCTTTACTAATCCATTATGGATTAATTCAGCAATAAAAGGAGCAAAATCAAAAGTGATAGACACGTGTGCATGTAAAATTTGGATCATCATGCACATCAAGTGTATTGGCATCCTTTCGCTAACATCCTCTCCAAAAACCTGACATAATGACCAATATGCACCCCTAGCTCTGAGATCAAAATATTCTATTTTAAAAGGCTCTTGAGTGTTATGCCCCACAACAACCATTTTTCCAATTTTGGTGTAGAAATCCTTCAACAACTTGCCTCTAAAATAGTTCCTTTGTGCATTATACACTTGCCTTAGTTCTTCAAAGTCAATGCTCTCCAAACTTTCTGAGGGTTCACTTAACCTGAACACCTTCCTAATTTCTTTAGCAGAAACTTTAATCAATAACACTCCCTTTGCATCCCTAATTTCTTTAGTGATTGGATCATAATTCTTTGCAACTTGGGTCACCAAATCTATATCTAAAAAGACACCAGGCATGACAAGTTTTCCTAGGTCAGACTGCCATATATTGCTTGCAAGGTGAGGGGCATTTCTCTGACTAAAACCTACTTTGAATAATTCCAGTCCTATGGTATCAGAGTCACCTCTTACATTGATAGTACCAATTTTGGCCTCTCTAATAAAACTTTCCGTGTCATATAAACCTTCTGCTATTTTTACCCTAGGATCTTTGGGAATCAAACTCTTGGTTTTCACCGGGGTAGTGGAAGAGCCAGGAAGTAACTACAATAAATCTTCATGCAAACCTATTTCACTATACTCTATTTTACCTGAAAATTCTTTCCTTGGTGCCATTTTAAGGTTTATCTTTAAAAGAAACCTTTGCAAGATAGACAAAATATAGAACTATGATTCTTTTAGTAAGGAAGCAAATCACACAAGAATTTCACCAACCTTTTTTCTCAGAAACCACCCGGGAATAGCAACCAAACCTTAGAATTCTTCACGCCTGAGTCTCTACAAATTTTTTATCTCTTTATGCTTCTGAAAGTGCATGAAAATCTGATATATGAGCCACTAAAGTAGTCATGTCAACAATTAATTTAGCACGATTGAAACAATTACTCCTCCGAAAGAGCGAACTGTCACTTCTTCAATGGGAAGCTTCAACTTTGCACCATTTTATCTTCAGTTTGAAAGAGAACCATCGATCCTCATTAGTAGATGATCTAATGGCCTATCACATGATCACATGGCATGAAAAACACTCACGTGAACATGTGACTAACCGTCACGTTACCTTTCTATTTTTGGCGGTCTCTTGTAACTTCCTCCGTTAACACAAAATGCTATTCGCATGATCGCATAGCTTAAAAGAAGCTTGTGCAAACATGCAAAAACCCATTAGCATTCACCATCATTGTCTTCTTTTACATCACCAGTCCCACCTCACCTTTGTCAATAAAGAAATTCCATGCTTGCAACACCTGGCAGAATGTCAGGTACTTTCTTTCTTTCCGAGCACCGGTGTCTGCTGATACTAACCAATGAGAAAACATTATTTATGCACATCTATCAAAGGTTTCACTAGAGAATCACACTTGGTTCAATGCAAGATCAACGGCATGTCACATGATCGCATAGGCTTAAAAGATCCCATGCAATTATACGACAGCCGTCCGATCTTCCCTTTACTACTTTAAACCCTTGGAGATTCTTCTGTTATCGGCCCTACTGTTCTTGGTAAATAGAAGGCCGCCACTTGTGAGATACTTGTCAGTGGTCCCACCTTGTTTCTGCATCAGGATTTGTTATAAAATCAATGGTTATTTCACATGTTCACATGGCTTGGAAATATTCCATGCGAACACGTGACTGCCGTTAGATCTTCTTTGAAGATTCATAGTTGGATGAAACTTGAAACATTAGAATACAAGGTAATTAGGTCATAGGAAATGTTATTTATATCACCGAGTTTCTAGACTTAGGAAGAAATATAACCCCTATGTAAAAATAAATGCATGTGCTCTTTAATGGACCTAAGTGACTTAAAAAGTAACGCTTGAAAAGAAATGAAGTAATTGACTTAGGGTTTATTTTGAAAATGGAAAACATTTTGGAGTTTTTGACATGAATTCAAAATTCTTCAAGGACAAAACCTAGGGTAAGGATTTTTGAAATAGGGCTATGACAATTTTTTGAAGAAATTCTAGCACCTGTACCTAGGAAAACTTCACAGACCAGAGGACTAAACCAACATTTGGACAAAAACCTTAGAAAATTAAGAATACTCCCAACAGGTGTATCTTCAGATTTGCTGATCTCATCAGGATTCTTCTCATTCATGCTTTCAGATATCTTTAGATTTGGTCATAGAATGGTTTCTGATAAGATATTTGTCCATCAATCTTCTCACTAGTTGAATATAGCCTTTCAAGTTGTGGTTTGGATTGAGTTAGTTCACCTTTCACAATCTTATTGTATTTCTCAAGTTCAGATGTTACTTTAAAAAGTTTAGATTTTAGTCCTTCATTTTTAGTCTTTAGAATTTCATTCGTAGATTTTAGATTTGCTTCATTCTTTCCATTTCCATCTTTCAAACTAAGATTCAAAATTTCTATCTTCAGTTAATGTTTAAGGATCTCATTTTCTTTTTCCACATTTTCATCACAATCTTCAATAAAAAATTTGGATTCCTTTTCAGATCTCAGATCTTCCAATTGCTTTTTCAATTTCTCAATGAGGTTCTTTGCATCATCATACTTTCTTTTCAAAGTATCTTTTTCAATAGTAAGCAACTCAATCTGTTCAAGATCTTCTTCAAGATTCTTCTGTAGTTGATCCATATCCATAGAGATCTTACTCAAGCTACTAGGCTTTCCTTGAATGATTATTTTCCAACTAACTAAGCTCTGATACCAATTGTTAGAAATATAAAATACTGAGAGGGGGGGTTAATCAGTATTCTACAAACTTTATCTTTTGCCTGATTATGGATATAACAGATTATCTTTATACATGCATAACATAAGAAGCTAAACAACATGCATATCAATAAAGAACTCATAACACATTATTTGTTCTTGAGGAAACCCTGGCCAAGGGAAAACCCAGGTGGGGATGCTACCCACAAAGATCCACTAATCAAAAGTATCCTATTAATATCAGTCCTGGTTAAGGGACTATAGGCCTTGTTAGAAGCCTCAACCTTGTTAGGAGTTGTAGTACAAAATGTGATTACCAGATGAGCCCACTGCCCAAACAAGTAATGTACAATATACACTGATTACAAAATAGGTTAAGGTACATAACCTTATACTTCTTGCATCAATATCACTTCACTGCTCTTTCACAATCACTATTACATATGCTTCATATACTTCACATCATATCACTTGTCCTTCTTTTTCAATACTACTACAATTACTTGCTACTTTCTACAATTACAATTACAATTACATTTACATTTATACCAATAGCTTTATCCAAGAGTTAACATCTAGGATGTCATCCCTTTATATTGTTAAGTCATTATTTTGATAAACAAAATAATCCCTTAACTCTTGACTAGTTCTGTCTTCATATTCTGTCTTGTCGGCTTCACACTGTCTTCGGTAAAAATGTCATAACTTCTTCTCTACATGTCATACTGACTTCTACTCTAAGATGGGTGATCAATAGACATCATAGAGTCTATGTTCAAGTGTTCAATCACTAGACTTACTCTATTCAACATCACAAACAAAAACTATAGCCAGGATCACTGGCGAAACACTGTCTCACACTTAGACAAATTTGCAATGCGCTCTGTCATACTTGCTCTCTGACTTGTGTGATCTTCATGTGGATCATATGTTTCCATAATGACAAAATCTATGTAATCAACTCAGCCAAATTTCCAACAAGGAGCACTTGAACCTATGTGATTTCATTGGAACACCTTGCATCTTCACTTAGAGATCTCTTTTCTCGCAAAGTCAAATGTTTCAAATGAATTGAAAATGACCCTTTTGGGCCTTATATAGGTTTTGACCTAATTTTCAAAAGTTCTCTATTTTGCATGAAAACTTCACACTTGGCTAAATCGATCACCCTGAATCCATTTTCAGGACTGAAATCAAAATGTGACACTTCTACATAGCTCAAAATTACGCTTTAAAATTTCTAGGACTGACGTGATCAGATGCTTGTGCAGTCGACCTTCTGATGTCGTATTCTTGACAGAATCACATCTCATTATCATTTTCTTGACTTCTTCATCTTTTTCATCAAAAGTCAACTCTAGTCAATTTTGGTCAAACTTGGCCAACCAGACCCTGAAATCACTTAAGATCATTTCCAAATCTTCTCGATTCTTTCATAATGTATTATGAGTTCTTCTATACATCTGATTATATCTCTAGATGCAACCTATTTCTCTGAATCCCCTTTTATGACATGTCATCTTTCAATTTTGCTCCCAAGGGGGCAAGATGATTGCATCATTGAATCTTATCGAATTGGTCTCAAATCAATCTGATCTAAATCAAAGTCCTCATTACTAGGGGCATCCCATCACTTGGGGCATGTTCAATTTTCCGTACCCCATGGTCAAAATTGGATGTTCCATGCTCTTGAATCACTAGGGGCATCTTTGTGCCTTACATCTTGTCATCATACTGCTAGGTATCTAAGCAACCTAACTTAGATCCCTGAGGATCAAGCTTTGTTCTCAAGATAGTTCTCAAAATCTTTATTAGGTATCGGGGCAATCTAACCCTGATTCTTGAAATTCAAGCTCCATTCTAGAGATGGCTCTTGAAATCTCATTAGGTATTGGGGAAATCTAACCTCAATCTCTGAAAGTAAAGCTTCATTCTAGAGATGGCTCTCAAAATCTCTTTTAACAAATATCAGGCTAATCTAACCCTGACTCCTAAAGATTGAGCCTCATTCTGAGGACAATCTTACTAAAAGTGGTAATCTAACTGATGTCTTCGTAATCTAACCTAGACTTTGGAGAATCAAGATTCATTTTGGAGATGGTTCTACAACTTGATCTGATCGGTGTCTTGGCAATCTAACCTTGACTTCTAAGGGTTAAGCTTTGTTCTGGAGATAATATTGAAAACCTCACAAATTGTCACACCAGACTATTCTTTGAATTGATGAGCTACTCGCACATCAATTCAAAGAGGGGCAAAATGTAATACCCCAAAATTGGCATCTCACAATCCTAACCAATTTTGTTAAATTTAGTGTCATTCTATCAATTTCTAAATCATAAAAGTCCTATTGTACTAGGCAATTCTATCTTCTAATTGAATTTACTTGACTTAGTGTCAAATGTAAAAAACCTTAAACCTCCATCAATCACATAACATATTTAATTCCTAAATAACAACTACAAGTTGGCCAAATAAACCTCATGATTGATTAATTTAATTACAAAGCCCTAGCACTTTAATTAAATTAAATTCACCCTCTTTAGCTAAAATAAACATGAGAAAGGAATTAAATAAATATTTGGTTTTAAATAAATATTTAGTTTTAAATAAATATCCTCATTTCAATAATTGAATTTAATTATTTAAATAATTGAGAAAAACCACTTATGAGGCAATATTGTATTTATTTAATCAAATATTCTCTCCAGTTCAAAAAAGGAAACTTTGAGTTAACTAAGAATCCAAAAGGGCAATAAAATAGTTAATTTCTCCACACAGGCAAAAGGAAAATAGTTGACTGCCTCTTTGCAGGAAACTTTCTATTCTGGATTAAACTCTCATCCAATCTCCGCCATTCATTTGATTCAATCTCGGCCGTCGATTGAACCCAAGATTCTATAAAAGAACCTTATTTCTCATTCAAAGGATCCCAATTTTTGAGCAATGAAGTGTTGTCACATTATCATTGCTACTTGTTTACATTCAAAGCTTTTATTTTCATTGATAGTTTGATAATCATTTTAGATTAATATCATGTTTAGCTTACAATGCACTTGTCTTAATCTAGTTCTCTTTCATTACTTTTAGATTAATATTCATACTTTGATCATTGCTAGATTAATTGCATTTTCATTCTAGAATAAACTGCATCTTGCTTTCAATTAAACCCTCCATTATAGTGCTAGTCTATGGTTGTTGGACTCTCGATTCTGAGAGCAATCCCAAACCCTACCTAGATAGGAGGCAACAGGTCGAATCATCCAGACAGGGAAGATGAATGATCCCATATTCATTCTTGTCTGCACCTAGTGAAGAATGACTATGTTGAAGTGTGAAGCTAAATTAGAGGCCCATATTTAGCTTATATAGATGACTATAGTAGATTGATGACAGTTATTTTCTTGAAAGAAAAATCTAAGGCATTCAAACTATTTAAATGGTATAAGGCTAAAGTTGAAAATCAAACTGGAAAATAATTGAAATTATTAAGGTCTGATAGAGGAGGTGATTTTGTTTGTGATGAATTCACTAACTTCTATAATGAGAATGGTATAAAAAGGCAGGTTTCTACACCTAGAACACCATAATAAAATGGAATTTCTAAAAGGAGAAACTGATCCATTTTTTATTGTGCTAGAACATTTATGATTGAGAAAAATGTTGCACAAATGTACTGGAGAGAGGGAATTAACACAATAGTATATGTCCTAAACTGGGTTCAACTAAAGAAAGACACAAACAAGACACCTTACAAGTTATGGTTTGAATACACACCAAGTGTAAGTTATTTCAGAATCTTTGGTAGAAATTATTATATTTTGAAAGATGATAGGAATGGTAAATTTGACTCTAAAGGTGATGAAGGAATATTCTTAGGATATTCTACTAAGAGTAAAGCTTATAAATGTTTGAATAAGGTTACTAATAAGATGACAAAAAGTGTTAATGTTAGAGTTTATGAGTTTTCTAAAAAGAATGATGAAGAAAGCATGAAGGAGCTGAAAGATTATGATAGGTTTACTTATGTTGAAGATCTAGATTATCTATTGAAGCCACATGATGAGTCTACCTAGAAAAAGGAAAATGCTACCAAGAATCAACAAATACACATTGAGAATCAAGAAGAAGCTACCGAGCAGGAAAATGAACTTGAACTGAATGATGAGAAGAGAAGAGATCAAGTGCTAGCAAGATTTGTTAGAAGACATCACCTATAGAATCAAATCATTGGAGATAAGAAAGATGGCATGTTGACCCGAAGTAAGTTAAGACAAAACACATGCTTATTTTGTGATTTTGAACCTAAGAATGTTAGGTATGCACTTGAAAATGAGGAATAGATCAATGCTATGAATAAGGAAATTGAAAAAATTGAGAAGAATAAGAGATGGACTTTAGTGCCTAGACCAACATATAAAAATGTTATTGGTACTAAGTAGATTTTGAGAAATAAGTTGACTGAAAATGGAGAGGTCACTAGGAATAAGGCAAGACTTGTTTACAAGGGATATGCACAAGAAGAAGGTATTGATTATGGTGAAACCTTTGCACCTGTTGCTAGACTGGAAGGAGTTCTCATATTACTTGCTTATGGTGCACATAAGGGATTTAAAGTATATCAAATGGATGTAAAATTAACATTTAAGAATGAAATTCTTGAGGAGGAGATCTACATAGAACAACCTGAACGGTTTGTTGATTAGAATTAGAAAGACATGGTATGTAGACTACCCAAAGCCTTGTATGGATTAATGCAAGCACTGAGGGAATGATATGAAAGACTAAATGCTTATCTTATAAGTATTGGTTTTGTAAGAACTAGTGAAAATAATAATTTGTACATGAAAGGAGGATCTAATGATAACATTTTGATTGCTGAGATATTTGTTGATGATATAATCTTTGGTGGACAAGATCTAATTTACAAATATTTTGTTGATGACATGAGAAATGAATTTGATGTGTATATTTTTGGAGAGATTAAATTCTTTCTAGGTTTGCAGGTTATACAATAGAAAGATGGGATTTTTATCACTCAATCAAAATACATTAAATAAATATTAAAAAAATTTGGCATGGAAGATGCTAAACCAGTGCAAACACCGATGGTAACTGGTTGTAAATTGACAAAGGATAATGAATCTAGAGAAGTAAATTAGACTCAGTACCAATCTATGATTGGTAAATTGATGTATGTTGTACATAGTGGGCCTGATATTGCACATGCAGTGGGGATTGTGGCTAGATTTTATGCCAATCCTAAAGATTCACATATGGTTGTAGTAAAAACAATCCTGAGATACTTGAAGAAAATAGAAAACTATGGATTATGGTATACATTTGAAGGAAAATTTGAACTTAGAGTTTACACCGATGCAGATTGGACTGGAAACATAGATGATCGGAAGAGAACAATAGGTGGAGCATTCTTTTTGGGAAAAAGGCTTGGGACTTGGATTAGAAAGAAACAAACATTCGTTTCTTAATCTACTATTGAAGTAGAGTATGTTGTTGCTACTATGAATTGTTCAAATATATCTTGGATTAGACAAGTGTTGGAAGGGTGAATGAGGTAATCACTGACCCAATGATTATATATTGTGACAACACTAGTGCTATAAATATTTCTAAGAATCATGTGATGCATTCAAAGACAAAGCATATATCCATTAAGTATAACTAGACTTAAGGGAACAACTTGAAGAGAAGAAGGTGAAACTAGAATTTGTAACATCTAAGGAACAACTTGCTGATATCTTTACTAAACCATTACCAAAGGCCACATTTGAATATTTGTAGACTAGACTTGGGGTCCATTCCCTATCTACTGATCATTGAGGTGATCTGGAGGTTACATATACCTATAATTATCAAAAGATCATTCATGTTGATGCACATAGCTCACACTTTGGATTTTGTCTAAGGTTGTGAAAGATTGTAGAAGCTGGAACAAAAAATTATTTATCTATACACTGAAGGTACTTGATAGAATGATATGAACCGAACAATAGATAATTACTTCGATGTTGCAGAGCTATTTGTATATTTCCTTTGACATTTTTGTCAAAGGGAGAGAAAATCAGAGAGAATGAATATGAAAAATCAGTTAGTGAGAACATAGAGAAAGAGAGAGGCTTGAATATTTGTTGATGAGAACAAAGGGAATCTAAGAATTGAAAAGATCAAATTTGTAGGGAGAGTCTATACTTATAATGTTGTTATGTTTTGTAGTGATTAAATTTTTTAAATTTGAGCTTACCGAGCTACAAAATTTACTTACATAGTTGTAGAATACATGTTTGGTATCTGTATGGCATATTTTCATATTGCTTGTATTGCCATCAATGCCAAAGGGAGAGATTGATAAACTAAAACTGATTGAATATCTGAATGAATTGAAGGAATAGTTATTAGAGATCACCGAGCTACTAAAATGATATGTAAGATGATTAAATCAGTCAATATGTTGTCATTAATGTCAACTAGTTTTGACAGTACTTGTTATGTTAGTTACAAACATCTGAACATATGTTAAAGGAAGAAAAGATGAAGAAGTAAGATATCTACATGAGGAATAGATGGATATGACAAATAAGGATAAGGAAAACATTGGATAACTTATTGATGAGTCTATGGCTTTATATTGTTGACTTGAGCATGTTACATTAATCTACTATGAAGAAGAGATTTGAAATTGACCATGTTAATGTGCTCATTAATGGAAGATTTCTGTAGACACCGAGCTAGTGCAGTGTATACCAACTAACAGTGTTAACCAAGCTAGTTTAACTAGTTATCACCAATGCATTTCTATATCAATCGAGTATGGATAAAAAATTAAATGATAAGAACAACTGAGTGAATTTGATGTGATGGAGATTGTTATGATTTCAAGATTAAGGATGAAGTTTGTTATGAGATCCACATCTAAAAAAATTTGGAGAAGATCTAAAGGATGAGATTGAAACGTGTTAATCACACATCTACCAAGGAAGGTTTAAGAGGCAAAATGGATGTAGGAGATTAAGAGGAAAAATATAATGGCTGATATGAAAATGGTTTACTTATCTATATAAGAGATATGAGTTTCATTATTGAAACATGTAGGAAAGAAGAAGACTGTACAGATTTTGTGTGAAGACTTTATTCATGCATGCCTGATCAAACTAGTTAGTGAAAGAACCAAGACTGGAGACATTACGGAGTGTTAGAGAACCATTTACTGAGTGAAAGTAAGTTGAAGAATATTGAGGAAGTGAATTGATTACTGATCAAAGGATATTTTTATGGGCTTAGCATACATCTAGATATTTTCAATTGAGTTGTATTTGAATCAGATGAGTATTGTATCAATTTAACCATTGATTCATAAAATCTCTTAACTGAGTGGACTTAACAATCTTATGTTCTACCCTATGACATTCGTTGAATGTAAAGTGTTATCTTGTTGACCCCATAGTGAATGTTGGTCAAAACTTAGATGTTAGTGATAAATACTCTAACTAGGTCACACCTAACAGTGTGTATTGTAACCTTTAATAGGGTTGGCTCTTCACTGAGCTCACTTCACAAGAGTGAATTATTTTGGGTTACCTGTCCCAGGTGGTTTTTCCCTTGGCAGGGTTTCCACATTAAATCATTATATTATGTGTTATTTTTTATGATTATTTTGATATCATACTTTAGATACTGCATAGTTGATTGAGTTGATAATCATAGTTGGATAATTACTGGTAATTGGTAAACTGGATAGACAGATTGATATTTTATGTTACTGAGCTGCATAATTTGTTGGAATTATTTTATAAGGTACATCTTTGTAGTTGGGACTTTAGGATAACTGATGTAACTGATTCACCCCCCTCTCAGTTATTCTAACACACTTGACTTACAAACCAACTTTCCAACCTCACACAATACTTGATAGATCTTCTTTCAAGACACTTTCCACCACACTCATCCTCTTAATTATATTGATCTTTAAAATATGTAATAATTAATTTAGAAAAGGTAACATAATTTGAAATAGGTCTAGCTATTGAAGAAGAATGAAAATTGGGCCACACCATGTACACTGCCTCAACCAAACCATATGTTATCTATATGTGACAATATCTAGAGCCTAAGAAGAAATAATGTCATTAGTAGCCACACCTTTATATTTCATTAAGATGACCCAAAATAGAATATTATAAATTAAATCTCTAAAGGATATGAAACTAAGAAAATAATACCATATCTAGAATAGGAGAGAATTTGGGACCATTCAAACCAAAAAATCACTAAAACCCTCACTATAACACATTTTCTAGAGCACCAACCTACAAACCAATAGATCCACTATAAAGTCATACCTATAAAATACAAACTAACCACCAATGAAATATGGTTCCATCATGGACACACTAAAATAATAACAATATCAACAACTCTGCAATACCATCAGCTCAACAACAACAAAAACAACAACAACAACAACAACAACAACAACAACAATAGAAGAAACAAACCATCCTTTGTAACAAACTCCCCCTTTCAAAAATCTCCCCCTTGGTCATTGATGGAAACATTTTTCAACTAAAAACATAATATCATTATCATGGAACTTTATTTCTCATTTTATCCCCCTTTGACATCAAGGACAATGACATGGAACAATAAACAACACACTCCCTAAGAGGATGCCTCATACATTACTCTAGACCAAGAATATGCAGTAATATCCCTAGACTAATGCAGTGCCAAAGATACTTAGTTTGAACTAGGATGGGGTAATACTCTCAACCTCTACTAGAGACTCAAAATTATCTTTAAAAAAAGGTTTTGTAGAGATATAAAATATGTTTTGTCATGGGTAATAAATAAATTTCTACCTCACATTCTAACACCTCTTTCCTTCAAGAAGAGATATCAGATAAGAACATGTGTCAATTTATAGTGTTGTAATGGATTTATATGCTGGTATTATCACAAATAATTGAGATTGGTCAAGTACTAAACCAATATCCTTTATGATTTATTTCATCTAATGTACCTATGTACATAATGATTTAGTAACAATATATTTATCTTCAACAAAGGGACATGATATTGAATCCTTTTTTCATTAAACCAAAAAACCAACCAGAAGCCAAGAAAAAATGCTCCAAAACTAGTAAGTTTTACATCATCAACACTTCTAGCCCAATTCTCATCAGTGTAATATTTTGGAGTAAAAATTTATCCTCTAGGATACCATAATCTAAGTTCCTCTATTCCTTTCAAATATATAAAGATCCTTTTTACTACAATAACTTGTGATATTCATGTAGGAGCACCTCAAAATTAGGCTTGAAAGTCCTTCTTTAGTTTTGGCTTGTATTGGTCCTATAAAAACCATAGGTTAATAAAGAGGTCCATGGGGGCCTAGGTGTGATAGGAAAGTAGTGGTTTGAGTTATCTTGGGGTTGTGTTAGATAGGTTGATTCATTAGGCTAAGGTGTCCTTTGGACCTAGCTTGGCTCTATAGGTTGGAAAAAGGGCACAAGTGTGGAAATTCTAGTAAACTATTTGATTTTGGTCTAAAATGATGAAAATTGTCCTTAGATAGGTTTTAATAGAAATTTAGGAGTCTTTGATTCATTTGAGAAATGAGATGAGAAACTATGTAAAAGTTTCTAAAAAGTTGTCATGACAACTTTTCTCCTAAAAGGACCGACCTAGGTTTTAGGTCAAATCGGGGTCATAACCAACCAAACGCTCATGGATAGAGGATATTTAAGCCCTAAGAGGATTGAATCCTGATGTTAGCAACATTTTAAATTTTTGGCATTAAGTGTGTAATAAGAATGGTCATTTTTGTCACCTTTTCCTAGGCGAGCACAGTCATTTTTGGACTAGGGACCAGGAGGTGAAAGAGTTGTATTGCTTGTAGGGGTGACTACAGAGACACATTACAAGAATTTTGAGATAAAGAAGATGATCATAAAAAATAATAATGAATAACATAAGGATTGTTCAATATATTTAGCAATCCAAACCTTACCTTGTATAGTGAGCTCCTAGAAGCCACTAAAACCCTTGTAAAACCCTCCTTATTGAGTTAGGGAATTGTACGGAGGCATGAGACCCTAAGACCCAAAAAATCCTTTATAGTATCCCACATGACCAAAGAATCTAGAGTTTATTTGGGAGGTCCTTTTGGAGATATTTGCAGAAAGTCCTAAAAACCTGGACTATGAGGCCTAATTATGGACTCTAGGGCTACAAGGTCTAATCAGTGATTTTGAAGAGATCGACAAGGTGGGGTTGAAAATTCATTGACAAAATGTGTCAAGAAGTGAAACTATAATATAATTTGGCTACCTCCAAACCCCTACAATAATCACCACTTTCTAAGGAGGTAAGGTGTAAATAGATGGAATATTGGATATGAAGGGAAAGAACACTCAATTAATGATATATCTCCTAGGAGTTGAAGTGTATAATGTTCAATTAAAGGACATTGATAGAGTCCTTAGAGGACAAGGTGAAACCTTTTTAGACCCCTAATCAATCTATTGTGGGGTTAGTGAGTTAGGAATCTTAGTGATCCTAACCTAAGTATATTGAGCACCTAGTGTAATCCTATAATATTGGTATCAGAGCCTAACAAGGTTTAAGATAAGTATATATCAAAATAAATGGGTGATTCATCAATGGTGACCAATGATAAGTTGGCTAGGGAAGTTAAAGAGAAGAGAGAGTAGAATAGGATACTTCGGGAAGAAATATAATCTCTTAGAGTCAAGCTAGGAGAGGTGGAAGAAAAGGTTTAATCACTGAGTGAGAAGTTAAAAGAAGATGAAGGTAAGGGTAAAGAGGTGGTGGAGGAGGAAAAGATCCTTGAACTACACCATGTATTACTAGAAGAACCTTTCTTGAAGGCACTAAAAGATGTGAGTGGAAAGTCATTAGAAGGAATACCAATTTTTAGTGGAAGAATGGAAGTTGAGATAGTTATGGAACGGATTGAGGGTATCGAAAAACACTTTGAATGTGAGAGAATTAGTGAATCTCAGAGAGGCAAGGTACAAAAATAAAGGATGGGAGGGTCTTCCCTCACTTGGTGGAAATTTTTGTAGGATGAGAGGGTGAAAGAAGGAAAGAACCCCATTACCAATTGGAAAGGTATGGTGAAAAAGGTTAAGGAAACATACCTACCTAATGAATATAAAGTTATACTGCATAAGAAGAGGCAAAATTGTAGACAAATGGATTTAGAAGTCAATGTCTAAACTAAGGAATTTTATAAATTGTGCCTTAGATAATATGTAATGGAAGAGGAGTGCCTAATGGTGGCTAGATACCTAAATAGTCTTAAATGGAACATCCAAGAATAAATAAGTCTATTGATCCCCAAAACTATTCATCAATGCTATTAGTTGGATCTTAAGGTATAAGAGAAGCTCAAAATGAGGCATGACTCAAGTAGCTAAGGTAGAGGCATGGGTAGAGACAATAGGGGCCATAGACTTAACTATTGAGGAAATACCTCAGAACAAAGAACTCAAAGTGAGACTAAAATCACTAAGAAGCGAGAAGTCTCTAACAGTAGATGATGCTACAATAATAGAGGTAGAGGATCAAGAAATATATATAGAGGAAGGTCACATGGCCAAGGAAGATGATCCTACTTTTCTTCCATGAAATGTTAAAATTTCCACCAATATGGAGATCCAACATATAGGTGCCTTGAGAAAGGGTCTACATCACAAGGTGGAGAGAAGAGAGTGAACTATCTTCAAGAAGAGTCTTCAAGTAGAAAGCCTACAAAAGTATCCCTAGATTTAGAAGGAGGGGAAAATATCATGATAAGGACATTGATTAAAGAACATATCAAAGAGGATCCAAGTAAACGGAGATCCTTATTCAGAATAAATGGAAGATATTGGGAAAAGTGTGCAATATTATCATAGACTCTAGGTCCATAGACAACATAGTCTCCAATGAAGTAGGCAACAAATTGAATCTTCAAATAATTCCACATAAAAATCTATATTGAGTCACATGGATGAATAAGGGTCACCATGTTTTGGTAAATGAGAAAGCTTGGGTAGACTTCACCATTGGAAGGTACAAGGAAAGATTTTTATGTGATGTTTTACCCATAGATGCTTGCCATATTTTATTAGGAAGACCATGGAAATTTGATAGACAAGATATCCATCATGGAGCCAAGAACTCCTACTCATTTAGGAAAGATGGAATCACCTTAAGAATTCAGTCCATTCTAGAAGAGTGGGAGGTGAAACCAATTGGTCTTAATGTTATCTTAGTAGGGGACAAAGAGTTCCTAAGCACCTTGGAAAAAGGTAAAGCAGTGGGGCATGCTTTCATTTTTGTATCATCTTAAAATGGAAGAACTTCCATCTTGATAGTTTTAGTACCCTCTCTTAGTGCATTTATCATGATAGACTTTCATTTAGGATGCATTTTGCACTTGATTCCTTCATTCTAGGTGAAATTAGGGTTACGATGCTGAGGATTCTCCTTAATTTACCTTCTTTGTGGCTCCGTTTTCTAGGTTAGATCTAGGCATAGGTCCTACTAGAATTAGTCATGTTCATCATAGGACTCTGGCCTTTTCTTTGGCACTCTACCCTGTTCTCTCATCATTTCTAGGTCTCTGGGCATCCCTGGGACCTCCTGTTTTCAACACAGATTGGATTTGGACCTCTAGGTCAAGGTTGAGGTTGATTTTGAACTAGGTTAAGGTCGACGTCAACCTTGACCTAGGTCAAGGTTGAGGTCAAATTTGACCTGGGTCAGATTTGAGGTCATCCTTGACCTCTATCAGGATTTGATCCCCCTTTGCAAAGTTTGGTCCTGGAGGACCCCAAAATCAATGTCGCGCTTTCATATCTAAATGCAGAAGGGTTTTAATTTGAAATTAATTTAATTATTTTCCCTCCTTATTTGGTTATTTTTATTGGACCATAATTTGAGGTGAAATTTAAATTATGGGTCCTCAAATTACTCTAGGAGCCTTACCTTGAAATCTCTATATAAAGACTCTCATTTGACTTCATTTTAACAAGGACAAGACACAAGGAGAGAAAAAAATATATTAAGTGGAGACACAATTGATTCAAGCAAGCATGTGATGGTGAAATGAAGATGCAATATTTCAAGAGGATGATATAGAAGATCAAGCCATTGTTGATATGAAGAATTTTTGTGAACACACCATTGTGAACATCTATTTGGAGCAAGAGAGATTTCTTCTTCCTTGATCCACCATTATCAATATTCAAGCATTCAAAGATACAATCATGGGTTAGAAATTATGGATTGTGAGTTTGGTAAGAGTACTTTAGGCTTAGAGGCTTGGTATGCTTTCTTATCTAATTCAAATCTATCCATTGCTTTCTCATAATCATTCTTGCTAGGGTTTCAATCTAGAGGATTAGATTTTGGCATTAAACATTCAATACACACACATATTATATTACTTTCAGCTATTCATGGAGGTGGAGATCACCAAAATGGAGGTTAAACTAAGGCAAAAACCTATATAGCCACCCCAAAACACCATTTTTAGATATCTACAGTCATTATTTCATGAATTGCAGTTTAGATCTGGAAACCCTTTTCAGTGAACTTCCGAGATCCGTGAGAAGAATTTCCATTGAAGCTGTTTCAGGTCAAGGTCGACCTTCAATGGGGGTAATATTGTGCTCTAGGGTAATAGTGTACCTTGAGCTCTGTTGGAAACAATTGTCTGAAGGAAATTGCTACTCAATTATGTATTGTCCTTGATGTCACACTATGTCATAGTCCGCAGTAATCAGCTCCTACCGAGCTCAGTCGGTCTACCAGACAGGAATATTAATGCTTACCGAGTCCACTCGGTTATCAAAGAAAAGTAGTATTTACCGAGTTCACTCGGTTGCCGAAGAAAGTTTAGTGTTTAACGAGTTCAGTCGGTTATCGAAGAAAAGTAGTATTTACCGAGTTCACTCGGTTGCCGAAGAAAATTTAGTGTTTACCGAGTTCACTCGGTTATCGAAGAAAATTTAGTGTTTACCGAGTTCACTCGGTTATCGAAGAAAAGTTAGTGTTTACCGAGTTCAGTCGGTTATCATAGGTAAAGGATTGTCGGTGTTTACCGAGTTCCCTTGGTCACCGAAAGATTATAGAAAGATACGGTCACCGAGCACTGTCGGCCCTTGAAGGATTTTTGCAAATAGAGTTTACTTAATTCAGCCGACTGTTATACTAAATAATGTCAATTTGACTAATCCAAAATCATATAAATAAAAGGTCAAATGTGAAAAGTAAAAACAACACAGCAGAAGATTTACAGAAGAAAAGAAGGAAAGGTATATGCGAATTTGTAAAGGATGTTCAGATATCCTTGAGGAGCAGCAGAGATTTATTTGATCAGAAAGGATCAGAATTATGCAGAACAAAGATCTGTAATCAGCAAGACAGTTGCATTATTATACAGGTTACTTTCTCATTGTTACCTTCTTATCATTGTAACAGTGAATTCAAAATCTCTTAACCGAGTTGGTTTAACAGCCATAATGTAAATCCTCTAACAAGGTGACAATTCCATTGAATTGTTTTCAAGACCTCTTACCAGGCCACTCCTAGCAGGGTGTTTTTAAATCCTCTAACAAGGTCACACCTAACAGTGTGTTTTGTAACCTTTTACCGGGTTGGCTTCTAACCGGGCATCACTTCAGAAAAGTGAAAATCAGTATCTAGATACATTGGTGGTTTTTCCCATATTGGGTTTCCACGTTAAATCTTGTGTCTCTTGTGTTCTTAATTGCTTTCTCAGTCATATACATGTGCTGATGAATATCTAAAGATAATATTAATAATACTTTCTGCATCTTCAAAGTTACTGCAATCTATTTACCGAGTGCTAAAACAGACAACATTGTTAAGATATCTTAAAGGATCTGCAAAGAATTAATTGTGAAGTGTTTTTATGGTTGACTGATTCACCCCCCCCCCTCTCAGTCACTTCATCCATATTCCATCAATTGGTATCAGAGCTTTTGGTGCTTGCAGGAAGGGTTTCAAGGACCTAAGCTAAAGATCAGGATGTCTTACAAGAGGGAAATTCCAAAGCTCAACAGAGATAACTTTTCAGCATGGCAAGGTCTCATGCGACTTCATCTGGCTTCCATTGGTGATTTAGGATGCAAATACATTGATGAATAATACACAATTCCTAATGGCGCATTAACTGTTGAAGACATTGCAGATAAAAAGACTCACAACACCATGATGATAGACATTGCATCTGCTCTCAGCTATGAAGAATTTGATGATATTAAAGACTGCACCACTGCATATGAAATGTGGGTGGCACTGAAGAAAATATATGGTGGTGATGCAAATGTGAAGAGAGCCAAAGCAGAAAGCCTAAGAGGACAGTTTGACAAGATGAATATGAAGGAAGATGAAAACATTGCAAAATATGTTGAAAGAATCAAAGCAAGTGTAAGTGCAATTAGAGCTTCTGGAGGAACAATCTCAGATGAGACTGTTATAAGTAAGGTACTCAGAACACTACTCCCTATCTATGCAATAAGAGTATCAGCTATTCAAGAAAGAAGATGTGAAACAAACCACAATATAACTTTGGATGCTTTAGTTGGAAGATTGACAGCTTTTGAATTAGACAACTATGATAACTATGTTCCTAGTTCCAAAAATATTGAATCAGCATTTGAGGCCAAGGTTTCACTAAAGAAGAACAAGAAAATTAAAGAAGTTCAGTCAGAAAGTGAAGAAGAATCAGAAGAAAGTTCTGATAGTGATCTTGAAATTGTAGAAGCATTACTTGCAAAGAAGTACTCTAGAAGGAAAGGTAAATATAAAGGTAAAACTCCTTTAATCTATTTTTCATGTGAAGAAATTGGACATATTGCAGCTAGGTGCCCAAACAAGCAAGTCAAAGAAGAAAAGAGAAGTCACAAGTACTATGGCAAAAAGAATTTCAAATCATACAAGGATAAAGGTAAGAAATCATGTTTTATGGCTAAAGATTCTGATGATAGTGAAGAAGAAATTGTCTTTATTGCTATAAAAGATGAATCTGATGATGATGAAGATAAGATGGCACTTATTTCTCATATAAGCAAAGATGATATATGGATAATAGACAGCGGATGTTCACACCACATGACTGGTGACAAGACAAAATTTGAATATCTAGAAGACTGTGACAATGGTAATGTAAGATTTGGAAACAATGAACCTTGTTGTATAAAAGGAAAAGGAAGAATCTCATTAACCAAAGAACTCATATGTGATAATGCTTACTGGGTTGAAGGACTAAAACATAATCTTTTAAGTGTAGCACAGCTAATCAACACTGGCTTCAAGGTTGAATTCATGAATGGTCAAGCAAGACTGCTGGATGGAAAAGGAAAACTCATTGGATCAGGCAAACAAACAAAAGGTAACTTATTTTATCTTGATCTCAATGAATATTCATGCTTTATTGCTCAAATAGAAGAAAGTTGGCTATGGCACAAAAGGTTATGTCATGTGAATTTTGATAACATGATAAAAATAAGCAAATTCAAGAAGGTTAGAGGCATTCCTACTTTGAAGAAACCTGACACTGGTCTATGTAAGAATTGTTAGATTGGCAAAATGAGTAAAACTAGTTTCAAAAGTAAGAACTATCAGTCTAAAGAAATTTTGGAAATTGTGCATACTGATTTATGTGGACCTATTGGAATACAAAGCTATACTGGAGATAAATTCTTTATTCTTTTCGTTGATGATTATTCTAGAATGATGACTGTCATGTATTTAAGAGAAAAATCAGAGGCATTTGAAAAGTTCAAATGGTACTTAGCAAGAGTAGAAAAAGAAACAGGGAAAAGATTGAAATGCTTAAGATCAGACAAAGGTGGTGAATTCATCTCCCATGATTTTAACAACTTCTGCATTGAAAGAGGAATCAAAAGACAGGTATCAGCTCCTAGAACTCTTGAGCAGAATGGAATAGCAGAAAGAAGAAATAGATCTATTATGGATTGTGCAAGGACTCTAATGATAGAAAAGAACATTGCTATAAAGTACTGGAAGGAAGCTATCAGCACTGCAGTTCATACCTTGAACCGAGTACAACTGAAGAAAGACACATTCAAAACTCCTTATGAATTATGGTATGGCTATAAACCTAATGTAAGTTACATGAAAATATTTGGTAGCAAGTGTTATATCTTAAAAGAATCCAGAAGAAATAAATTTGATGTGAAAAGTGATGAAGGAATATTCCTAGGATATTCTAGCAAAAGCAAGGCATACAAATGTCTGAACTTATCTACTTACAAAGTCATAGAAAGTATACATGTAAAATTTGATGAGTTTGCAGAAAAGACTGAGGAAGAAAGTAAAAGGGAACCTGAGAACTACAGAAGATTCGTTTACATTGAACCTGAAACATTGACAGACACAACTATCAATAAGGAAGCTATATCTACCGAGCCGAGCACAGTTACCGAGTCACAGGAAGAAGTTCAAACCGAGTCACAGGAAGAAATTCAGACCGAGTCTCAGCCTGAAGTTACCGAGCAAATATCTACCGAGCCCGAGCAACCTGAAGAAGAGATCCTAGAAGACAACAGCATGAATCATTCAAAAGGGAAGGAACCTATACTAGCCAAATATGTCAAAAGACATCATACACCAAATCAAATCATTGGAAACAAATCAGATGGTACTATGACAAGAAGCAAGCTAAAAGGTACATGTCTGCTTACTGATTTTGAACCTAGAAATATCAAAGATGCATTGGAGAATGAAAGTTGGATTGAAGCAATGAATGAAGAATTGGAACAAATACAAAAGAACAAAACTTGGATTCTTGTACCCAGACCTAAAGATAAGAATGTAATTGGAACAAAATGGGTATTCAGGAATAAGCTGAATGAAGATGGTCAAGTATCTAGAAACAAAGCTAGACTGGTATGTAAAGGTTATTCTCAAGAAGAAGGTATAGATTATGGAGAAACTTTTGCTCCTGTTGCAAGATTAGAAGGTGTAAGAACTCTACTTGCTTATGCAGCACACAAAGGATTTAAGGTATATCAGATGGATATAAAATCTGCATTTCTCAATGGAATTCTTGATGAAGAAGTCTACATTGAACAACCTGAAGGTTTTGTTGATCCAGATAAAAGGGACATGGTCTGCAGGTTACACAAAGCATTGTATGGTTTAAAACAAGCTCCTAGAGCGTGGTATGAAAGACTCCATAACTATTTGATTCAGATTAATTTCAAAAGAGCTAATGATAACAGCAATCTGTATATTAAAGAAGGACCAAATGACAAAATTGTATTGGCAGAAATATTTGTGGATGATACTATATTTACAGGGAATGAGGATCAGTGCAAAGAATTTTCAGAACAAATGAACAGAGAATTTGAAATGTCTATGTTTGGCTTAATAAAATTCTTTGTTGGTCTTCAAATTCAGCAAAGCAAGAATGGTATATACATTACTCAATCCAAATACATTAAGGAGATACTTAAGAAGTTTGGAATGGAAGATTCAAAACCAGTTGGTACACCCATGTGTACTGGACTGAAACTTACCAAAAATGATGATTCAAAAGAAGTTGATCAGACCCTATACCGATCTATGATTGGAAAATTGCAGTATGTGGTACATACAAGACCTGATATTGCCTTAGCAGTCGGTATAGTAGCTAGATTCTCAGCTAAACCTAAGGAAAATCACATGATGGCAATCAAAAGAATCTTAAGATACTTAAAAGGAACTGAAGAATATGGTTTGTGGTATAAATTTGGAGGCAATCTAGACTTGAAAGTGTTTACTGATGCTGATTGGGCAGGAAACATTGATGACAAAAAAAGTCAAAGTGGTGGAGCATTTTTTCTTGGAAAAAGACTGGTACCCTGGACTAGTAAAAAGCAGAATTGTACATCTCAATCCACAGCTGAAGCAGAATATGTTGCTGCTGCAGTAAATTGTTCAAATATTATTTGGTTTAAACAGCTATTAGAAGGTATGAAGGTTGAAATCAAAGAACCAGTTGTTATATTTTGTGACAATACCAGTGCAATAAACATCTCTAAGAATCTAGTGATGCATTCCAAAACCAAGCACATTGCTATTAAATATCACTTTGTCAGAGAATTGGTGCAGGACAAGGAAATCAGATTAGAATATATTCATACAAAAGAACAGATTGCAGACATTTTCACCAAACCATTACCTAAGGATGTATTTATGTATCTAAGAGGTAAGTTAGGGGTCATTCCCCTATCCGAGGCTCACTAAATACAGTTTTAGTGATGCATCAACCAGAACATGATTGAAAATCAACTTGTTGATGCAGCATATTAAAGGAATCATTGCATATGAATCAGTACTTGAGGTACATTAACTTTCACCGGTAATATGAGAATTATCTTTGGCATGTGTTGTCAAAGAGGGAGTGTTTGCTATGTCTTTGCTATTACTTCAAGAAATTTTCAAATAGTCAGAAGGAAGAATTTTCAGGATACAGGAAGTTTGCTGACAGAGGGAGATTTGAATCTAAACCGAGCTAACTCTTTCAAATTTCTTATGATATGACATATTGTGTTGCCATCAATGCCAAAGAGGGAGATTGTTGGAAACAATTGTCTGAAGGAAATTGCTACTCAATTATGTATTGTCCTTGATGTCACACTATGTCATAGTCCGCAGCAATCAGCTCCTACCGAGCTCAGTCGGTCTACCAGACAGGAATATTAATGCTTACCGAGTCCACTCGGTTATCAAAGAAAAGTAGTATTTACCGAGTTCACTCGGTTGCCGAAGAAAGTTTAGTGTTTACCGAGTTCAGTCGGTTATCGAAGAAAAGTAGTATTTACCGAGTTCACTCGGTTGCCGAAGAAAATTTAGTGTTTACCGAGTTCACTCGGTTATCGAAGAAAATTTAGTGTTTACCGAGTTCACTCGGTTATCGAAGAAAAGTTAGTGTTTACCGAGTTCAGTCGGTTATCATAGGTAAAGGATTGTCGGTGTTTACCGAGTTCCCTCGGTCACCGAAAGATTATAGAAAGATATGGTCACCGAGCACTGTTGGCCCTTGAAGGATTTTTGCAAATAGAGTTTACTTAATTCAGCCGACTGTTATACTAAATAATGTCGATTTGACTAATCCAAAATCATATAAATAAAAGGTCAAATGTGAAAAGTAAAAACAACACAGCAGAAGATTTACAGAAGAAAAGAAGGAAAGGTATATGCGAATTTGTAAAGGATGTTCAGATATCCTTGAGGAGCAGCAGAGATTTATTTGATCAGAAAGGATCAGAATTATGCAGAATAGAGATCTGTAATCAGCAAGACAGTTGCATTATTATACAGGTTACTTTCTCATTGTTACCTTCTTATCATTGTAACAGTGAATTCAAAATCTCTTAACCGAGTTGGTTTAACAGCCATAATGTAAATCCTCTAACAAGGTGACAATTCCATTGAATTGTTTTCAAGACCTCTTACCAGGCCACTCCTAGCAGGGTGTTTTTAAATCCTCTAACAAGGTCACACCTAACAGTGTGTTTTGTAACCTTTTACCGGGTTGGCTTCTAACCAGGCATCACTTCAAAAAAGTGAAAATCAGTATCTAGATACATTGGTGGTTTTTCCCATATTGGGTTTCCACATTAAATCTTGTGTCTCTTGTGTTCTTAATTGCTTTCTCAATCATATACATGTGCTGATGAATATCTAAAGATAATATTGATAATACTTTCTGCATCTTCAAAGTTACTGCAATCTATTTACCGAGTGCTAAAACAGACAACATTGTTAAGATATCTTAAAGGATCTGCAAAGAATTAATTGTGAAGTGTTTTTATGGTTGACTGATTCACCCCCCCCCTCTCAGTCACTTCATCCATATTCCATCAGAGCTCAAGGCCAAGGTTGGTCTGGCTTGAAAAGGTATAAGTTTTTTTGGTTTTCTCTATCCCTGCATTTCTAGGATGGATCAATTGCAGAATCTCTCGAAACTGAACATAGACATCACAAAATAGGTATTTCCAGATTAATTTCATTATGAGGTATGTACCTTATCTTATTTAAGTTTGAGCATATCTAGATTTACATTACTTACTCATCATTTCAAGTTACATATATTGAGGGGAATGTTAGTTTAGGGCCTCTATTAGGTGCATTGTTAAACTCGATTTTCCCCCTCTATAGTGTTGAAGCCCAAATATTAGAAGAAATTCAAGAAGCTTGAGGTTCCCAAAGAAGTTCAAGGATTGATATAAAAATACAAGGATATAGTGAGTGATGGAAATCCAACCACCCTACCTCCTAAAATATCGATAATCCATCAAATCACCTTTATCCCAAGAGCCTCCCTACCTAATAATGTTGCATGCACAATGGCCCCTCAACAAAATGAGGAAATAGCCAAACAAATCCAAGAACTTCTTGATCACAACCTCATAATAAAAAGCACCAGCCCTTTTGTAGTCCCTATAGTCCTAGCACCAAATAAAGGAGGAACTTAGAGGTTGTGTGTTGTCTCTAGGGCCATTAATATGATTACCATAAGGTATACATTCCCTATTCCTAGGATTGAAGACTTTATGGAGTGCTTAGGACGGGAAAAATAATTTTGAAAGATTGACCTTAAAAGTAGATACCACCAAATAAGGATTATAGAGGGAGATGAGTGGGAAACCACTTTCAAGACAACAAAAGGACTATATGAATGGTTAGTTATGCCCTTTGGGTTATCCAATGATCCTAACACCTTCATAAGGTTGATGAATGAAGTGTTGGAGGACTTCATAGGAAAATGGGTTGTGGTGTACTTAGATTATATTCCCATCTTCAACAAGTCCAAGGAGGATCACTTGTTGCATTTGCAAGTCATGTTAAAAAGGATGAATGAAGAGAATATCACTATCAATCTTGACATGTGTGAGTTCATAAAATAAGAATTGGTGTATTTAGGCTTTGTGATCTTACAAGGTAACTTGAAAATAGACACTAGAAAGGTAGAAGAAATCATGAATTGGCCTACTCTAAAATATCCTATAGAAGCAAGGAGCTTCCATGGATTGGCACAATTTTATAGGAAGTTTATCAGCCAATTCAATGAGATCTGTGCATCAGTCCTAGATACTATCAAAGGAGGCATGAAAGATAAATTGCAACGGAGTGAGAAAGTTGACAAAGGTTTTGAAACCTTAAAAATAATGATAGAAACTCAACCAATCATGGTGTTACATATCTTTATGAAGTTTCTTATTATTGAGTGTGATGCTAGAAACATTTTCATAGGAGCATTCCTAAGCCAAGAGAATAAATCAGTGGCCTTTCATAGTGAAAAGTTGAGTGAAGCCAAAAAGAATTACTCGTTGTATGATTTGGAGTTGTATTCTTTGGTTCACGCCCTAAGGAAGTGGAGGGATTACCTCCTTCCTGAAGAGTTTGTGGTGTACATAGATAACTAAGCTTTAAGCTTTCTCATTTCACAAGACAAGCTAAGCTACAATCACATGACATGGATTGAATACATTCAGGCCTATACCTTCACAATAAAGTGCAAGAAGGGAAACAAAATAAAATAGTAGATTCCTTGAGATAGTGACTCTTGACAATCCAATAAATTAAATTGATACTTCTTAGCAACTTATAAGGTATACAAGGAGTTTCAAAATCAATTCCATATTAAATATGTTGATTAAATTATACAAGAAGATAATTTGTTTAGGGAAGGGAAACTTTGTGTTCCTAGAGGCTTCATGAGGGAGAGTCTCATTCAAGAGAAACATAATGGCTCTTTGAATGGATACTTTAGAGTTCATAAGACCTTGGAGCTAGCTCACAAGTTTTATTATTGGCCAAGAATAATTTAATACATAAAAATATATGTGGATACTTGTATAGTCTGTCAAAAGGATAAAGGTACTTCATCCAATGCAGGGTTGTATCAACCCCTTCCAATCCCTAATAGACCTTGGGAATATCTTGGTATGGAATTTTTTGTAGGGTTTCCCAAGATGAAACATGTATTTGAAAGCATATATGTGAGTTTGGATACATTTAGAAAGATGAGTCACTTTGTGTCATGCAAGACTAGTCATGATGCGATCCACATAGCCAATTTTTTCATTAGAGAAGTAGTCTGGATTCATGGGTTGCAATTAAGTATAGTATCTAATATGGACTCCAAATTTATGGGTCATTTTTGGAAAACTTTGTGGCACGATATTGGCACCAAATTTTCCTTTGGGTATTCATACCATCCCCAAAAGGATGGGAAGACTGAGGTAGTTAATAGAAGATTGGAAAACCTCCTAAGGTTCCTAACTAAGGAGTATGGTCATTAATGGCATCAAGTCATTGCACAAGAAAAGTATGCTTGTAATGATACTATTAATAGGACCACTAGAAAGAGCCCTTTTAAGGTAGTGTATGAGATACACTCAAGAGACATTCATGACCTCAGGGAACTTGGAGATGCAACACCAAGAAGTGGGTATGTAGAGGATGTTTCCCAGTCCATGAAGGAGGTCCATGATATAGTTAGACAAGCTCCCAAAGATAGTACCACCAAGACAAGAAATAGAAGTGGATGATAGGAAAAGAGAACTACATTTCAAAGTGGGATATCTTATCATGGATCACTTGAACAAGGGTAGGTTGCAGAAGAGAATCCCATAGAAGATTTAGATGAGAAGGATTGGACCTTGTGCCACCCTATCCAAGTATAGAAACAATACCTATAAGGTGGACATGCCAATAGACCTTAGACTCCCACTAGTGTTTAACATTGTAGACTTGGTTCCTTATAAAGGATCAATCCCAGTTGGAGATATTCAACATGTTGGAGTTTCATAAGATCTAGAAAACATGAACTTACCAATCACTCCAAGTCTCCAAGAAGAGAAAGTTTTGAGATCCTAGGTCACCAAGAGGACTACGAATAGAACCTACATGGAATACCTTGTTAAGTGAAAAGGAAAATAAGATGAAAAGTCTACATGGGTCTCAAAGAAAAAGTTTCATAAGTTATGAATTGATCTTGAATCATTCCCAACCAATGGGACTAGATTTCTTTTTTTTAGGGGAGAATGGTCAAGGAGCACCTGGGACTTAGGCTTGAAAGTCCTTCATTTTTGGCTTGTACTAGTCCTAGCTAGACCAAAGGTTAATAAATATGTCCTTGAGAGCCTAGGTATGGTAGGAGAGTAGTGGTTTTAGTTGTGTGTGTGAAAATTGTACCTGATCTGTAGACACAACACTCAGTAAAACATTAGAGGTTAGTGATAATCAAAATCATGCAAAATTGAAAGCTATCTAACCAAGCGATTTACTGCCTTCTAATAGGTGCGAGATTAATGTTCTCAGATTGTAATCGAGATCAGTGACCTAGATGACACCTAAATGAAGGATTTGAATGCAATTCTAGATATGGAATAAATGCAATTAATCTATATTTTTGATATTTTTGTATGCAATAATAATTGTAAAAACTGATATGAAATCTATGCTAAATGAAATTGATATGCTATGAATGCTATTGAAAATTGATATGCTATGAATCTAACAATGATATGAAATATGAATGCAAAAATAAGATTGATCTCACAAAGATGTCGATTCGCAAGAGCTTTGATTCTTCAATTCCAATTCTCCAGCGTGATTGTGCAAAATATGAGATGATTTGTGAAGAGCTGAGCCTTTAATTTATAGAAATCCAGGGCTTTGGAGGTGCATGGGAAAAAGCCATAAATCACTCAAATAACTCAACTTGATTTTTGAGTTATTTTTAAATAAAAGATAATTAACTCACAAAAACATGCAAAAGCTAAGTTTTAACTCAAAATAGAGTTTAGCTTTAATTGATAATTGATAGTTGTCTGCTTTTATGATTGTGCATGTTTTATTTATGAATTAATTTAATAATAAAGTGATTTATTTCCAACTTAACTGCTTTTAAAAATAAAACAATTAATTTATGGGTTAATCAATTATTTAATCAAAATTTTATTAAAAACTATATTATTAAATAATGACAACTTGCTTTAATTAATTAAATAAGAATTTAATCAATTATTCATATGATATTAGATTTATTGTCAAAATTAAATAATACAATTAATAATAGATATAATTAAATTTAATTACACAATTAAGTGGCAAATATTAAATCTAATTAATTAAATATGAAAATATTCAATTAATCAAACTTTAGGATAAATGTGATTTATTGCCAAATAATTATAAAATTAAAGATAATTAAGATAATTAGGAATATTACTAGGAATATTCTCCGATGCAAAATTTAAGATAATCAATTAGATTTGATGATGTTTAGATGTGCCTTAGATTAGGACTTTGATGTCGATTTCATATGATTTGATGATATAGGAGGTTAATGAACTTATAGCCCATTTTTGGGGTATTACATTTTGCCCCTCTTTGAATTACTGTGTGAAGCGCAGTGGTTCAAAGATAGTCTGTGTTTGATAAAGATATGAAACTGATTCAAAAGATAAACCGATCTCAAGATAGAAACCGATTGAAAGATATTGAGATAGGAGTTGATTGATATTGAATTGATATGGAGATAATAGGTCTTGAATGACCAAAGATAATGTTCACTGTAGAAGCAAATGAACCTATTATTGCGAAAAAGTGTCAAAATGCCTGATTCTGAACCTTAGGATTGATAAGAAGTGAGTGACCCATTCTAGACTCGATTGTCTTAGCAGAACTAGCAGGTATCACATCCGAATCCTTTAGTTGCCGAAGAACCAAGGAAATAACACTATGATCTGATGGTTGCAAAAACTGATACAGATTACAAGATTAAGAGAATACCAGATTGATATGGATCGATGAATCTGATATGCCCCAAGTGATGATAGATTTTCCCCGAGCGATGAGGACTTTTGATGAATCAGTAACTAGACGTGATTGTTTGTCTTGATCACTGATGAAAGATATTGATAGACTTGATCGATAGAATTTGATTTACAGACTTTGAATGATGTGCAATACCATGCCCCCTTCGGGATTAAAATTGAAATCTGACAAGAAAAGTCAGCGTTGATAGTTTAGAAGCATGTTAATTGATCTGAGAAGTGGTTATTTACATCCGAGAATGCATTCTGCATCGTTGGAAGGTCCCAAAAGACCAAGTTTGACTAGGTTTGACCATTAGTTGACCATGGTTGACCAAGTTGAAATTTTGATAGTTTGATGTAAGATAATCAGTTAAGTTGAATA
This sequence comes from Chamaecyparis obtusa, assembly GCA_027943335.1. NCBI lineage: Eukaryota > Viridiplantae > Streptophyta > Pinopsida > Cupressales > Cupressaceae > Chamaecyparis > Chamaecyparis obtusa. The sequence continues at coordinate 54,132 of BSBK01008657.1, read as the reverse complement.
CTAAATTTCTGTGATGATTGAAGGTCGAATATGCAAGTAGTTAATAATATGAATGATCTCAGATTTGAATTTTGATCCCGAAAAAGGATTCTACTTGCTATTTCATTGGAGGAACCTTCATGTGAGATTTAGCTCTTGTTAGATTTGAAGATGCGATTTGAAGAATCATTTAAGCTTCAAAGTTTATTTAGCCATTGTGAGATCTTGCAAACATGCAAAATGCAAAGAGACATGCAAAATGAAATGCAACCTAAGACCTAGGACCTAGTCACTGATCATATGCCGATTTGTTATCATCATTGAACTTTTAGGTAACTAGATAAATCAATACAATGCCCACTAGCCATGAAACCATAGACATATGAATATCGATTTGTATGCGCAAGAATCAATACAACACCCATTGGTCAACAACCATGGATATATGAATATTGATTTTGTTTTTGAAATGTCAGATTAGATATAAGCACCCAGGCACAAGCGCCAGGATGACCTGAATATCATGTCCATTTTGATATAGCAATTTGTAAAAGCATCAAAACATAAACGTCGTGATGACCTGAGTACGCCTTGCATTGCAAACACATCAAACAATCAAAAGATCATTCTAAATCCAGTGTGAATTACCCGTAGTGACCGTTTATCGTTCACCTCCTTAGGCAAGAGCGCGTTTCACAGTAGGAGAAAGAATTTACTCAAAAAGATAATAGTTAGATCAAACTTCCTTGAATTGTCTGGGTATCAATGGTCGAGGTACGCATGGCCATCCAATTCGAGATAGAGGCTCTTACAGTCGGACACCATTTCAATCTAAAATTTCCAAAGATGTTAGATTTTCACATACAAGCAGAAGACAAAGAAAAGATTATGCCCCCAGTCATCACTCTCTAAATCCTATAAAGGACATCATCGAAGAGCTCAAAGGGACACAATATGCAAAAATCTCAATGCGAATCAGTAAGCCTACAAGGAGATAAAAGCATGAAAAGCACAGATTGTTTTCAGTTGAGTTTTGATGTTTGATTGTTGTTGATGCAAAATCCTTTCTGGAGACGAGACTGACTGACTGACTCAACTTGAAGCTTCAAAGGACTCTGAGTGGATATGACACGTCTAAGATACATGGGAGACCATAGGATATGACATTGATTGCCGAAGAACCAAGTGTGAACATTGATAGGATGCAAACGCTTGAGCTGGTTGGTGTACAGGCCGACTTATTGAAAACTGGAAATGCAGGAACAAACCGGGAGATATGTACAAACTAAAGCAAGACTGAAAGCTGGGAAAGACCAAGATTGTGCTGATAGATGGAGCATTTTGGAACAAGTGGTGCCCATTTGCCGAGTTTTCACCATCTTGGTAGAGATTCTATTTTTGCTACCGAGGTGCCTGTTTCCAGGTTTTCACCAAGGCACTTTTTTTTTCTTTTTCCATTTTTTTGAATTTTTCATTTTTTCAATTTTTTTGTACTTTTGATTTTTTTTTAATTTTTTTGTACTTTTGATATTTTTTGATTTTTTTGTGAATCATCAAGGCGCCTATTGCTAGGTTTTCACCAAGATGTTCATTTTTTCAGGACTTTTTCCAATTTTTAAGATTTTTTCAGGACATTTACCAAGCACTGAATGCCTTAGGCGTAGAATTTCTTCAGATGGAGAATGTTGATTGGTTCTCGGAGCTGTTCTCCTTCAGTTGTTGAGAGTTGATAGGCACCAGAGCCAAAAGTAGCAGTAATAACAAAGGGACCCAACCAATTGGGTTCGAACTTCCCCTTGCGTTCTCGATGCGATTGATTTTTAGGATTTTCTCTCAAGACTAGATCACCAACCTAAAATTCTCTATGTCTGACTTTCTTGTTGTAGCCTCTAGACATTCTTTTCTGATACACTCTGAGATGATCATACGCTGCTTGCCTGCGCTCATCTAGTAATTCCAGTTCTTGTAACCTAGACACTCTATAGTCTTCATCTGTGACAAGTCCATGCATTCTGATTCTAAGTGATGGGATTTCAACCTTAATAGGTAGTACTGCTTCAGACCCATAAACTAAAGTGAAAGGTGTAGCCCCAATAGGTGTTCTGATACTTGTTTTGTAGGCTCATTCTGATACTTGTTCTGATACTGGTTCTGATACTGGTTCTGATACTGGTTCTGATACTGATTCTGATAATTGTTCTGATACTTGGTATACTTGATACTGGTTCTAATACTGATTCTGATACTAATTCTGATAATTGTTCTGATACTGGTTCTGATACTGATTCTGATACTGATTCTGATAATTGTTCTGATACTAGTTCTGATACTGATTCTGATACTGATTCTGATAATTGTTCTGATACTGGTTCTGATGCTTGTTCTGATAATTGTTCTGATATTGGTTCTGATACTGATTCTGATACTTGATCTGATAATTATTCTAATACTTGGTATACTTGATAGCATCTTTTTCCATTTGCAAACTCCCAAGCAAGATCATATCATGCAGTCCCAATGTCTAGCAAGGTGGAGAACAAGAGGGATTAGCAAGCTGGTGGAAGAGATGGAAGATAAGAGAATGAAGGAAAATGAAGGGAAGAAATCCTCAAGGGGAAACTCCTCAAGAATACCCAAGCTAGGGAAAGATCATCATGTAAAGCGCATTTGGACAAGCAATGAAAGGCTAGCATAGGATAAGCACAAAATCATAATGCAAGAGCAGGAAAGAATGCAATCCAAAGGAGTAGACATGTCAAGAGGCTTCATAGCATTGTGTTTTACTCTTTCTTTTTTTTTTTATTAGATCAAGACCAAAGGGGAAAAGGATAGCGATAGGTGAAAATGAATGGAGGAAGATGGATATGAAGGCTAAACAGGAAGGGAATGAAAGCAAGATCATCATAAGATAGCTCACAAGATAGCCAAATGTTCGTGTATAGATCAACATTGTCAAGATCAAAGGGAGAAGATGGAATGGATGAAATATGTAGAAGAACTACGCATGATGCCTGATTGCTAGGTTTTCATCATGGTACTTATCCAAGGTGCCACAAGGGAGTGGTTTTCACCATAGGATGAATTTATTTCTCTTTACTTTTGCTACCAAGGCGCCTGTTTCCAAGTTTTCACCAAGGCACATTTTCAAATTTTTTTTATTTTATTTTTTATTTTTTGGAAGAAGGCAAGCTTTTTAGATAATGCTCCTTGAAAGGATAAACCATGATATGCCAAGGATTCAAAATGATGTGCTCAAAGATGCTGATAGGGAAAGGAACATGGAAGAGAAAAATGGAGGATAGGGTTTTATGTAAAGCGAGTGAGGTTGGAAGATAGGAGGAATAGGCAAATGAGGAAAAAGGATAGAAGGTAGAAGGTTAATGTATGGAAGGATTGTAAAAGGGTAGGTGGAAAGGAAGGCAAGATCAATGTCAACACATACCTTGAAGGGTGGTGAGAGGATGGACGAATCGTGAATGAAGGAATACGTGAAGGAATATGGCAAATGGATAGCAGAGGTTGAGGTTTGGGCGCATGAAATGGAAGAATATTTTTGGAAGGAGATGTAGTGGAAGCCTTTGGAAGCTTGAATGTCAACTTCACTTTTTGCTCAGCATGAGACTCTCTCAAGAGAGACTTTGGAATCCATATAGCCTTAGGCTTTTTATTTCCTTTTGATGATCTAGAGATAATATCTTCAATGATAGATTTTGGAACCCATACTTGTCTTGTAGTTTTTTTCTTAGATATCTCTTTTGACTTTATGTTTCCATGTCTATTAGAGGAGACATGGTGATCTTTTTTTGATGGATTCTTGTATTGCTTCTTTTTCTTGTATTGAACATTCAAGTTACTTCCAAAAGACTTGGGATTTGTGGAAGAGGGAGGATATGACTGGTTTAGATGGGTGGTTGGATGAAAAGGATTCAAGGGTATGCATCTATGTTGATCTTGAGGAAAGATGGGAGATGGAGGTATGTAAGGACCCAAGATGGATGGAAAATTAGGAGAGTTAGGAGGGGAAAGTGAAGGGACATAAGGACCCAAGATGAAAGGAAGGCGTGAAGATCTTTGTAGTGGTGGAAGAGGTCCAAGGATAGAAGTGGAAGATGCAAAAGGATAATCAATAAGTTCATCAGCATCTATATGACAACCAAGGATATCAGCATCTTCAGAGTGAGCATTAGAATTTTCAATAGAATCATGGACATCTTGAATATGAGCACCTTCTTTTATAGGATTGTTCAAAGCTTGCAAAGACTTAGGAAGAGTAGAAAGTGGAAGTGAACATGGAGTGGTAGAACAAGAAGATGGAAGACTTTGATCTTGACAAGGATCTTTGGATAGCACAAGTGCATAATTTTTCTTTTGATTTTCAATAGGCTTGACATTGGAAGGAACACCATTTTTACCAACCTTAATGGAAGTATCATCTTTGGAAAGTGCAAGCGTAGTAAGGTTATTTTGATTGTCAATAAGCTCAACAGTGTAAGTAGTAGCTTGATCTTGCTTAGGTGAAGACTTAAGACATGGTGGAATGCATGAAAAAGGGGGTACAGGATCAAAAGAACCCTGAGGCAGATAAGAGACATTAGGAAAAGGAGTGGATGACATGGAGGGTTCTTGATCTTGATATTTCTTTATGTTCTTTTCTTTATCATTTTTAGAGTCCTCTTGACATGGAGCCACTTCTAAGGACAAGGAAGCATGTTGGGATTGTATGGATGACTTTGGAAGAGATGGTGGAGGACTAGCTGAAGTAGGGATTATAGCATATGAAGGCTTAGGCTCTTTAGGTTTATCATTATTGAAAGTCTTTGCAGCCAAGTGAAGGTTAGCTTGAGTTTCTTTAAGAGGTAGCCCTAGAGGATAACTATAGGGAACCGCATGAAAAGTATCAAGGCTTGTGTCAGATGAAGGTTCTGTGAAAGATTTGAAAGATTCGAAAGCTTTAGGAAATGTATGGGTATTGGAGGAAGTAGGGGATGGAAGGGAACCATCACAAGACAAATGTCCAACATTAACATGATCTTGCTTGAGAGTGTAATCTTTATTTTCAGCCTGAGAGTTCTTAGAGGAGAGATCCTTATAGTATGCATGTTTATAATCAGCGTGGTAAACTTTCTCTTCCTCAAGTGAAATAGATGGATCATCTAGGTATTGTGCATAGAAATCATCAAAGTCTCTTTCATAATCAGAATTATATGGATCACCCTCACGATCTATCCAATGTGACGGCCCATTTGTAGTAAGCAAGAATGGACGATGAGGAGGACTCTTAGGAACAGAGGTGTCATAGGTATCATTACATTGTCTGTTATCATAATCATCATAGTCTCCAAAGCTAGATGTGTCACTCTCCGTGGAAGAGGTATCATATTGCTCAATTTTTGTCCGGGGGCATGGTGACATGTACAAGTCTTTATCAAATGGAAAAGAGTATAGAGGTTCCTTTTCTTTCCCAAGTTTGTCAAGCTGGACTTGCATAGCATGTATCTATTTCATTATAGTGGCGATCAGAGCTTCTTCCTCTTGTTTACTGATTCTTTGAGACATGTGTACTGATTCTCAATAGCTACTGATTTATTCTTGACACAATGATATTTTTGACAGATTCTGGAACTAGGCTAGAAACATTGGATATCTTGCAATTTGACAATTTCTGACAACTTTCTCAAATTTTTCCAAATGACACTCTGTAGACTCATACGACACTGGGTAGTCTATGAAACGATAGTTGCTAAACTCATATGACGGTTGGGTAATACTGAAACAACACTTGACAAAACTCGTACGACTTTTGACTTCTTGAAATGACTTTTGACTCCAGAAAGAACTTTACGTCAATTTTTGCAAAATTTAAAGTTTTCAGTTTTGGATTGTTTGCAAATTGTACTGTCCAGATTTTGAAGGTTATACCAGATTTGATCATTTTTAATAGCCAAGTAGATAAATAAGCACGCAGAATAGCAAGCAAGTGATTCCAAGCATGTCTGAAAACAATGAACAAGGGCAAAAGCAACCTTGCGCATGAACAATCAAGTGACCAAATTGTGCTAATCCCTGAGAGTACTAATTGTGTATGTTCTGAAAAGTTTTGCAATAACACACATATACCTGAGAATGAAAAATTGGCCTCTCTAGGGTTTTTAGTAATGGTTTGACTCTGCAACTTTTATGATTCAAAGGGGTGAACTCCAATCCCGGCGCACCAGGGTTTTGACACAGTCCGAGAACTTAATCTTCAAGAGCTGCTAGGGAGATCTGACAACCCAACAATGAACCATACCCGTGGAGATTTCTTCCACAAGGACATTTATATAGCGGCTGTCACTACCATGGCGAAAATGGCTATTACCGCTTGAGGTTCCGTCAATGCAGTTTGCCCTGTGAAGGGATTGTCCGCTACGGTTAACCCTCTCTAAAGATGACTCACAATAGTATACCACAAGGGGACTTGGCTCCAGATTCAAGGTTTTGACACCTCTTCACTTTTAACCCAAACAAAGCAAGCAGATTAATTCGACACGCTAAGACAAAGTTTTGTTCCACCAAGGTCTGTGATATCAACTCCACGTGATCTATCAACCTCTTCGGGGAGAGAATGTATCAATCAATAAGAGAAGACGCACTAACCAATTTTGATTCACCAAAGCTCGTGATATCAACCCCACGTGATCTATCAACCTCTCTGGAGAGAGAATGTGTTGATCAATAAGAGAAGACTCACTAACTAAGTTGAATGTGAAACGCACTAAGTATCCTCCCTACCTACAAGGATTCTATCGTCAAGAAGGATTTTGCTAGGAATCCAATCTCTCAAGAATCACAAATAGTGTTCATAGGGCCTAATTACTATGTGAGCACAGATGTATGTTCCGAAAGCAAATCTACCAAAAGTATCCAAAAAGTAGAAAGAGGAACACTTAACGTTTAAAGCGAATATGAGATGAGTCCACAAGGTGGAACACTTAACACCTCACACAAGCTAAAAATGAGTCCACAACTTAGAAAACAAGGGAGTTCCTAAAAGCACAAAAGGGTTGCCAAGTGGAACATTTAACGCTTCTGTCCTGTTGACCCCTCCCCTTTATGGCGCTGAGATTGCAACCACGGGACGGAAATGAGGGGCCGGTGGATTAGCGAGTCCAATAACCCAAGATAGCAATCAAGATCAATCACAAGTATTCTAAGACTACTTAATGAATCCTTAAGGGTTCACAACCTAGTATCAATTATGCAAGTGTGTAGAAATAGATCAAAAGCATGAAAAGATGCACACAAGCTTGACACATAAGAGATTTATTTTAAGTCCCAAATCAAAATATTATTAGATGAAGGAGAATACCTGGGATCCTTGCAACGCGCTTAGTAGATTTTACTTGATTTTTAGCAATTTTTGTTGAGCTTTTCCATGCAAGCAAGTGACGAACTCTCCAACAAGCAAACAAGCAAACAAGATATGTAAAATATATTCAACTTATGAAAACCATAGGGTTAGCTCTAAAAGTCAATTATTATCAGTAATAATAACTAGCAATCAACCCAAATGACAACTCATATCATTCATTGAACCATGTAAAAAAAATAAGTGCATACCCATCACAAAACTTTTTTTTTTTTTTTTGCATTTGACCTAGTCAACAAGATCTAATTTTTTTGATATGATTTTGGCCACAAAAATAGAAATTCAAAATAGAGACCCCTGCTAAAAAACAGAGAGCTTTCCAAAAATGCAAAAATTTTAGAAAAACCTCTTCATTTGTGCCCTAGAGACCCATTTTATCAAAACAGACCAGTTTTTGTAAATTGACTATTTGAGCTATGATATCATGTCCAAATTTAAAACACAAAGAATAGACCCCCTGTATAATTTAAAGATATTTCCGAAAATATAAAAATTTTCGAAAAATATGCTGATTTGCGTCAGATATTAATTTTTTTGGGAATTTCAAGAAAAAATTATTTAAAATTCAAAACATCTCAGAAAATTATAAATTTTTTATTGTAGCTTTCATGACATGTCTCAAACTTGAAAAAAAAATTTCAGACCAAAATTCCAAGCCGTTTGGGAGATAAAATTAAATCTTTGAAACTTTGGAGTTTTAGCTCCCAAAAAAATCAAAACCAACATGCAAAGGTGGGTTGCCCCACGGTGGGCGCCAGAAATGTGTGTGTGAAAATTGTACCTGATCTGTAGACACAAAACTCAGTAAAACATTAGAGGTTAGTGATAATCAAAATCATGCAAAATTGAAAGCTATCTAACCAAGCGATTTACTGCCTTCTAATAGGTGCGAGATTAATGTTGTCAGATTGTAATCGAGATCAGTGACCTAGATGACACCTAAATGAAGGATTTGAATGCAATTCTAGATATGGAATAAATGCAATTAATCTATATTTTTGATATTTTTGTATGCAATAATAATTGTAAAAACTGATATGAAATCTATGCTAAATGAAATTGATATGCTATGAATGCTATTGAAAATTGATATGCTATAAATCTAACAATGATATGAAATATGAATGCAAAAATAAGATTGATCTCACAAAGATGTCGATTCGCAAGAGCTTTGATTCTTCAATTCCAATTCTCCAGCGTGATTGTGCAAAATATGAGATGATTTGTGAAGAGTTGAGCCTTTAATTTATAGAAATCCAGGGCTTTGGAGGTGCATGGGAAAAAGCCATAAATCACTCAAATAACTCAACTTGATTTTTGAGTTATTTTTAAATAAAAGATAATTAACTCACAAAAACATGCAAAAGCTAAGTTTTAACTCAAAATAGAGTTTAGCTTTAATTGATAATTGATAGTTGTCTGCTTTTATGATTGTGCATGTTTTATTTATGAATTAATTTAATAATAAAGTGATTTATTTCCAACTTAACTGCTTTTAAAAATAAAATAATTAATTTATGGGTTAATCAATTATTTAATCAAAATTTTATTAAAAACTATATTATTAAATAATGACAACTTGCTTTAATTAATTAAATAAGAATTTAATCAATTATTCATATGATATTAGATTTATTGTCAAAATTAAATAATACAATTAATAATAGATATAATTAAATTTAATTACACAATTAAGTGGCAAATATTAAATCTAATTAATTAAATATGAAAATATTCAATTAATCAAACTTTAGGATAAATGTGATTTATTGCCAAATAATTATAAAATTAAAGATAATTAAGATAATTAGGAATATTACTAGGAATATTCTCCGATGCAAAATTTAAGATAATCAATTAGATTTGATGATGTTTAGATGTGCCTTAGATTAGGACTTTGATGTCGATTTCATATGATTTGATGATATAGGAGGTTAATGAACTTATAGCCCATTTTTGGGGTATTACATTAGTTAGCTTAGGGTTTTGTTAGATAGGTTGAGTCATTAGGCTAAGGTGTCCTTTTGACCTAGCTTGGTTCTAGAAGTTGGAAAAGGGGCACACATGTGGAAATGTTAGTAAAATGTTTTAGTTTGGTCTAAAATGAACCAAATTGGCCTTAGATAGTGTCTTTTAGTTTTTTTGTTGCATTCTATAGTATTTTTTGAGTTTCTTAGGTGTTTTGGTAGTCTAGGTTAATTTCTTTTATTTTAGCTAGCTCATTGGCCTATGTATAGCTCTTTGTATAAACATGAATCCCCCATGAAACCTAATCATGTGATCATCAAGTACAATCGGGACATGAAAGAGGAGCCTATTTACAATGTATATATTTCTTTTGGAGCTATGGAAACAAGCATGGACATTTTTGTGACCTTTCCCTAAGCAAGAACAGTCATTGCCTAGGTAGGGTTTCAAAGGTGAAATAGTTGTATTCCTTGTAGGGGTGACTAAAGTGACACATTCCATGAATTTGGAGATCAATAAGATCATTAGAAAAAAAAATGATGAAGAACATAGGGCTTGATCAATCCATTTATCAAGCCACACCTTACCTTGTACAGTGAGCTCCTCAAAGCCACTAAAACTCTTATAAAACCCTCCTTATTGAGTTAGGGCATTGCAAGAAGGAATCAGACCCTAAGACCCATAAAATCCTTTAGAGTATCCCACATGAACCTAGAATACAAAGCTTATTTTTGAGGTCCTTTTGGAGGTTTGTTTATAAATTCCAAAAAACTAGGACTAGGAGGCCTAATTGGGGGCTCTAGGGCTACGTGGCCTAAGATTTTGAAGAGATTGGTAAGTTGAAGTTGAAAAATCCTTGAAAAAATGTGTCAAGAAGTAAAACTAGAATATAATTTGGCTACCTCCAAACCCCTTCAATAATCATCACTTTCTAAGGAGATAAGGTGTATTTGGGTGGAGTATTGGATATGATGGGATAGAACACTCAATTAGTGATAGATCACCTAGGAGTTGAAGTGTAGACTATTCAATTGGAGGACATTGAGAAGGTCCTTAAAGGAAAAGATGAAACCTTTTTAGACCCCTGATCAATCTATTGGGAGGTTGGTGAGTTAGGGATCTTAGTGATCCTAACCTAAGTATGTTGAGTACCTAGTGTGATCCTATTAGATACTCTTAGTTTTCACTAGAATCTAGCTATCAAATAGAAAACATACATGCTATTTGGTCTAGTAGAAATCAAATATAGTAGTTTTATGATCATTGATCTGTATTTTCTTTTATATAATTTATATGATTTCCCTTCTTTGGTCAACCTACATTTGGTAGCCATAGGAGTACACACCAATTTGTAAATTTCAAATTCAAACTTTTTCAATAGATTTATGATGGACTTTGATTGAGAGATAAATATTCCTTTATAACTATTGTGATTTAATTAAAGTCAAAGAAAAGAATTTAATTCATTTATCATGGACATATCAAATTTATCCTTCATCTAATTAGAAAACTCTTTGCTCATTCCATTATTTCCTCCAAATATTAAGTCATCCCTAAAAACCATAACTACTAACAATTTTTCTACTTAAAATTTTAAATAAGGTTTGATGTCATTAGATCCTTTTTGAATATTTTGATCTATAAAATTATTATCCAATATTCATTACCAATCTCTAGGATATTTCTTGAACCCATGCATAGCCTTGTTCAATCTGAAAATGATATAAAGAACATTTGACAACTCAAATCCTTCTCATTGTTCAATGTAAACCTCTTCCTTTAGATCTCTCAAAAATTCCACCTTCACTTCTATCTAATGGATTTTAAAATCCTTGAAGGCTACAAATGCCAAGAACTCCCTAATAGATTCCATTCAAAACAACAAAAAATTCTTCAAAATTAATACCCTTAGTCTCAGTATATCTTTTGTAGAACAATCATTCCTTGATTATCACAACATGTCCATCCTTATCCATTTCATTCTATGAAACCCACTTTGTTCCAATAACATATTTTTCTTCCATTCTAGAAAAAATTTCCCAAATTAGATTTATTTCAATTAGTTCCAACTCATGTTTCATTGGATTCATTTGATTCTAGTCACAACAAGCTTGGTCAATGGTGTTAGGTTCAATCTCAGAAATAATGTATCCTTTATTCCTATCTTCAATGGTCTGAATTTATAAGAGATTCTCCTCATCTTATTATATGTTATTTCCTTCTATTTCCCTATTTGTGGACTCATCATATTCATATCCTATTTGTATAATCCAATCCACCCTTTCCACAATACCATTTTGTTGCAGCATCATAGGGGCTGAAAATAGTCTTTTAATCTTGTGCATCTCACAACAATGTAAATCCATTAATAACAATCGCTCATCCTTGATCAACATCATTTTAAACTTTAGCTTTGATAATCTTGAATGTAAGAAAATTCCTTTTAGAATGATAATCAATTAAATGCACAACATACTTTTCATATTGTATACTCCTTACTTTTGTTGGACTCAATAGGTCTTTGTACATGAAGTCCAATAGTCTAGTACAAAATTGTTCATTTCTTCTTAAAGTTCCCTTTGTTTTTTCTCCCACTTAACCTATGAAAATACTATTATTTGGTTCAGTTAATCTTGGTAGATATCTCATTTTCATTGCTAAAATAACCTTTACCAAATTTCATAATATAGGTGACAAATCCTTTGATACCACTACAATGTTTCATGAAGTTCAGATAACAAGCAATGTATTGTAGCAACATTTGACCAATACATATTTTTTTAGTCCTTTTACGTGTTCAATTCAATAACATTTTTAAAAATGATGATTTTATATGTGTGAAATAGAGTTTCAATGTGGATCTATTTTATTATGTTGTGTCTATATATCCTTGTTCTTTTTAGCCTAGATTTGAAAATTACATGCCATGTTTCTCTGATTGTGGGTTATTCGCATAACACTAGCATAATGGGGGGTGATAAAAATAAAATGGAGGCCATTATATATGATAAATAGTTAAAATTCATTTGGCTTATGTTGGTCCATTTTCTTGTCAATGCAAAATCTTTTGAAAATGGCCCATTTCCTTGCAAGTTTTCTTGAAGTGTCCTGCCTTGTGTTCTTCATTGTGTCACCTTGCTCCAGTTCAAATCACACGTGCTGAATCGCAAACCCAAAGAGTTATTCAAGTTCTAAGGTCTGCAGGAAACAAATTTTAAAATCTAAGTGTCAAAAACCCACAATGTTTTTGAAAATCTGTGATGTTTTTGGTCTGTGTGAAAACCCTCATTGTTTTCAACATTGTGCCTTCCCACTTTTGTGCACTTGTCTTCTAGCATCGAAAACTCTATGTGTTTTCAGTCTTTCGCTGTGTCAAAAACTTTGTATGTTTTCAACCTCGGTCTTAATTGTGCAAGTGTGATCGTTGGTGGGTCCCAGTTCTTCCCATTGCCCAGTGTGGTTAAAGTTCAGACAAGATCAGTGGTTGTCGTATGTTTGCACAGTAAAGATGCATGGTGTTTAACCTTTACGCTTTTGCGACAGGCTGTTGGATTTTCCTATATGAGCATGTCGTGGGTCCAGTTGGGTCCATGTCAGATTGGTGCTGATGTCTCAGTCTGCTATTGGTTGATATGTGATGAGTTGGGATGTGACGTGGGCCCATTTGTGGGGTTTGAGCAGTTTGGTGGTCCCATTGACGATGATGTGGCAACCTGGGGTTGGCTATCGCATGATCGCATGTCAGAGTTTTCTGACATCTGATCATGCGATCGGTTGACATGTGTCCTTGGGGCCCGGAGGCAGGTGGTAATGTGGCATCTATGGTGGTGAGGTGGAAAATTTCTATTGGGTGCCATGTGGTGCTGCAGTGGTGGTCATGTCCAGAAGAAAGGGGGCGTGGGGCCAGCGCTCTTGGTGACGTAGGCACTTTTCATTGGCCAGGCGGTGACAGGGCAGTTAATGATGGTGAATGCTGACAGTTACTCGCATTTTTGCATAGCCTTTTTCAAGGCTATGTGATCATGCGACTGATGTTTTGTGTTAACCCTCAGCGGTGGTGGTTGTGGCAAGGTAAAGGGGTGCAGCTTGTCGCATGTTTGCATAACCTGTTTCTGGGCTATGAGATCATGCAACAACAGTCTGATTACGCTGTTGCGGAGTTAAAGGTGGGTCCAGGGTACTGGTGTTGCCAAGATGTTTAGGTCTCTGATCGACTGTTCTATGGTTAAGAGATTGTGGTCACATGATTGAAAGGGTTAGTTTGGTGCCTTGCGATCATGCGACCAAGCATAAGATGAAACCCATTTTCTAGTGGCAGTTAAGTTGATGATCGCACGATTGTGCGACTAAGGGAAAATAGTTAAGGAACATAAAGCCTGTGAAATGCATGGTGACTGTTTGATTTCAAATTTGATTTTCCTGAGGATCTGCAGCGACCAAAGGTACCTAAATTTATGGCTTTAGCGGTGGTTTTTGACTTTTTTGGTGGTGCCAGTTGTTGAGATGTGGTCCAGGGTTCTTGTGGTTAATTGTAGAAGAGTTTTATGCCGTGTAGAGATGGGTTTTCTTGCTCGAGGCATGTTGTAGAGGGATAGATTAGATTGATTGGTATGGTAAAATGATGGTCCTCAATACTTTCTCAAAGATTTCTCATGAATGTGGATCATTCTTGGATCTAATTGCCTAGATTTCTTTTCCATGCATTGAATTTTGATGTGTTCCAGTTGGTTAGGTGGGTGAAACTTTGACCCCAGCCATCCATAGCTTGTTGCAACCTATTTTGGGTTTCCAAGATGACTAGTGGTATATATTGCAAGTTTTTGATAGAACAAGGGTTCAAATTTTAATCAGTCTAGAGGTTCTGATTATAGTTAGTTCCAGGGGTTTGTAGCAAGGCTATATCACATTGCATGTAAGCTAAATAAAATTTCTGGAAGTCTTTTACAGGTTATTGAAGTGGTTTGATCTCTATCCTACTTTGATCATGTACATGACTCATTATAATTAATATAAGTTTTTCATGCTTCCAAGTCTCTCCTTGGTGTCATTTTTGTGAATCTTGGATTTTCTGATCCATTGGATAGGGCTACCTTTGCATATGTTCTTTTCTTTAGTTCTTGATCTAGGATCAAGTGAAATATACTTTAGAGGGGACATAGATTCAGTCTTGGTTGTCTATAGAAGGATCTTATAAGTAGTGGATGGGTTGGAATGTTTATATTTATGGCTATGAGTCTTTGATAATAGTTAGTTCACGTTTCATTGTTTGTATGTGAGGTCTACCCAATGGATAATGGCACTGATAAAGGATTAGTATATTTAGTTGAGTCCAATGTCTGATTGGCTCTTGTCTACCTTCCCTATCCTCATTAATCAAAGACCCTTTTAAGTTTTAAGTATTATTGTTGGTAGTAATACCCTTCACAAGGCCATTTTATACCCAATAGCAATTGAGATTCAATGAATGTCTAGTTAACATTTAGTAGTCTCTTACTATCATCTGCTTTGTTTAATCCAGTCCAAAGTCCTAAAATGCCATAAGTTACTTGATTAGGTGCACCCACCATGGTTTTGCAGAGCTAGAAGTGAAGAGGGCAGTCTTGTCCCTATAGTTGGTCTAGTTGTCTTGCAGAGCTTTCACACTTGGAGCTAACCACTCCTAACATCAGTCTCAAGGCATATTGGCCGCCCTAGATGGCATAAGTATTTTCAAACACCAACAAGATGGTGACTCTATTGGGGAAAGATTGTGAAAAGTTGAAATAGTAAGGTTGAAGTTGAGATTATCTCCTCCCTTGTTGTTTCCCTGCCAGTATGCCTATTGAGTTTTCACAGAGTTGATAAGTTCTCTTTCACGTGTATTGAATCTAAAGTTCAGTTTGAAAAGTTTAGTTATCTTTTCCCAATTTGTATTGGGTGGCGACTCCGATTCTCTATGAGTGCTAGAAGTTTTATCTATGAGACATCATCTCTGTCGTCCTAGAGAAAAGTTTGTTGCAGCAGTCAGATAGTGATATAAATCTTGTTGAAGGATCACTTGTTGATTCAAAAATATCCTCTTTGAAAGAGGTGGTGGCTCTAGAATTTAAAGATCAGTTTGGTGTAAAGACCCACAAATTGTTTGCTGCAAGTCTCCAAGTAATTTCAGTGATGCAAAATTTCTATATCCTAAAATTTTTTGAAGTAAATGAGTTTCCCTTTTAAAGTGAGTCAGCACTAAGCTAAGGGAAAGAAAAAAGGAAGTTTATTGCATGTCTATTAGATTAAGAAAATTAGCTTGTGTTTGATCATAGCATGCAAATAAGGATTTCAATGTTGTCAAGTAGTAATGATTGTTTGATGTGCGGATAAGTGTGTTCTTTTTGTACATTAGTTTATAAGCATCTTGCCTCAGATGTCACAACCATGTTTTAGAAAGGTTTTTAGTAGAAGACATTACCCGGCTTTGATTTTTGATGGCATACCCGGTTTCCCCAATAAAGTACCTATGGAAATTAGGAAGGAGCTTCCATTGTTTAGTGGGAAACATTCACTTTCAGCTTGCCATCACTTACAGCAGTTTGTAGACTTGTTGAGTGATTATGACATTTGCCATGAGGATGTTTTCATGAAGTTGTTTGTACAGTCATTGAAAGAAGAAGCCCATGATTGGTTTTCTTTTTTGCCAGCAAGTTCTATACATTCATGGAAAGAGTTATGTTCAGCATTTTTAGACCAGTTTGGAGAAAGGATAAATATGAATGAAATGTTGGAAAGATGGACAAAGATTAGAATTCAAAAGGATGAGTTAGTCCCATCTTTCAATATCAGATTCATGAAGGTTATGTCTGATATCCTAAGCACCTACATACCTGATGACAAGGTATGTCTACAAATTTATTTAGGTGCATTTGAAAAGAAGATGAGTTTTCTCATAAGGGACAAAGAACCAGACACTCTGCATCAGGCTTTTAAGTTAGCAGTTGATATTGAAAATAATTTGATGTATGGTATCACAAAAGGATACATCTCTTCTCGTGCCAGTTGTTACAACCCTTTTGTTGCTGAGAGAACTTGTTAAGTAGTTCATGATACTAATCCTCATGTGATGCCTTGTACTCACATTACTGAAGTAAATTACTGTAATGAGATTGAAAATATGGAGGAGCTTCATTTGCAAAGTGTTACATTTGCTGCCCCACTTGTCAGTGAATTCATATATGATAGTAATTTACAGCCCATGGTTAATGAAGAAGAAGACCTTTCTTTCTCGGATGATGGAAAGAAATGTAACTCTAATTTGAGGGATGGGGTTGATCTAGTTTCCTCCAATCAAAGGTATGAGGATTTACTTGATGAGATTGCAATTCTTCAATCTCAAGTTGCTGTCCTAGAGGGAGCTAAGTCTCAAGGAATGACTTTTGGTACCAGATTGGACACGCATGTGGATATAGTTCATGTTTCTCTTAAAAATTCAATAAACATACAACTAGATGATGAGGTAAACAATGTGACTACTATTGTTGTTCCAAATCAGCAAAGTGAAAATGAAAGTATAGATCTAGTTTCAGATGACATTAGTGAACTATGCCATGATGATATGCTCTCATACATAAGTCTTTCAAATGGAGAAATGGCTGAAAGTGAAAGTGATTGTGGGTATGAACTCGGTTACTCTCCAAGTGATGAGGATGGCATGAATGTTGATAATGCTGATCTGATTAATTCAAAGTTTAGATTTACATCTGATAGCGAAGAAGAGGAAGGAAGAAATAAGTATCTTCCTGAAATGTACTCTTCAGATTTGGAAAGAGAAAAGAGTGATGATGTTGTGAACATGGATAGCATTATGTTTCCAAGTTTCTACCAGTCAGAGTATGAATGTTTCTAGCAAGAAATATCAGCTGATGAAAAGGTAAGTCATGTTTTCCCTCTTGACTCAGAGTTGGAAACTTTTACTTTTGATGAAAACAAGGATGCGCCTATTGCAACATATGAGGATCCGGTTGGATTTGATGATACAATGATTGATCTAGCAATGAGGGATAGTATAAAAGATGTTTTTGATATTATGCTAGTATCAAGTGCAGTGTTTCAAAATAATACTTTTGAAGTAAAACCTTGCTATGAAAGCTTCTCCTTTCATAATTGTTGCATTAAAGAGTTGGAAAGGTATGATCATATGTCTGAGTTAGTGAAATGTGAGTATGAAGATTTCAGTTTTGACTTGAAGGCAGGTGCTAAACACAGTGATAAACTTGAAGTCAATGTTCAACTGGTAAGTTCTCTCACATTTTGTGATGGTCAGCCTTACATTAGTCTGCATAATTTGATGAAAATAAGTCACAATTATGGATTGCAAACTAATTATGTTATCAATTTTGATGAGTGTATGTATGAGGAATTATGGCTTGATTAGATTGAATTTGATCCTCACATACTTGGTAAAGATGAATACACTTATTACATTCTTGTGAATTTTCCATTAAGGATTTTCTACGAGTCTGACTGTGTAGATGAATGGAAGAATTTCTTGGTCAGGACTATGCATAAGGATGAAAGTCGTGTATTTGATAGAGGTAAATGACTAACATGGCTCAGAGGTTCTAGTTGATGTAAATATGTACAGTTGTTTCCCTTCAGCAGTAGTGTTAGTTTGAATAAGAAGCTTGAGTTTTTGCTTGAAGAGAGGAAGTTTTTGTGCTTTGGGTTGGTCTGCTCCTTCTCAGAGATCTGGATTCTTGCTATGCCTGCAAGAGGCATGCATCCCTAAAAAGAGCCACTGTTGGTCCATTTTCCTGTCAATGCAAAATCTTTTGAAAATGGCCCATTTCCTTGCAAGTTTTCTTGAAGTGTCCTGCCCTGTGTTCTTCATTGTGTCACCTTGCTCTAGTTCAAATCACACATGTTGAATCGCAAACCCAGAGAGTTATTCAAGTTCTAAGGTATGTAGGAAACAAATTTTAAAATTTGCCTAAGTGTCGAAAACCCACAATGTTTTTGAAAATCCATGATGTTTTCGGTCTGTGTGAAAACCCTCATTGTTTTCAACCTTGTGCCTTCCCGCTTTTGTGCACTTGTCTTTTGGCATAAAAAACTCTATGTTTTCAGTCTTTCGCTGTGTCGAAAACTTTGTGTGTTTTCAACCTCGGTCTTAACTGCGCAAGTGCGATCGTTGGTGGGTCCCAGTTCTTCCCATTGCCCACTGTGGTTAAAGTTCAGACAAGATCGATGGTTGTCGTATGTTCACATGGTAAAGATGCATGATGTTTAACCTTTACGCTTTTACGACAGGCCGTTGGATTTTCCTATATGGGCATGTAGTGGGTCCAGTTGGGTCCATGTCAGATTGGTGCTGATGTGTCAGTCTGCTATTGGTTGATAAGCAATGAGTTGGGATGTGATGCGGGCCCATTTGTGGGGTTTGAGTAGTTTGGTGGTCCCATTGATGGTGATGTGGCAACCTGGGGTTGGTTTTCACATGATCGCATGTCAGAGTTTTCTGACATGCAATCATGGGACCGGTTGACACGTGTCTCGGGGGCTCGGTGGTAGGTGGTAATGTGGTGTTCGTAGTGGTGAGGTGGAAAATTTCTATTGGGTGCCATGTGGTGCTGTGGTGGTGGTCATGTCCAAAAGAAAGGGGTTGTGGGGCTACCACTTTTGGTGACGTGGGCACTTTTCATTGGCCAGGCGGTGATAGGGCAATTAATGATGGTGAATGCTGATAGTTAGTCACATGTTTGCATAGCCTTTTTCAAGGTTATGTGATCATGCGACTGACATTTTGTGTTAACCCTCAGTGGTGGTGGTTGTGGCAAGGTAAAGGGGTGCAGCTTGTTGCATGTTCACATAGCCCGTTTTCAAGCTATGAGATCATGCAACAACGGTCTGATTGCGCTGTTGTGAAGTTAAAGGTGGGTCCATGGTACCGATGTTGCCGAGATGTTCAGGTCTATGATCAACTCTTCCATGGTTAAGAGATCATGGTTGCATGATCACAAGGGTTAGTTTGGTGCCTTGCGATCATGTGACCAAGCATAAGATGAAACCCATTTTCCTGTGACAGTTAAGTTGATGACCACGTGATTGTACGACTAAGGGCAAATAGTTAAGGAACATAAAGCCCGCAAAATGCATGGTGACCATTTGATTTCAAATTTGATTTTCCTGAGGATCTACAGTGACCAAAGGTACTTGAATTTATGGCTTTAGCGGTGGTTTTTGACTTGTTTGGTGGCGACGGTTGTTGAGATGTGGTCCAGGGTTCTTGTGGTTAATTGCAGAAGAGTTTTGTGTCATGTAGAGATGGGTTTTCTTGCTCAAGGCATGTTGTAGAGGGACATATTAGATTAATTGGTATGGTAAAATGATGGTCCTCGGTACTTTCTCAAAGATTTCTCATGAATGTGGATCATTCTTGGATCTGATTGCCTGGATTTCTTTTCCCTGCATTGAATTTTGATGTGTTCTAGTTGGTTAGGTGGGTGAAACTTTGACCCCAGTCATCTATAGCTTGTTGCAACCTATTTTGGGTTTCCAAGATGACTGGTGGTATATATTGCAAGTTTTTGATAGAACAAGGGTTCAAATTTTAATCAGTCTAGAGGTTCTGATTATAGTTAGTTCCAGGGGTTTGTAGCAGGGCTATATCACATTACATGTAAGCTAAATAGAATTTCTAGAAGTCTTTTGTAGGTTATTGAAGTGGTTTGATCTCTGTCCTACTTTGATCATGTACATGACTCATTATACTTAATATAAGTTTTGCATGCTTCCAAGTCTCTCCTTGGTGTCATTCTTGTGAATCTTGGATTTTTTGATCCATTGCATAGGGTTACCTTTGCATATGTTCTTGTCTTTAGTTCTTGATCTAGGATCAAGTGAAATATACTTTAGAGGGGACATAGATTCAGTCTTGGTTGTCTACAGAAGGATCTTATAAGTAATGGATGGGCTAGAATGTTTATATTTATGGCTATGAGTCTTTGACAATAGTCAGTTCATGTTTCATTGTTTGTATGTGAGGTCTGTCCAGTGGATAATGGCACTGATCAAGGATTAGTACATTTAGTTGAGTCCAATGTCTGATTGGCTCTTGTCTACCTTCCCTATCCTCATTAATCAAAGACCCTTTTAAGTTTTAAGTATTATTGTTGGTAGTAATACCCTTCACAAGGCCATTTTATACCCAATAGCAATTGAGATTCAATGAATGTCTGGTTAACATTTAGTAGTCTCTTACTATCATCTGCTTTGTCTAATCTAGTCCAAAGTCCTAAAATGCCATAAGTTATTGGATTAGGTGCACCTGCCATGGTTTTGCAGAGCCAGAAGTGAAGAGGGCAGTCTTGTCCCTATAGTTGGTCCATTTGTCTTGCAGAGCTTTCACACTTGGAGCTAACCACTCCTAACATCAATCTGAAAGCATATTGGCAGCCCTAGATGGCATAAGCATTTTCAAACACCAACAACTTATACTTAGTTCTATATTGAAGGTATCATGGTTACATGGAAAGGTTTCTAGGTTCAACTTCTCAGGCCAATCAAGCTTTTTTTAAAAGATAGTATAAGGCAAAATCAAAGGTCTATGGTTTAGAGATTGAAATTAATGAGTAATTGATTTCCAATATTTCTAATATGCTAGTGGAGGGAAGGAATTTTTAGAGGGACAAAAAAAGTGCAAATGAAGCATTAAGAAAATTCTTCCAACCTGAAGAGACGAATAAGGTTAAAAGGACAAAAAATGGGGGATATGATAGATCTTCCCTTAAATTTATAGATGGGAAAATTTGTTCATGGTAATTATGTGGGATGTAATCCTAGATGAGAAGTTTTATAATCCTAGAATATTCTTTCAATGATGAAGATTTTTATCATTTATATAATTAACAGTTTTCTTCAACTACCACCTCATCCCATAAGAAAAAAATTATCACTGATGATGAGGACTCAGACTATACGGGCCCTTCAAGAGACTTTCTACCTAAACCTTTGGACCCTACTTTTGGTGACAAGGGGGAAGGTAAAGTTTAATTATCCATGTCTGCTAGAGCCAAAGGAAAATTTCATTTTGGGTCCCATTTATTTGAGGGTGGGAGGAAATCTTCTCATAGTAAGAAATCAAAAATGAATCCCAAAAATGACGAGCTCCCCATTCTTCACTCTCCTATTTCCAAACCTATAACTATGTAAGGTTTGGATATGGGGATTCATGTTTAAAATAATGTTGATGTGAATAAGGAAACTATGGTTGAGGAGGCTTTATCACTTAGGGAATTCAAATATAAACAAGAATGTTAAATATATTCAATGGATAGATATAATGTTTTTTTTCTTGTAGATAGTTGTAGAAATTAAAGCATTGAAAGATAAATTTATTGTCTCCCTCAAACCATTATTTGGATAATATCATGGATATTACCTAGGATAATGGATAGTACATATCTCACATTACTATGTGCATGTTAGTAGAAATAAGCACAATGATAAAATGTCATTTTAAAAAACTAAAAAAATTAAATAACATCAATAAATGAAAATAGACAAATCAAGATAAAATTCCAACTATGGCCACTAAGAAATGATTTAAAATTTTAAAATAAAATTTCACAAGAATAAGTACTTGAGGCCAAATGATGGTGTAGAATGTATTTAATCAAACTTAAAGAAATTCCAAAATACAAGTTTCATCAATCAATTAATATCATATAAATAATCAAAATATAAATCCAAAATCATATAAATTTGTACAACACAATCACTTACCTGTTAGAAAGTAAATTCCACCAAGATAACTGAGAGGGCGGGGGGTGAATCAGTTATTAGATAAATACAAATTTTATCAACCTTAATATATTTTAACCATGTAATAAATGTAATCAACAACCATAGAAAGGTATACATGTACAATAACACAATGACACAAGATACGTTGACTAGCAAACCTCTTGATCAAAGAGTAAACCCCGGTGGGAATGATGCCCACAAAAGATGCACTAATATGAAAGTTCCTTGTGAGAGGATGGAATCTATTAGGAGTCTTATGAAATACATTCAGTACATATGAGTCCATGCTAGGAGACTTTGAATCCCTGTTAAAAGATTCTAACTCTGTTAGGAGTTACAAAAGACAGAAGGATCCACTGCCTAAACACCTTCAACGTAAGATCAATGAACTTATTGTCCAAATAATCTTAGTATTAATCAATAGAATAATAGCACAAGATTACTAATCTCAAAAATTTAATACTCCTCTGACTGTGCCAAACTGCACCAACTGCTTCTTCAGATCTCAATGTCAAATCTCTATACTTCGCATATCCTCTTCCAACAATTTCTCTTTCACTTCTTCATTCACTAACTTGCTACACACACACTTTACAATAAGGAAAATATTCCCTCCATTAAACCACACTTAAGTAATTACAAATGAGTCGGCATAAAAATTACAAAATAAAAGTTTCCACACGTTACATCAAAATTACACAAAACTGTCAGCTTCCAATTAATATAATTCTTCACTTGTGAGACCTAAAATCTTGCACTCATGTACATGTCACTAACATCACATCTTCAACTGCCTCATAACTACACATAATCAGATTCCCTACCAATTAGGAGATATCATCTAATTTCCACAAACCGCTACTTAGGAACACTGCCTGAATACTACTTCCATTGATTTCCTCATAACTATCATGAATAAATGAATTTACATTTGCGGTCTTAACCACGATCTCATAGAACATCATAGATTAATTCCTTAACTTCACATAGCTTCATCTTCAATATCCCAAGTGCGCTAACTCAAACATTGTCTGCTTCTCTGCTAATCTCCAGTAGATCACTGTGTTGACATCAATGACAATCACGGTCATGAATGCAACAAAAAATGCTATAGAATGGCTACAAATAATCCCCCATAGGATATATTCAGCATTCATTCCTAACAATCTCCCCCGTGGAATTGATGGCAACATAGATGAAAAAACATCCAAGTTCCATAAATCCAACACTGCAACACTGCTGCTCTAAAAATGCTTTCAAGTCTTCTTCATCAATCAAATCTTGCATCATTTTCCTATTTAGTTCTCTCCAACAGATGGTTTTTCATGTATACTTCTTCCCCATTGACATCAATGATAGATGTTTCATCATTATGTCAACAACAAATTCAATGTCAAAAGACACTATTCAGAAAATACATTCACTAGAGTCCTCATGACTCAGCTTAGATACACATACTCTCCCATAGAGGAAGTACCAACATCTAGTCCAGAAGAAAGATAAGACTCATATACCACTAGATGAATGCAACAATCTGCATCACTTCTCAAAAGTAGGCTGGGGCATAACCCCAAGAATACCTCTCAGATACTTAAATGTATCCTTAGGCAAAGGTTTTGTAAATATATCCACAATCGGCTCCTTTGTGCTTATGTACTCAAGTCTATTTTCTTTCTCTACCACTTTTTCTCTCACTACATGAAACTTTATCTCTATATTATTTGTCTTATAATGTAACACAATATTCTTAGACATACTAACTATGCTGGTGTTATCACAATGTATAACAACAGGCCCAAAAAATTTTATTCCAATATCCTTCAAATTTTGCTTCATCCAAATTATCTGATTACAGTTGTTTGCTACTGCCACATACTCTACTTCTACTATGCTTTGTGAAATACAATTTTTCTTCTTTCTTATCCAAGAAACTAATCTTCCTCCAAGGAAAAATGCTCCACCTCTGGTACTATTTTTTTCATCAACACTACCTCCCCAATCAGCATCTGAATATGCACATATGGTAAAATCATCATATTTTTTATACCACAATCCATACTCAATTGTGTCTCTTAAGTATCTCAGTATCCTCTTTACTGCTGCATAATATGATTCTCTAGGTTTAGCTTGAAATCTTGCTACAATTCCAATTGCATGTTCTATATCAGGTCTTGTATGAGTCAAATATTGCACACCTCCAATCATATATCTGTACTTTTTCTGTTCCACTACAAGAGTCTCATTTGTGCTCGATAACTTGTGTCCAGTTACCATAGGTGTTCCAACTAGTTTAGAGTTATGCATTCCAAATCTTTTCAATAAGTCATTCAAGTACTTTGTCTGACTTACAAAGATACCATCACTATTCTGTGTTATCTGTAATCCTAAAAAGTATTTCATTTCACCAATCATACTCATTTCAAATTTAGTCTTCATTTGATCTGCAAATTTATCACTGGCTTCATCTTCTCCTCCAAAGATAATATCATAAAAAAAAATAACAACAACCAACAAACCATTTTCAATTTCCTTTTTGTATAGGTTGCTATCAGCTATGCCTTTTGTAAATCCTAATTTTAACAAATACTCATCCAATCTCACATACCAAGTTCTAGGTACTTACTTCAATCCATATAAAACTTTCTTCAATTTTACATACCATATCTCCTTCTTTAGTTAAAGGAAAACCTTCAGGCTTCTCAATGTAGACTTCTTCTTCCAATTCTCCATTTAGGAATGCTGACTTTGCATCCATTTGATACACTTTGAATTTCTTGTAAGCTGTATAAGCTAAAAACATTCTTACTACTTCAATTCTTGCTATTGGTGAAAAAGTTTCTTCATAGTCAATTCCTTCTTGCTGTGAGTATCCTTTACATACCAATCTTGCTTTATTCCTTACAACTTCTCCTTGTTCATTCATCTTGTTTTTGAATACCCATTTTTTTCCTATAACATTCTTATTTTTAGGCCTAGGGACCAATTCCCATGTCTTTTTCTTTTCAATCTAATCCAATTCTTCTTTCATGGCTTTAATCCAATGTTCATCTTCACAAGATTCACTAGTAGATTTAGGTTCAATTTGAGAAATCAAACACAACTATTCTTGTACCTTTTTTCATTCAAAACTCCTCTATCTATGCTTCCAATAATCTGCTCAATAGGATGATTTCTTGATAGATTATTGTTAGGTGGCACTATCTTAGTACTTGTTTTTGTTGTAGGTTATTTAATGATTTATTCTCTGTGGCTTTCATTCAACAAATCACTATTAGTTTCATAGAACAATTCAATAGTCTCTAGATTAGGTCTAGCCCGAGTTCCCTCATCTGATTCATAATCAAGAATTCTTTCCTGAATTATGAACTTTTCATCAACTTTAACATTTGTGCTCTCAACAATAGTCTTAGTGCTCTTATTGTAACATCTATAAGATTTTCTCTTCAATGAATATCCAAGAAATTGTTAGGAATGAATGCTAAATTCTTGGCAGCCATTCTATAGTAGTTGTTGTTGCATTCATAACTATGATTGTCATTGATGTCAACATAGTAATCTTCTGGAGACTTGCAAAGAAGCAGACAGAATTTTAATTAGCGCATATGGGTTATTTTAGTTGGAGCTATGTGATGTTGAGGATATACTCTTTGATATGTTATATGTCTATGGTTAAGAGTGTAGATAGTAATTCTTTTATTCATGGAAGTTATGAGCATTTTGGTGGAAGTAGTATTTAGGTAGTGTTCCTGAGTAGTGCTTTGTCAAATTTGAATGATATCTCCTAATCAGGATGGAATCTGGTTTTGCACAGTTAAAGAGAAGTTGAAGACACATTGATAGTGATGTGGATGACAACACAAACTTTGAGGTCACATGAATGAAGATTTATTGTATTTGGAAGCTGACAGTTTTGTGTAATTTTGATGTAGCATGTGGAAACTTTTATTTTGTAATTGTATGCCGACTCATTTGTAATTATTTGAGTGTGGTATAAAGGAAGGAATGTGTTTCCTTGTTGTTATCTAGAAGAGGATAGTAGTGTATTAATATGAAGTGAAGAAAAGAGCTAAATGTGAAAGTGAATTATGAAGGAAGACATGCGAAGTACAACGATCTGAAATTGAGATCTAGTGTAATAGTGAGTGCGATTTGGCACAGTCAGAGAAGAGGTAACATATTATTCTATTGAGTAATACAAAGATTATTTGGATAGTGTGTTCAGTGATCTTACCCTGAAGTTGTTTGGGTAGTGGGTCCTTCTGTCTTCCATAACTCTTAATAGGGATTCAAAATCTCCTAACAAGGATTCATATGTACTGAATATATTTCATTAAGACTCCTAATAGAGTCCATCCTTTCAAAAGAAATATTCATATTAGTGCATCTTTTGTGGGCATCATTCCCAACAGGGTTTACTCTTTGATCAAGAGGTTCCCTAGTCAACATATCTTGTGTCATTGTGTTATTGTGTATGAATATCTTTCTATGGTTGGTAATTATATTGCTTACATGGTTTAATGTTGTTGAAGTTGATAAAAGTTATAATTATCTGATAACTAATTCATCCCCCTCCCCTCTTAGTTATCTTGGTGGACTTTACTTTCTAACAATTGGTATTAGAGCAGTGGGTCCTTGAAAAATAAGTTTAACAACTTAAGGAGATCCATGGAAAATTTCAAGAAAGAAAGCCCTAAGTTTGAAGGAGTAAATTTTGACAGTTGGAAAGAAAAGATGAAGACACACCTACTATGTTTAGGACCAGGTTATTGGTTGATTACAAAGAATGATAAGACTATCATTGAAGAGGAAAATCATGAAACATGTACTGCTGATGAAAGAGATCTATTCATGTGTAACACACTTGCAAGAGAAGCACTTTTGATAGCCCTTCTAGAGAATGAGTACAGTCAGTTAAAATGTTTGAAAAAAGATCATGAAATTTGGAAAGCTTTACACTCTACTTTTTAAGGTGATGAACATGAAAAAAGAGTTAGATTACATAATTGGATATGTGCATTTGAAGATATAAGAATGTTGGAAGATGAATCTGTTAGAAGCTATATTGGTAGAATGTCAAAAATTATTACAAGTTATACCTTGTACTACAAAATTTACAAGAGAGACTCTTCTTGGAAGATTGGAAGCAACAGAGATGAACCTGAGGTTATCAGGAGACTTACCTAGAATGGAGACAACATTTAGTGCTCTTAGTGTTTGCTCTACTTTGTTAAGAAGCATCAATGTGAGTGGAGATTATGCTGGCAGCAATAGATCTAGAAATGAAGAAGACAAGAAGATTGAAGAAGGTATTGCCTTGCTTGTGAAGAGAGAACCAGATGGTAAGAAAATTTTAAATGTTGGACTTGTCAAGAATATGGTCATTTTGCATCTAAATATCCTAAGAGAGTTAAAAAGTACAGAAATAATTTCAAACCTAGAAGATGTAAGGAATTTTATTATGCTAATGATGAAGATCTTGAAGCTAGTATAGAGAGAAATGTAAGTGAAAGTGATAATTCGAATAATGATGACATAGGATTTGTAGCAATTAAAGAATAAAATTTTGAAACTCATGTTAGGGAAGAAAAAGCCTTAGTTCTCAAGATGAAAAGAAAGTTGATTGGATTATAGATAGTGATTGTTCACATCATATGACTGGAGACATGAAAAAGTTCATAAAGTTAAATGAATATGATGGAGGAGTTGTTAGAGTTGGAAACAATGCACCTTGTTTGATTGAAGGTATAGGATCTATTAATTTTGATGGAAAGACTAATACTGATGATGTTTATTTCATGGATGGATTGAAACATAATCTTTTGAGTGTTGGAAAGCTAGTTGATAAGGGATATCAAGTTTAGTTTACTGAGAAAACTTGTGTGATAAAGGATAAAGATGGAAATCTGATTGGAATTGGATCTAGAACCAGAGGTAATGTATTTCAGTTGAATCCTACTGAGATGAAATGTTTGATTACTAAAATTGATGATAGTTAGTTATGGCATAGAAGGTTTTGTCATATAAACTTTGACAACATTGTGAAGGTAAGTACTACACTTGCAGTAAGAGATTTTCCTAAAATTATGAAGCCTACTAACATGATATGCAAAGAATGTGTGATGGCTAAATAAAAGAGAAGTTCTTTTTCTAGTAAGAAGTTTACATCTGTAGAAAAAATGGAAATTGTTCATATAGATTTGAGTGGTCCTACCAAGACTAGAGGATTCTATGGAGAAAGGTATTTTATGATTCTTGTTGATGATTTTACAAGAATGATGTGGATTGCATTTCTTAAAGAAAAATCTGAATCATTTGATAAGTTTAAGATTGTTAAGAATAAAGTTGAGAATGAATCTGGAATCAAGATTAAATGTTTGATATCTGATAGAGGTGGATAATGTACTTCTAGAGAGTTTAACACCTTTTGTGAAGAAAATGGCATTAAGAGACAGTTATTAGCCCCTAGAACACCTGAACAAAATGGTATTATAGAAAGAAGGAACAAATTAGTGACTGAAGCAACAAGAGCTATGGTATTTGAGAATAATTTGGTGAAGATATTCTACAGAGAAGTAGTGAACACATCAGTGTATACAATGAATAGAGTACAAATCAGAGCAGACACAGACAAGACACCTTATGAATTATGGTTTGGACATGCACCCTCAGTTAAGTATTTTAGAATTTTTGGAACAAAAAGTTATATGAAGAGAGATGATGATATTGGAAAGTTTGATCCTAGAAGTGATGAAGGTATATTTCTTGGATATTCTTTGAAAAGAAAATCCTATAGATGATACAATAAAAGAAATAAGACTATTGTTGAAAGCACAAATGTTAAAGTTGATGAAAAGTTCAAAATTTAGGAAAGAATGCTTGATTATGAATTAGATGAAGAAGCTCATCCTAAACCTAACACTAGATATACTTAATTATTTTATGAGACTGAAAATGATTTGTTGAATGAAAGTCACAGTGAATTCATTGAAGAGCCTACACCTGAAGTGAGATCTAAGATAGTGACACCTAGCAAGATTTTGGTAAGAAATGATCCTATTGGAAAAATTATTGGAAGCATCAAAAGAGGAGTTCTAACTTGGAATAAGGTACAAGAACAGTTATGTTTGATTTCTCAAATTGAACCTAAAACTACTAATGAAGCTTGTGAAGATGAAAGTTGGACTAGTGCTATGAAAGAAGAACTATATCAGATTAAAAAGAACAAGACATGGGAACTGGTCCCTAGACCTAAAGACAAGAATGTTATTGGAACTAAATGGGTATTCAGAAACAAGAGGAATGAACAAGGAGAAGTGGTGAGAAACAAAGAAATATTAGTATGTAAGGGATACTCATAGAAATAATGAATTGACTATGAAGAAACCTTTGCACCTGTTGCAAGAATTGAAGTAGTAAGATTGTTTTTGGCCTATGTAGCTTACAAGAAATTCAAAGTATATCAGATGGATGTGAAGTTAGCATTTTTGAATGGAGAATTGGAAGAAGTCTACATTGAGTAGCCTAAAGGTTTTCCTTTGACTCAAGAAGGAGATATGGTATGTAAACTGAAGAAAGCTTTATTTGGACTAAAACAAGCACCTAGAACTTGGTATGAAAGATTGGACAAGTATTTGTTAAAGTTGGGATTTACAAAAGGAATAGCTGATAGTAATCTATACACAAAAGAAATTGAAAATGGTTTGTTGGTTATAGTTATTTTCATTGATGACATTATTTTTGGATGAGAAGATCAAGCTAGTGACAAATTTGCTAATGAAATGAAGACTAAATTTGAAATGAGTATGATTGGTGAAATGAAATACTTTTTGGGATTATAGATAACACATAATAATGATGGTATCTTTGTAAGTTAGACAAAGTACCTGAATGACTTGTTGAAAGGATTTGGAATGGAGAATTTTAAACTAGTTGGAACACCTATGGTAACTGGACATAAGTTATCTAGCATAGATGAGACTCCTGTAGTGGAACAGAAGAATTACAAATCCATGATTGGAAGACTATAGTATTTGACACATACAAGACCTGATATAGCACATTCAGTTGGAATTGTAGCAACATTTCAAGATGAACCTAAAGAATCACATTATGCAGTAGTAAAGAGGATACTGAGATATTTAAGAGGCACAATAGACTATGGATTATGGTATGAAAAATCTGATGATTTTACCCCATGTGCATATACAGATACTGATTGGGGAAGCAGTGTTGATGATAAGAAAAGAACCAGTGGTGTAGCATTTTTCCTTGGAGCAAGATTGGTTTCTTGGCTAAGAAAGAAGAAGAATTGTATCTCACAGAGCATAGTAGAAGCAAAATATGTATCAGCAACAAAAAATTGTAACCAAATAATTTGTATGAAGCAAATGCTGAAGGATATTGGAATAAAGTTTGTTGAACCTATTGTCATACATTGTGACAATGCCATCACAGTTAGTATGTCTAAGAAACCTATATTACATTCTAAGACAAAGCATATAGAGATCAAGTATCATGTTGTAAGAGAGAAATTTGCTAAGAAAGAAGTCAGACTTGATTACACAAGTACAAAGGAGCAGATAAAAGATATGTTTACAAAGCCTTTTCCTAAGGATACATTTGAGTATCTGAGAGGTATGCTTGGGGTTATGCCCCAGCCTACTTCTAAAAATTGATGGAGTTGGTTGCATTCATCCAGTGGTATATGAGCCTTATCTTTCTTTTGGACTGGATGTTTGTACTTCCTCTATGGGGGAGTATGTGTATCTGAACTGAATCATGAAGACTCTAGTGAATGTACTTTCTGAATAGTGTCTTTTGACATTGGATTTATTCTTGACATAGTGATGAAATTTCTGTCATTGATGTCAATGGGGGAGAAGTGTACATGAAAAAACTATTTGTACTAACTGAACAAGAAAATGAAGCAAGATTTGATTGATGAAGAGGATTTGAAGCAGCAGTGTTGCAGTATTGGAATTTTGGAACATTGGATGTTTTTCATCTATGTTGTCATCAATGCCAATGGGGGAGATTGGTAGGATTGAATGCTAAATGCTTGGAATCCATTCTGTAGCAATTGTTGTTGCATTCATGACTATGATTGTCATTGATGTCAATAGAGTGATCTTCTGGAAACTTGCAGAGAAGCAGATAGAGTTTGAATTAGCGCACGTGGGTTATTGCAGTTGGAGCTATGAGATGTTGAGGATATACTCTTTGATATGTTATATGTCTATGGTTAAGAGCGTAGATAGTAATTATTTTATTCATGGAAGCTATGAGCATTTTGGTGGAAGCAGTATTCAGGCAGTGTTCCTAAGTAGCGGTTTGTGGAAATCGTATGATATCTCCTAATCAGGATGGAATCTAGTTTTTTGTAGTTAAAGAGAAGTTGAAGACACATTGATATTGATGTGGATGACAACACAAACTTCAAGGTCACACGAATGAATATTTATTGTATTTGGAAGCTGACAGTTTTGTGTAATTTTGATGTAGCATGTGGAAACTTTTATTTTATAATTGTATGTTAACTCATTTGTAATTATTTGAGTGTGGTATAAAGGAAGGAATGTGTTTCCTTGTTGTTAGGTAGAAGAGGATAGTAGTGTATGAATATGAAGTGAAGAAAAGAGCTAAATGTGAAAGTGAATTGTGAAGGAAGCCATGCGAAGTACAAAGATCTGAAATTGAGATCTGGTATAACAATGAGTGTGGTTTGGCACAATCAGAGAAGAGGTAACATATTATTCTATTTTGGATAGTGTGTTTAGTGATCTTACCCTAAAGTTGTTTGGGTAGTGGGTCCTTCTGTCTTCCATAACTCTTAATAGGGTTAGAATCTTTTAACAAGGATTCAAAATCTCCTAACAAGGATTCATATGTACTGAATGTATTTCATAAGACTGCTAACAGAGTCCATCCTTTCACAAGGAATATTCATATTAGTGCATCTTTTGTGGGCATCATTCCCACCGAGGTTTACTCTTTGATCAAGAGGTTCCCTAGTCAACATATCTTGTGTCATTGTGTATGAATATCTTTCTATGGTTGGTAATTATATTGCTTACATGGTTTAATGTTGTTGAAGTTGATAAAAGTTATAATTATCTGATAACTGATTCACCCCCCCCCCCCCCTCTTAGTTATCTTGGTGGACTTTACTTTCTAACAAAAATATACCTTCATCACTTCTAGGATCAAACTTTCCAATGTCATCATCTCTCTTAATATAACATTTTCTTCAAAAAATTATAAAATACTTAACTGATGGTGCATGTCTAAACCATAGTTCATAGGGTGTCTTGTTTGTGTCTACTCTAATTTGTACTTGATTCATTGTATACACTATTGTGTTCACTGCTTGTCTCCTATATATCTTTGCCAAGTCATTTTCAAATAACATAGCTCTTACTACTTCATTTACTAACATGTTTCTCCTTTCTGCAATACCATTTTGTTCAGGTGTCCTAGGGGCTCAAAACTATCTCTTAATACCATTCACTTTACAAAAATTGTTAAATTCTTTTGAAGTAAATTTTGAAACCTCTATCCGATCTCAGACATTTAATCTTCATTCGAGATTCATTCTCAACTTTGTTCTTAATGATCTTAAACTTGTCAAATGCTTTAGTTTTTTCTTTAAGAAATGCAATCCACATCATTCTTGTAAAATCATCAACAAGAATCATAAAATGCCTTTCTCCATAGAATCATCTAGTCCTTGTAGGACCACTCAAATCCGTATGAACAATCTCCAACTTCTCTGCTGTTGTAAACTTCTTGCTAGGAAATGAGCTTCTCTTCTATTTAGGCATCACACATTCCTTGCAAATCATGTTAGTAGGTTTCATAATTTTAGGCAAATCTCTTACTGCAAGTGTAGTACTTAATTTAACAATGTTATCAAGGTTTATATGACAAAATCTTATGTTCCATAGCCAACTATCATCAATCTTAGTAATCAAACATGCCATCTTAGTAGGATTCAACTGAAATACATTACCTGTGGTTCTAGATCCAATACCAATCAAATTACCATCCTTGTCTTTTATCACACAAGTTTTCTCAGTAAACCAAACTTGATATCCCTTATCAACTAGCTGTCTAACACTCAAAATATTATGTTTCACACCATCCATAAAGTAAACATCATCAGTATTAGTCTTTCCATCAAGAGTAATAGATCTTATACCTTTAATCAAACAAGGTGCATTGTTTCAAACTCTAACAAATCATCCATCATAATTGTTAAACTTTATGATAATTTTCATGTCTCCAGTCATATGATGTGAACAACCACTATCTATAATCCAATTAGCTTTCTTTTTTAGAAATAGGAAATACTAAGAGGGGGGGGGGGGCTGGGTGAATCAGTATTTCACAAACATTTACTTTTTCCCACTAATGGATATAACATATTACTTTAATGCATACAAAGCATAAGAAACTAAATAGCATACATAATAGTAAATGTAAAGAACTCATAACACATGATATGTTCTCGAGGAAACCCTGGCCAAGGGAAAACCCCAGTGGGGATGGTACCCACAAAGATCCACTAATCAAAAGATATCCAGTTAAGGATGTTGACCCTATTAGGACCCTATTACAATCATATAGTGTATCAGTCCTGGTTAAGGGACTATAGACCTTGTTAGAAGCCTCAACCCTGTTAGGAGTTGTAGATACAACTCCTGATTACCAAATGAGCTCACTACCCAAACAAGTAATACAAATGTTTACTGATTACAATGTGGTACTTCTTACAACTTCGCATCAACAACTTTCGCTGCTATCACAATTTACATATATTACATGTTATATTTCAAGTATGTTCGGTACATCTTTATTTATACAAGATACAAACATAATATCTTTCTCTTGTCAGCTTGCATATCTTTATCCAAGAGTAAACATCTAGGATGTCATCTCTTTATTATATTAAGTTATTATTTTGACAAGCAAAATAATCCCTTAATTCATTTACTAGTTCTATCTTAAAAATTGCACTGTCAGTTGTACTCTGTCATCAGTAAAATAGTCATAACTTTGTCTGTACTATCCATACTCTTTTGCACACTGAGATGGGGTATCCTTAGACACCATAGAGTCTATGTTCAACTGTGAAAACTTTGATCATGCTCCAGTGAATGTCGCCAAAACAAACTGTATCAGATGCTCTATCAAAATCACTGTTTCATACATAGACAATTTTAGTCTGTGATCTTCCATACTTACTTTCCAGCTTATGTGCTCTTCATAGGGAACATATGTTTCCATAATGACAACATCTATGTACATACCTCAGCCAAATTTCTAACATTCTTTTCTACTTCAGAAACTAAATCTTTTTCTTCATTAATTTATGTTTCAAGATTTTCTTCTTTAATTTCTACAAATCCTATATCATCATGCTCAGTATCACTTTCACTTAAAGTTTTCTCCAAACTAGTTTCAATAATTCATCATTTGCATAGTAACATTTTTTAGATCTTCTAGGATTAAAGTTCTTCCTATACTTCTTATCTCTCTTAGGACATGTAGATGCAAAATGACCATATTCTTGACAAGTCCAACATTTAAAAATTTTCTTACCATCTAGTTCTCTTTTCACAAGCAAGGAAATACCTTCTTAAATATTCATGTCTTCTTCATTCCTAGATCTATTGTTGCTAGCATAATCTCCGCTTGCACTGATGCTTCTTGACAAAGTAGGGTGAACACTAAGAGCACTGAATGTTGTCTCCATTATAGTTAAGTCTCTTGATAGCCTCAGGTTCATCTTTGCTACTTCCAATCTTCCAAGAAGAGTTTCTTTGGTAAATTTTGTAGTACAAGGTATAACTTGTTCAATCATCTGTGTTGTATGCTTAAATGCAGGAGTCAATGTCCTCAGAATTTTCCATATCACTTCATTCTTTGTCTTGGTTCCTCCATAAGATTGTATACCTGCAACAATCTCTGACATTCTACCAATATAGCTTCTAACAGATTCATCTTCCATCATTCTTATATCTTCAAATGCACATATCCAATTATGTAATCTGACTTTCTTAGCATGTTCATCACCTTCAAAAGTATATTGTAAAGCTAACCAAATTTCATGAGATGTCTTTAGATATTTTACCTAACTATACTCATTTTCTAAAAGGGCTGACATGAGTGCTTCTATGGAAAGTATGTTACACATAAATAGATCTCTTTCTTCGTTTTTACAATCTTCAATCTTATCCTCATCAATGATAGTCTTCTGATTCTTTGTAGTTAACCAATAACCTGGTCCTAAAAAAAGTAGGTGTGTCTTCAAAATTTAGTCCATCAATCTTAGGGCTTTCTTTCCTGAAATGATTCATCATGGATCTCCTTAAGCTATTAAAATTTTCTTTCAAGGACCTTCCACTTTGATACCAATTGTTAGAAAGTAAAGTCTACCAAGATAACTAAGAGGGGGGGTGAATCAGTTATCAAATAAATACAAATTTTATCAACCTTAATAGATTTTAACCATGTAAGCAATTTAATCAACAACCATAGAAAGATATACATGCACAATAACACAATGACACAAGATATGTTGACTAGGGAACCTCTTGATCAAAGAGTAAAACCCGGTGGGAATGGTGCCCACAAAAGATGCACTAATATGAAAGTTCCTTGTGAGAGGATGGACTCTGTTAGGAGTCTTATGAAATACATTTAGTACATGTGAGTCCCTGTTAGGAGACTTTGAATCCATGTTAAAATATTCTAACTCTGTTAGGAGTTACGGAAGACAGAAGGACCCACTACCCAAACAAATTCAGGGTAAGATCATTGAACTCACTATCCAAATGATCTTAGTATTACTCAATAGAATAATACCACAAGTTAATGATCTTAACAATTCAATACTCCTTCTCTCACTATGCCAAACCGCACCAATTGCTTCTTCAGATCTCAATGTCAGATCTCTATACTTTGCATATCCTCTTCCAAAAATTTCTCTTTCACAACTTCTTCATTAACTAACTTTCTACACACACACTTTACAACAACGAAAACATTCCTTCCTTTATACCACACTCAAGTAATTACAAATGAGTTTGCATACAAATTAAAAAATAAAAGTTTCCACATGTTACATCAAAATTACACAAAACTGACAGCTTCCAATTAAGATAATTCTTCACTCATGTGACCTCAAATCTTGTGATCATGTCCATGTCACTAACATCATGTCTTCAATTGCCTCATAACTACGCATAATCATATTCCATCCCGATTAGGAGATATCATCTGATTTCCACAAACCGCTACTCAGGAACACTGCCTAAATACTGCTTCCATTGATTTCCTCATAACTATCATGAATAAATGAATTTCTATATGCGCTCTTAACCACTATCTCATAGAACATCATAGAGTAAGTCCTCAACTTAGCATAGCTTCATCTTCAATCCCAAGTGCACTAACTCAAACACTGTCGACTTCTCTGCTAATCTCCAGTAGGACATAGTGTTGACATCAATGACAATCACAGTCATGAATGCAATGACAACTGCTATAGAATGGCTATGAATACTCCCCCATAGGATATATTCAGCATTAATTACTAACATTACCAACTTTAATCAATTCATTTAAAGGAGAAGAGGGAAAAATGTTGTCTCAAATGACATAGAACTATGAGTAAATCTCAATTCCATAATAAAAAAGTCTCACACAATCTGAGACAATCATATATAGTAAATGCATCATCAATGATAGTTATTCTCATGGACCAAGGGTAAAATTTGGTCCATCCTCACCCTTGGGTATACATATATCAAGGGATTAGTTTATACTATGAACCAATGAATTTATCTCTACATGTGGATGATTCTATATGGTCTAACATCCTTCAAAGTCTTGCACTCAATAGAGGTCCTTTATCTCCGAACATGGAATACATCTCATATAGTAGAATATTTTTCTATGGAGCTACTACCAACATACAATTTGAATCTAAGGCTCTAATATGTGTTCTCTACTACTCAACCCTTGATTACATGGTGTGGATATCTTATAGTAGAAATGAAATTTCTATGGAGCTACTACCAACATAGCATAATATAAGACATCACTAATAGCATTCATTTTCAAATACAAGCACATATCCATCACACCATGCTTCAATGAGACATAGATAACTTCTCTCTACCTATACATAACTTTCACAAATGGAACACTTAGGTGGATTGTCCATGGTGTCCACCCTGACCTTACCCAAGTTGGATGAAAAATACCACCCACTAGAGATACAAACCAATTACTGGTCCTTTCACATATCACTACACATATAAATTTATGAAGAATATTACAAAAAGGTAAGGCACACACATGCACTTTTGTACTAGCACCAAAAGGTTCTCTTTTAGAAAATCATATTCTTATAAAAAAAATTGTATCTACTTGTTCGATGATTCACATGAATTTATATAGGTATTTGAAACATCATAACTTTCATCATGAGTTTAATTTGTTACGCAAATTGATTAATCCCACAAGCCTCTAGAGTATAAATTTAGGATCTAATACCTAATGTAACACCTAAAAATCACATTCTTAATAGACATTACATAATATATTTATCCTACTCCAAATCTATCTATTTTGTAATTTATTTTTTAACAATAAAATACTACACTAATTAAAAAACATATTATAGCACTATGTGTGTCATCTAACTAGAATCTAGAATGCTAATGAATCTACTTAGAATAATATTTTATTAAATATTTAATTATCAAATAAAACATGGCATTTCATACACAAGTTTATCTTTCTCATTTTATCTATTGCATTCACCTTGCCTCTCAAATTATTGCACTTACATGCATTCTTACACAACTAGATGCACAATATAATATCCATTGAAGGTTATATACATGATCATAAGATAAGCTACATCAATATCTCAATTAAATCAAGAAAAAATTAATTAGAGTTGGTTTGATAAAGATAGACAATAGTATACATAATATTATGAATGAGTGACAAATTCATGGAAAGATCAAAAGTGCAAGACCTAATATCTCAAGAGATTATCCTAGATGGTCTTTCCTATGTATAGTGTAGATATATATCATAGTTCTACTTTTTAAATTAAAATAATTTACTTAGAAATGGAAAATGTGTGTATGAAAACATATTTAAGGTTTGATTCTAATGCAGGAGCATCCTGGGTGTAAGAACAATCTTGCATCACGCAAAAATATTTTTGGTTTCTTTTCAATAAGGGCTATCTTGTGTAGAGCTGCTATTTATGGAAACTTGCTATTTTTAGTAAGTTGGTCATATAATCTCAGAATGTTCTGATTTCATAGTTGGAGGTTCATCTTAGTCATATCAGACTACCTATAAAGTTCATTGCTAGATCAAGTCTGGTTTTGAAGATATTGAAACTTTTTGGTTTTGGAAACAGGGTACAGAAACATTGAACTAAATTTTGAAGGCTTTAGAGGCCTCGGATGAGGTAAAATTTTCAATTGAGTGAAGCTTTCTTGATTCAAGTGTTGTAGAGCTCCTTGTGCCCTTTCTGAAATGGGGTTATAATAGTCAATCTGGTCAACGAGTGATGACTTATGGTCTCTGGAAGTTGGGTCACCTAAAATGGTGGAAAATGATTTTCCTTCAAAATTTCTCTTTGGGTTTCAAAATTTATTTTGAGCCGACTTTGATGTAATAAAATGAAAAATAAAATAATTCTAGGTTTGGTCAGCCTTGTTGGCTAAAAATTCTGGAACCTTCCCAGGTGATGGAAAATTGCCTATATAAGGAAGGTTGTAGTGTTGTCTTAGGCAGTTCGGGGTAGTTCTGGGTAGTAGATCTGGGTAATGATTCGAGGCTTTGTCCTACAAAATATTGTAAGGGAATTCCCATGTGGCTTTGCATATTGTAATTCTGAAAGTTTTTAATTCCACATTTGTGGAGATAATAAGAAGCCAATTTTCTATTCTTGCATATTGTTGTTATTTCTCTATTTCTGTTATGTGTTTGTAGTATTAAGGGGAGCACCCTTCATCAAATAGTATCAG
The DNA here is from genome assembly GCA_027943335.1 of Chamaecyparis obtusa. Taxonomy (NCBI): domain Eukaryota; kingdom Viridiplantae; phylum Streptophyta; class Pinopsida; order Cupressales; family Cupressaceae; genus Chamaecyparis; species Chamaecyparis obtusa. Next base: position 14,949 of record BSBK01008657.1, on the reverse strand, counting down.
AGTAGGAGTTCTTGAGTGTGTAAATAGATCACTGATTGTGAGGCAGTTTGCACCAGGACCGTGGTTAGGGTTTCAGTACGCATCACGAAAATGCCTCCATGAAGGGAACGTGGTGGAAGAGCTGGTGTTGTAACACCTGAGGTTAGAGTGCTCCAGAGACAAGTGCGAGCATTACAAGAAGAGATTCACAGAGGAATGAATCTTAATGTCAGAGATGAAAGCCAAGATGAAGCCGAAGAAGAAGATCAAGAAGGTGAAGTCAAAGTTGTAAACTAGGAGGAAGAAAGACTTTTTTGAGCTATTTCCAGGATTGGAAAAAGACCTAAGATTGAGGTTCTTGCATTTTCAGGAAATCTTAACCCAGAGGAGTTGATCAACTGGATCAATGAATGTGAAGAATATTTTGAGTATGAAGATATTGAGGATCCTAATAGGGTCAAATTCGTGAAGGCCAGACTGAAAGGTCATACGAAGATTTGGTGGCGAGAGATTCAATTGGAGTGAAATAGAAGAGGGAAAGATAAAATCACAAGATGGGATTGGATGGTGGATAAATTGAAGTGGTAGTTCATCCTTGTTGATTATGAGCTTGACCTATTGAAGAAAATGCAAAGTTTGAAGCAAGCGGGATGATCTGTTTAGGAGTATATAGAGGAGTTCTATCGAATCCTCATCAGAATAGGCCATGCAGAAGCTGATAAGGAGAAAGTTGCCCATTACCTTAATGGGTTGAGGCCAAGCATTCAGGAGGAGCCAAATTTGGTTCGAATGAACAGTATTGAAGAGGCATACTAGTTTTCTCTAAAAGTAGAGGAAAAGTTGAAGAAGAAGTTCGAGAGTAGACAAAATGGAAGAGGTCACGGTGGACGATCTGGTGGACAGTCATATGGAGGCAAAAATGAAGATCTGAAAAAGAAGGATGACACCAGTAGCAGTCAAAATTAGAGAGGAAACAACTCCAATCATTTCCAAGATCAGAACAATAGAGATTAGAGAGGAAGAGGAAGAGGACAAGGTTCAGGAAGAGGAGGTTTCTGTGGAACATGTTTTCACTGTGGAGAAGAAGGTCACTGGGAATTTGAATGCCCTCAAGGCCAAGGAAGGATGAAGAGGAGGAATGAAAGCCAAGCCAAAGTGGCACATGTAGATGAAGATGCTAGATCCTCAAATTCTGAAAAAGCCGAAAGAGGAGAAATGTTGATTAACAGAAGAGTCCTACTGAGTGGTGAGAATGAACCTGAACAAAGGAGGACCACAAACATATCGGATTGCTGGGTACAGGATGACCACAAGGTCATGGTCAGTGAACAATGCCTAGTAAAGTTCAATATTGGCGGGTACCATTATGAGGTACTATGTGATATCATACCTATGGATGCATGTCACATGTTGTTGGGTAGGTCTGTTGGGACTAAAAACACAGTAAGGGTTTTTGAAGTACCATGTTAAAATTTTGCAGATTGAAGACCTATAAGTGCTTTTGTGCCTATCTTCCTGGATAAGATTCTGAGGTTTCTCATGCATCTCAAGTGCTTATCACCTTTGTTTTGGCATTTGAAGACATCTCGGATCGTTAAAGTCAAATTTCAAGTTGTTTCGTGGTGTCTTGTTTCGAGCACTTGTCTAAATTTGTATTTTGTGCCTAAGTGTCATTTTGTTGTAGCAGGCCCTGTTTGCAATTGAATATCTTTTGTCCTATGATTGGTCAAGACATGCCAGTTGTGGCATCATATGGTAGGCATGGGAGTGAGTTATCCTACCAGTTTTCAGCCCCCCATGTACCCGTTCAACCTATTTGCTAGCATCATTTCATTTGCAATTTGTTAATTTCTCTGAATGTGCATTGTCTAGTTTTATATGTGCCGTACTTTGTGTTATCCCAGTTTGTGCCCTATGCAAGGTCTGGCATAATTGAATGTTGTTCTATACTGTAGACCTAGAAGACTAAGTGCCTGGTGATTTTCAAGTCCCTGCCGATCCGTTTGACCACTTTCCTAGGCCAATTCCAAAACCAGTTTTGCACTTTTTCACTGTTTTAATCCTGAAAATTTCTAACTGGTTGAATTTGGCATTTTATTGTGATTGGCATTTAGACTTTCTGAGGAAGCTAGTTATGGATTCATTTTCCTTGTATGAAGGTGTTTTAGTGTCCAGGATGCCAAGTCTCGAAAGTTTTGTTTGGTCAGTTTTAGAAGCCAATTCTGGGAGCCAGTCGGTGTTGATGATCCGTTTTGCCAAAATGTAAAAAGTGAATTATGTGATTGAATCTTTGACACGCCATGTTTCTACTTCAAGTGGTTGACTGCATCTCGGTCTTACAGAGGAAGGTGTGCATCAAGAGTGATGCCTCGTGCTTAATGTCTTCAAGAGATTGTGCGTATACTTAACATGGACAAAATGAAAGGCGACCAAGGATGCCAGTGTCATTGCCTGTTTGAATGTAATGAAAGTCATCAAGGAATTGACTACTGTTGCCAATGCATATTGGTTTGATAAGAAGGACATGAGTGTTTCTTATATCTTCTTTCAATGGTTTCAAAAGGCCAATGAAATGGAACCCAAATGAGCATTAAAGGAAAATGACCATGATTGAGAGGTTGCTAGCCTTAATGTGAATATATAAATGTCAGCATGTTTAATAAGTGTGCATATATTTTGAGGGTTGTGATCATTACACACCACACCAAACAATAGAAGGGGATGTCAGCGTGAGTGTTTAAAAGAGATGCAAGGCTTGGCTGGGCATATCTGGCCAACGATAGTGATTGCAGACTGAAGGCAATCAAAATGTGGTGCATGACTGTGAAGGAAAGATGTGCATAAAACAAATTGAAAGAGGAGTTTTAAATGTAACATGGATGCTGTGTATTAAATGGAAATAGTCTTTTTGAGAAAGCAAAGAAGAAATGGCCCACACAATGGATTTTGAAAACGCGGATTTGCAAAAAAGGAAAACACAGTCATATTGCGGGGGGCATAACTTTTTATTGGACCGTTGGATTTGGCCAATTTTTGGATATGTTGTCGTAAACCTAGTTCTCCAGATTTTCACCAGAGCGATTTTCCAAATTCTTTTTGGTTTGCGAGTTACAGTCATCTGAGTGCGACACTGTCAAAACTGCCCATTAAAACATCAAGACCAATTATCCCACATTGGCTGGGTGAAGGACTATTTTTGTGTTTATATACAAAAGCACTCCAATGCATTGTAAACAAAGAAACAAGAGGCTCTTGCTGGGCCCCTTGGTTGGAGGATTTGGTGCGGTGGTGGGCCCCACAAATTTTGAATGAAAATGTGAAGAAGGCTTTAAAACCCTCAGCAGAATTGTCCCACATTGATCCCGGATTGAGAAATTATAGTGTTTATAAGCAATGACCCACACAAGGTGAAATAAGAAGAAGTGCTGGAGGCTATGCACGTGACCCTCAGTGTTATTGCCTCAGTTTCTGTGCCTGCGCCCAGAAGGTCATTTTGCAGGAGTGTGACGAGGATGAAGTGGACACATGTCACCTTGTCACATGATCGCAAGGGCCATTTCTGGCCCATGCGATCATGCGCCTGGCCGCCATGTGGCGCTCTTGTGAGGTGGCGGTCTGGTGCAACATAGGCACCCAGTCAGCGAGGTCGGCCAGTCATGAAATGACATGTGGCAGGGATGTGGCACGTTGGTGACGTGGCGATGAGGTGGACCGGTGAACTAATAGGGTGTCACCACGTAGCATGGGGCTCACCTAAAATTTTCAAATGCCTGCATAAATTTGATTTTCGAATTTGTTAAAGTTGCACTATTCAGAAATTTCAAATATTTTAAATATACAGTCTGCTTGTAAAAATGGCGCCCAGGGCTCAGTTTTTCACCAAAATATGAAGTGTTATATACCGCCGGAACCGGGAGAAAATGAGGATCTTGATTTTGCAATCAGATTTTGCACAGGTGGCCATTTGCTCGCGATATTTGCAGTTTAAGTTTCAGGGGGGCCAGGAAGATATTTTGGAGATATTTGATTTGTTATGTCCGGTGACTCATGTGTTTTCAAGGGGATTGAGCAGATCAGGTTTGTTGTTCCAGACTTCATGACTCATTCAGTGAGTAGTTCAGAGTTTGACAAGTGTCAGTTGGTAATGCTTTCTGGTGCTTCCCCCTTCTCTTCTTAGTCTCGATTCTTTTCATTTCGAAAGGTTCCAATCTTTTTGCAGGAGCAGAGCTCTGCAAGTTTGAGTTCCAACTTTGGTTCATGACTGTCTAGCATAATGGTTTTCTGTGTGTTTCATTTTCTGTCATAGATTCAATATAAGTGTTTGTAAATTTGATTGCAAATCGAAATATATGTAAGGCATGTATGGTTTTCAGAGAATTGTCTTCATTGTATTGAGTTTCAATTTCAGTATGAATTCAGTGTTCAAGGGATATTGAGTTTGTCTTCTCCAAGGGAGAATGTATCTGTTTGTATTTGGATATCCTTCAAGGAAGGATTGTAAAATCCTTAAATGCAGATTGGAAATTGATCGGTGCTATGAATTTGTATGATTCTTCATATTGAGCGATGGAAATGTGTTAATGTAAGGCATTAATGCAGGGATATTAATCAATGAAACATGGTTTGTAGTTTGAGTTTATATTTACTGGTTTTGACTCCATGCCCGGATTGAAGGCACTGGTCTTTATTGTTAGAAGTCATTTGCCAAACTAGCATCAATTTAATCAATCAACTTTCCCTTTCTGTTGATGAGTTTGAAAGATAGATTGAGCATGTGGGTAGGCTTCCCATAAGATAGGTTCATCTCAGTTATGAATCCTATTGCAAGACCTATTTATTCTATTTAATCCATTGGTGAAATCTGCTTATTAGGTGTTTGTATTAGTTCATATCAGTTTGCATAAGCAGAGAAGTGAGGTACACCTGCCTGGGTCTGTGGAGCTCGAAGTGAAGAAGGATTTAATCCTTATCAATTAGCATTTCTCTTGCCAGGAAAAGAGCATCAAAGGGGAGAGATCAGGTTATGATCTAGTTATTTACCCGTGCAAGAAAAAAAGCTAACAAGGTCGTGGCAGTTTGACAGATGTGTTGTACACGATGGTCATGTGAATACCTGTTCCCTAACAAAGGATGGAGTGCAACATCAGCTAAAGCCATTGAAGGAGACTGAAGAAAAGGTATGTGGTAATGCAAGAATAACTTTTGTTGATGGAAGAAAATTCCTAGATGGTATGAGGCATGAGCATGTGTGTTTTGCTTTAATTCCAAAAGCTGGTAAAGAGGAAGTAGAAGGTGTACCTGTAGAGGTTGCAGATTTGTTGAATGAGTTTCAAGATATTGTATCTGATAATGTACCTGATAGATTACCTTTGGTAAGGAAGATCATTCATCAGATGGATTTGATTCCAAGAGCCAATTTGCCAAACAAGGTAGCACACAGAATGACACTAGAAAAAAGTGAAGAGTTGAATAGATAAGTACATGAGTTATTGTAGAAGGGGTTGATTCGAGAGAGTCTGAGTCCCTGTGTTGTACCAACGGTATTAGCACCCAAGAAGAATGGAGAATTGAGGATGTGTACAGATTCTAGAGCAATAAACAAGATCACAATCAAGTACCAGTTTCCATTGCCACCAATGGATGATATTATGGATTGTTTGAGTGGAGCTGTGTATTTCTCAAAGATAGATCTGAAGAGTGGATATCACCAAATTTAGATCAGAGAAGGAGATGAATGGAAGACTGCCTTCAAGATAAAGGAAGGACTATATGAGTGGTTAGTCATGCCTTTTGGGCTAACCAATGCACCGAGCACTTTCATGCAGCTCATGAACGAGGTTCTGAAAGAGTTTCTAGGTAAGTTTGTCATTGTTTACCTAGATGATATTTTGATCTTTAGCAATACATTGGAGGAACATATGATGCATATTCGTATGGTGTTTAAGAAGTTGAGAGATGAGAAATTGTTGATTAATTTGAAGAAGTGCAATTTTGTGAAGAAAGAATTAGTGTATTTGGGATTTGTAGTATCAGCAAAAGGTCTGAAAATGGATCCAAAGAAAGTACAGGCTATCCTTGAATGGCCTACTCTAAGGAGTGCTACTGAGGTAAGATCTTTTCATGGTTTGGCTATCTTTTACAGAAAATTTATGAGAAATTTTAGCAGTATTTGTGGACCCTTGACCGAAATAATGAGAGGGGATAGAAAACAGTTCAAGTGGACTAATGGGGTAAATAAGAGTTTTCAACTATTAAAACAAAAAGTTACAGAACAACCTATTTTAGCACGTCCATATTTTAATAAGGTGTTTCAAGTAAACTGTGATGCTAGTGGTACTGCAATAGGAGCTGTTATGAGCCAAGAAGGTAAACCTATTGCTTATTTCAGTGAGAAGTTGAATGATGCCAAGAGAATATATTTTGTTTATGATCAGGAATTTTGTGCTATGGTTTAGGCATTGAAGAAGTGGAGACACTATTTTCTTCCTAAGGAGTTTGTTTTGTATATTGATCATCAAACTTTGCAATATTTGAATAGTCAAGGAAAGTTGAATCAAAGGCATTTGAAATGGGTTGAGTTTTTGTAGAGTTGTACATTTATTTTGAAAAACAATAGTGGAAATTCTAACAGGATTGCAGATGCACTTAGTAGAAGGCAACTATTGTTGACAGAGATAAAGATAGAGGTGGTTGGGTTCAAGGAACTCAAGAATTTGTATTCAGAGGACCCTGATTTTGGTGAAGCTTGGAAAGCTTGTAAAGAACCTGTTACTCTAGATAGAATGAAGTGGTTGGATTTCATCATTCAGGATGATATGCTATTCAGAGGGAGTCAGTTGTGCATTCTAAAAAGTTCTATGAGGGAGAATCTCATCAAAGAGAAGCATAGCGGAGGATTGGCTAGACATTTTGGTCATGATAAAACCCTTGCTTTGGTTAGTGAGAATTATTGTTGGCCACAATTGCAGCAAGATATGAAGAAGTTTGTATAGAGTTGTAGAGTATGTCAGATGGTGAAAGGAGTGAAGCAGAATAGAGGGTTGTATCAGCCATTACCTATACTAGAGAAGCCTTGGGAGGATATCAGTATGGACTTTGTTCTTGGTTTACCGAGGACTTAGCGGGGACATGATTCAATTTTTTTTTTGTGGTTGACATATTTTCAAAGATAGCACATTTTATTCCTTGCAAGAAGACTAATGATGTTTTTCATGTAGCAGAATTATTTTTCAGAGAAGTAGTGAGGCTACATGGTTTGCCAAAGACCATAGTTTCAGATCGAGACACTAAGTTTGTTGGATATTTCTGGCATATATTGTGGAAGAAGTTGAAGATAGATTTGAAGTTGAGTTCATCACATCATCCATAGACTAATGGATGGACAGAGGTGGTGAATAAGAGTTTGGGGAATTTGCTAAGATGTTTGGTTGGAGATAAGCCAATAGGATGGGATTTGATTTTACCATAGGCAGAATTTGCATATAATAATTCTGTCAATAGGAGCACTAGTAAATCACCATTCCAGATTGTATATGGAAGTAGTCCCAAAAATGCATCTGAGTTGAGGAAGATAGGTAAAGGAGAAATAAGTAGTGTTGAAGCTGAGGATTTTGCAGAACATTTGAAGAACATCCATGAGGAGGTGAGGAAGCACATTACCAAGATGAATGCGCAGTATAAGGCTAAGGTAGATGAGAAAAGGAGGCATAAGGAATTTTAGGTTGGAGATGAAGTCATGGTTCATTTGTGAAAGGAGCGATTTCTAGTTGGTACATACAACAAGCTAAAAATGAAGAAGTTTGGGCCATGTAAGATACTGAAGAAGCATGATTCAGGAAATGCATATGAGGTAGAATTGCCTACTGAGCTGAATATTTCACCAGTGTTTAACATTTCAGATTTGATAGAGTATCATGAAGGAGGTGTTGAAGTTGAGATCACAACAACACAGTGTAGTATTCCAACAGCTAGTTTAGATACTAAGGAGATTGAGGATATACTGGATAGTCATGTTGGCAGAAGCACAAGGAACAAGACATATCACAAATATCTAGTAAAGTGGAAGGGATGACTTATTGAAGATTCATCATGGCTGACAAAGCAGGAGGTTAACCATCTTGGTTTCCCTCTTCACACCTGAGTCGTGACAGGGCCACTTCTCAAATTACCCTGGGTGTCTGATGCAGGAGCATCCTAGGTGTAAGAACAATCTTGCATCACCCAAAAATATTTTTGGTTTCTTTTCAATAAGGGCTATCTTGTGTAGAGTTTCTATTTATGGAAACTTGCTATTTTTAGTAAGTTGCTCATACGATCTCAGAATGTTTTGATTTCATAGTTGGAGGTTCATCTTATTTATATCAGCCTACCTGTAAAGTTTCATTGCTAGATCAGGTCTGGTTTTGAAGATATTGAAACTTTTTGGTTTTGGAAACAGGGTACAGAAATTTTGAACTAAATTTTGAAGGCTTTAGAGGCCCCGGATGAGGTTGAATTTTCAATTGAATGAAGCTTGCTTGGCTTGAGCATTGTAGAGCTCCTTGTGCCCTTTCTGAAATGGGGTTATAATAGTCAATCGGGTCAACAGGCAATGAGTTATGGTCTCCGGAAGTTGGGTCACCCGAAATGGCAGAAACTGATTTTCCTTCAAAAAATTTGTTTGAGTTTCAAAAGTTATTTTGAGCCCACTTTGATGTAATAAAATGAAAAATAAAATAATTCTAAGTTTGGTCGGCCTTGTTGGCTAAAATTTTTGGAACCTTCCCAGGCGGTGGAAAATTGCCTATATAAGGAAGGTTGTAGTGTTGTCTTAGGCAGTTCAGGACAGTTCTGGGTAGTAGATCTGGGTAATGATTCGAGGCTTTGTCTTACAAAATATTGTAAGGGAATGCCCATGTGGCTTTGCATATTGTAATTCTAAAAGTTTGTAATTCCACATTTGTGGAGATAATAAGAAGCCAATTTTTTGTTCTTGCATATTGTTGTTATTTCTCTGTTTCTATTTTGTGTTTGTGGTATTAAGGGGAGCACCCTTCATCAAATTCTGTATACAATTCCTCATTGGCTGCCACCTTGTTGGTGAAATATAGACAAAACACCCAATCAGAAATAAACTATATTGAATCACTCCAAGGATGTTTGTTTGAATACCAATCTTGAAGTGTAAATCTCTAAGATGGTACAATAAATAGAAAAGAAAAAGGATATTAATTGGTAGCACACCATTGGGGATAAATTCTTGTAAGTTATTCCTAAATCATATAATAAAAATCACATTTTTGACTAATCAAATGTAAAAATATTTGTACATTCATTCATTCATAATAATACCAACAAATTATACATTATGGTATACCATCACTCTAGTATGCACTTTAACTGATGACTCTATAAAAGATTAGGAAAATCTATCAATAGTAGTAATATAACAAGGAAACCTACCAGAAATGAAAGATAGTATCATAAAGAAGGAAATGGCTTGATGTCTATAACTTCCATCAAGGATTCTAACCTAGTAGACAAGCTATCTAATGAGAAACCTAGAAATCTCTAACATACTCATCATTATTTCAATTTTTTCTATAATGTTTGTATATAGATTCCAAAATTAAAAAAATGTAACCATGTTACATCTTTCATACTACACAATCTATAGAATGAGTAAGGCTATATAACTAATTTTGTAATTTTAAGTGAAATGGTTCATACTTGGTATTGTGCATTAAACTATTGGAAAATAATTGGTCAAAATTGGACTTGCACAATTTAAAAGTATCAAATAATGTAATACTCCTAAATTAAATCACACTTGCAATGGAAGGTACTGATTCACTTATATCTACACATTTATAGATTTTAGTAAATGATAATGCAATGACATTTAACTATTATATAAAAAAATTTCATAAGAAATTAATGTCCCACCTAACCACAAATTAGGTAATCATTACAATTGTATGAAAGTAAATGAGTACTTAAATGGCATGTATAACATTAACTATAAGATCAACATCAAAGTAATGTGAGCCATTTATAATAATCAACTACTCATAAATACTTGATATCAAATTAGAGCTAATAACTAATGAGATGATATATATTACAATAATATAATTGTCAATTCCTATATTACATCTTAGTATTCATGTGCCCTATAATATTGATTTGTTTAAATTTATTAAAAAAGGGCCATATAATATAATGATCAATGTGTATACTTAATCAAAATAATAAAATAAAGAATAAAGAAAAATTTTCTAGATAAAAAATAATTAAGGAACATATTATTCTCTATTGCATTGTTAAAACTTGACTCAATAATTTTAGTTTAACATAGATGTACAACTAATCAACTTGATAGGAAATTAAAGTAAATTTCCCAACCTTGAAATACTATTTTTACCTTACTTGAAAATGTCAAAAGTCTCCTAAAGATGAGTATGACATAGAAAAAATGTTTGGAAGTTGACAAGGAAGCATATGATCATTACTTGTAAGACATCAAGTTTTTTTTGAGGTAATACTAATGTCTAATTTTGATAATTTTACTTGATGCACATCATTCTTTTTAACTCAAATCTTTTTAGTCTTTTGTAGAACCCAATTACTTTGATTATACCTATACTTTAATCATACCAATCATTACAGGAATGATATACAATGTAATTAAATTTTATAAAAGAATTAATATATCTATATTTAGTTTAATTTTCTTAGAGAGATCATGAGATCATTATTTTAATGATGATGCACTTTCATCGTAGAAGTCGATATGTAAGATATGCATTTTACAATGGCATAGGAAAGAAGATAGAAAATGGATGAGAGTATTCTATAATGATAAAAGATGTGAAGAGGGTCTATGAGTGGTGTTGTATTTCCCTAGAATTCTATTTTAGCTCACACTAGTTACTCCATTAAAATTATTATTATAGTTTCATTTTTCTTATGTGCATTAACATTAATAATTTTTGTGTCAATGAATTCTAACATCACTTATGAACATGTTCTATAGTTTTTTCTAAAATTCAGCATAGCAGGAAAGTGCATGGAAAGGAAGAGCTAGGGTTTTTGGTTGCATGGGAGGGGAAGGGGAGGTCATTGATTTAGAGGATAATAAAGATGAAAGAGACAGGTGGTGGGGAGATTCTCATAGGGTTCAACTACTAGCATTTTCCTGGTCTTTTACCATGTTGGAGGAGCGATGGTGCAATGTTTGGTATGGTAGAGGGCTTGTTCTCCACATTTCCTCTTTGTCTTCAACTTTGCCTAGTTTTTTGTGGTTCCTCCATGCTATGTGTGGTGCTGGGTGATTTTACAATGTTTCATGTGGGAAAAATTCTCACTATGGAGGATGGGTTTTCAGTTGTGTGTTTTTCCTATCACCCTTTAGGCCTCTATTCCCTGTCAGCTTCTTGAATGATACACTCTATAGCATGGAAACGTGATGGAGACGTGTCAATTCCTAGTATTTCTAGTCACTTTGGGATTACAGCGGCTGGGTGTTTCCAAGTCTTTACTTGGCTAGCTTCATGTTTTGTCCTTTATCTTGGCTTGATTCCCTGCAATTCTTAGGTCTTTCCTCTCCCTATGGCCTAGGTCTTCTTTGCAGGCAAAGCTCTATCTTTTGTTTGGTTTAGTGGAGTGATAGGTGTTCTTCTATAGGTTTTTTTTTTTTGGCATGGTTTTCCAGATGGCGGGTTTTGTTTGAACATTTTGGCTTCTTCTTCCTATTTGTTGGTGGCACTTTCCTATGTTGTGGCCATTTGGGTGCCACAACATGACCTCTGGATGTTTTTTGTTGGGTTTTTTGGGTGGCTTTTCTTGTTTTTTTTGGGTCTTTCCTGGTACTGTGTTGTCCCATGTTAGAACTTTTTGCTTCTTATTTCCTCTTATTTTGTGGGCTCTTTGTTTTTTTCCTCTTTGTGTTTTTGCTTGATTCCATTTATATGAAACTACTTTAGAGGTGGAGTGTTCTTTTATGGAGGTGGGGTTCCTTCTTTTAGTTGTTCGTAAGTTTTGGCTCTTATTACTTCATTCCTCCTTTCTCATGTTTTCTATTAAGGTTGTAACATCTCCTATGAAAGTGGGCATTTGTTGGATGAGAGAGGTGGAATGTGTTTTTTTTGCTTGATCCCTATGGTTAGTTACAAGGAAGAGGGACTATGTCATGTGTTGGAATTCTAGCTTGATATATCTCGTCCCTCTTTGTCCCTATTGAGGTGAGATCATTTCCATTTGAGGTGGAGAGGAGTGCTACATTTAAGGAGTTTATTCTAGGTTGTGATGCTCTTTCTTCTTGTTGTAGGGTGGTTTTGGGAGCCACTTTAAAATCAAAATTAATTTTGGGAACCAATTCAAAATCAAAGTTTAAGGTTGGGGAGTCTTTCAAACTTTTTGATCCACTTCCTTGCTTGGATGGTTTGGAAAACTATGCTATGGTCTATGCTTCAAGAATTCTCTTTACGTCTATGGATTTTAAGCGCTAAAACCAATTGTGTTAGGTTTTGGTTATGTGAAAAAATTATTGTTTCATTTTATAAAGTTAAGGGTACTTGATAAAACCCTAGTTTCTTGCTCAAGGTTAAGGGAGCCTTTTTAAAAAATCATGCGTGAGAGTGTTGAGGCTTCGGCCTATCTTTGCATGTGTATCTTGTTAGTTTGTTGATGTTTTGTAATGTTTTAACTCAAGTAGTTTCTTGTTTTTAGGGGTTCCAAATCCTTGAAAAAATGATATTATCTCCATTCACAACAATGAGTTCTTTAAGAAAATGTGATGCCAAGGAGCATTATGATTGAATGATATGTACAAAAATAGATTTAGTCAAATGGGATTTGAAACTTTTAATGAAATATAGTTGAGAAGTGCAAGGCTGAATTCCCCCAACTATTTTCTCATCTATCATCCATGAATGCAAGAGTATGATTCAAAGTCTCACCTAAAATTAATACTAGATAATCCTAGCAGAACTCGACCTATGACCAATGCATGCATCATTTCTGGCTACACATGGCAAGGACACCTCTTTATTATGTTTTTAATTGAAATCAAACTCCCCTCCTCTTGTTTATGTAGGTTATAGTAGGATGAGTGTGATCCATGCATAAATTTATTTTCCTTTGTTTTCATGGCTTTTTCATCCATGATGTCAAGGCTTTTGTCAAGATGGATATATCTACCATATCAGGAATCAGGGAGTCCATACCATTGACCAAGAGGTACATTAAATTTTCTTGCTTTCTTGAATGTCTAATGACCATTATTAGTTGGAATTAATTGATATTGAATCACCTTCCTAACTTGTCTCTCCCTTTACCCATCCTCTAACACCATGCCTAACGAAATGCATATTTTATTTTAATAGTTAATATATCCAACACCACCAAATACTAGACAACTATTTAGTCAATCTTTCAATAGTGCAATTAAAATGTAATGCTATCCTATAGCTTTGGTTGGCAAAATTTGGAAAGGTTCTAGGTTATTGAAGAGTAATGCCATATAATTGGTATGGTTCTCTTAAAATAAAAAAATGAACAATATAATTAGTTCATATCAATTATTTTGGCACTAAATTCAAAAAAGAGACCAATGATTTAGGGGATAAAAGTTCTCCCTTGAATATTAATAAACAAATAAGATTGCATTTTGAAATCAGAAGTAATAATTAAAGAATTTTTTTTTACCAAATACTTAATTCTATGGTGACGCAATTAAATAAATTTATTAATCTAGAGTATAAGTTTAAATAAAATAATATTTCTTGAGATACATCATATCTTTCCCCATATCTTTTATCTTATCATGAATCTAGAGTGTTGTTTTGGATTTGTTTGCATAGTTAGTTCTTTATTCAGATCTATGTTACGGGTAGAGACTTATGTTACAAGTAGCGGTTGTCCTTGCACCAAAAGATCAACCTGTTAATGCGTGATACAACCACTAAACTTATAGAAGACACAAGAGGTAGTTAAGCCATGTCATGAACCCTATGAGGGACATTGGCCCACTGCCAACAATCCCCCTCCCAGCGTCACTCATCCTGGCCTGCATGGATTTCAACCCGTGACCAAGCTTTGATACCACTTGATACAAGTAGTGGTTTCTATTGCACCAAAAGATAGACCTATTAATGCCGGATAAAACCACTAGACTTATAGAAGACATGGGAGGTGGTTAATCCATGTCGTGAACACTGCGAGGGGCGCTCGCCCATTTCCAACAACTTCTTATCTTATAGAACAATCATTATTTGTTTGTACTATTTAAAAATTTATTATGGCTATATGATTAGCCTAGTGTCCTATGTCACACAAGCATGCACACATAGATATATATATATAAATATATATATATACACACACACACACACACACACACACCTATACGTATACGTATACATATATGTATATGTATATGTGTATGGACATGTATTTGTATATGTGTGTGTATATATATATATATATATATATATATATATATATATATATATATATATATATATATATATATATATATATATATATATATATATCTGTGTGTGTGTGTGTATGTATATATCTATGTATATGTATATGTATACATATACATATACATATACCTATACGTATATGTATAGGTATATGTATATGTATATGTATACGTGTACGTGTATGGACATGTATATGTATATGTGTATATGTATAGATATACATATACATATACATATGTGTGTGTATCTATATGTATGTATATATGTATATATATACATGTATATATACATAAATCTATACATATATATATGTATATGTATACATATACATATACATATACATCTACATATACATATATATATGTATATGCATATGTATACATATACATATATATATATGTATATGTATACATATATATGTATATATATATATCTATATCTATATCTATATCTATATCTATATCTATATCTATATCTATATATATATGTGTGTGTGTGT